>VMRN01000034.1:2066932-2249858 GCA_010277015.1 Poeciliopsis turrubarensis
ATATATATATATATATATATATATATATATATATATATATATATAATTTTTTGAGTATCTTTTCACAGATCCGTGAAATCTCGACGAGCACGTTTAAAGTGCTGCTAATTTTCATAAAACGTGCTCCACCACATCAAAGTGGCTCCCCACCATTAAGAGCTCTGTACTAATGTTGCCACGTTCAGCGACTGGCACAACGAATTTCTCTTATCTTGCCGCCACGGGAGTCGCAATAGAAATTTTGTTGAATCCTATGCAATGACAATAAATGCTATCTATTCTATTCTATTCTATTCTATTCTAAAGGAAAGAGAGACAAATGGACAACAACAAAAAACAAAACAAACAGTCATACGTCAATTTGGTAGAAGAGGGGGTGGGAAGTAAAGTTTGAAAGAAAAAAAAAAGCAGGGGGATGTTGTTTGTTCATTGCCATGGTGGGGGTCTTTATCTGCTTATTTTGACTAGGTAATTGTGCCTGCAGTGCAGCGGGGCTTCACCACTGAGCCGCAGAAGGATTAGGGAAATATGAGGTGGCTTCCTCCGCATGTGTGTCGCGCAGAGAACAGGGTGGTTTCTTCACATGCGCCTACTCACACACACACACACACACAACCTCATCGTTCTACCACTGAGGGCAGACGTACAGTCCCCCTGTCGTGGTCCTAGAAGTCAAGTCGAGTTTATTCGTATAGCACATTTACAGCAACGAGGCAATTCAAAGTGCTTCACGTCACAACAACATAACACAAGAAACAAGCAATAAACATCACATTTTGTCACCAATCATCAAGCAAATACACGTCAAATATGTTGGTCAGTGTTTGATTTACTGCCAATCAAAGGAAGCTCTAAGCAGGTTGGTGTCTTAGCCTTGATTTGAAGGAACTCAGGGTTCCTTGCAGTTTTCTGGAAGTTTGTTTCAAATTAAAGGACCACATAATCTGAACGTTGCTTCTCCATATTTGGGCATTAGTGGAGTAGAAAGTTGATACAGCAGCAGCAAATTTTAAAGTATTCTGATGCGAAGCTGTTCAGTGATTTATAAACTAACAAAAGCATTTAAGTCTATTCTCTGAGCAACTAAAGATAAACGAATAGATTAGTTTCTGTATGTTCTTTAAGGCTGGTAACGTCCTCCAGGAGATAGAAGGCCGACTTTGCATCTGTCTTTATGCGTTTCTGAAAGTTCAGGTCTGACTCCGTCGCTACACCCAGATCTCAGACCTGATCTCTCGTTGCTCGCAGTAACAGTGAAGCTGCGTTCTGACTCTAGATCGTTCCTCTTCAGGTCCAAAGACAACCACTTCAGTTTTGTTTCTGTTCAGCCGGACCACACATTGATTTGCTCTGATTGGCTTTCCCCCGGCGGTGGCAGAAATCACCCTCTGGTTTAAAAAAAATGTGCGGACTGGACACTCCCCTGCCATTGCCATGTTTTTCTTTCTTTCTTTATTGTTCAAGAGAGTGGAGGAGGAGAGGTGGGGTGGGGGGTCTGGGGGGGCAAGAAAATAGGGAGAGGATTAGGGGCTGGATTTAGCAACACTTTTGTTCTCCAAGGCTGTTTAGTTAACCCTTAAATGTTGCCAGCATCCGCCCCATCCCTCTCGCCATTAGCCATCGTAACCACCACGCATACACACACTCTTCGTCTGCCACCATCCCCTTACCCCCCACCCCCCGCCCCCAGTCCCCCCTCTCTCCTGGGCGGGTTCTAAATCCTTTTGAAGTCCTAAGCGCTGCAGAAATCCATTGAGAGCCATGTATAATGGCTTTTAAAGAGAGAGTGTTTAGCTGTATGCCGACCCTATGGCTTATGAACCGCTGGCGTTTTAATGGATCCCTCCCCCCCTTTTCTCCCCTCCTCTATTTTATTTTTTTCCCCTCCTTCACCAGCACTAAATCCAATGGATTGTCCCTCATTATCATTTAAATAAGCCTCTCTTTCTACTCAGAATGCTCCAAGTTGAATGAACTCTACATAGTAGGACTAATTCCAAAACGGCTCCGGCTTCCCTCCACCTATGCCCATATGCTCTCGCACAAACACGCGCATATAGACTCGAGCTGACGAAACAGTACGCTAGAAATACGAGCACACTCCGCCTTCCTTTTTTTTTTTTTTTTCTTGTATTTACAGATTTTATTTTTTTGCCTTCTGTACAGTGTTGCCTGCTCTCTCCTCTCTCGCTGTGGCAGCGAGGGGTGCAGAGAGGTTGAGGAGAGAGGGAATAGCCTTTTGATTCCCACAGGGCCTGCTTTCCGGTTCGCGGCAGGACTCCTTGGTAATCGTCGCCACAGGAGCTGTCCTGCGAATCAGAGGGGCACACAGGCGTTGATGAGGGGCTGATGCCTAGAGCAGGTGTAGGTGAATAGTTGAGGGGCACTGGGAGAGTGCAGAACAAGGGAGGCAGGGGCAGCGGAGGTGTGGGTGCGTGTGCGTGCGCGCGTGTGTGTGTGTGTGGTGGGGGAGGTCATTTTGGATTGAAGGTGGACCTATGGATGAAATTGCTCTAGCAGAAAAGTTCCCTCCAGAGACCAGGGGGGGAGAAATTGCCAATCTAGACGGAGGAATAAAAGCAGTGAAAAGTGGAAGTGGAGGAAGGGATTTGGAGATTGGTATTCGTGCTGCGCTGTGACACACAGAGAGCCAGAGAACAGAACAAAAGCTGGCAGTGCTGCTAGTCCACCTCATCTGCTTTGCTTAGCATTTTGGGGGAACTACGTTTGAAAAAAAAAAAAAAAAAATTGCGGGGTTAGTTTGACGGCGTTCCAAAACCCTTCCACAAATTCATAAAGAGCTCGTCATGCTCGATACAATGAGCGCATCTAATATGATTTGGCTTGGGTAGAGGCAGCACAGATTGAAATAATAATAATAATAAAAAGATTAGATAAAATAATGACATCAGGTAAATTGCATTAAAGTTCTATTTACATAAGTATTACAGATCCTGAAGTCGTGCATTAATGAGCATTATAAAAAGCTGTCCTTAAAAAATATTACAAGTGTAGAAGATTAGCTTTCCTTTGCAAACGCGTGCATTAATTCAGTTCAAATTCAACTCAAAAGCATACTGTATTAATCCCCAAAAAGTGAACTTGAACACCGTACAAGCATCTTCAGAGTTGTGGTGGAAGGTGATGCAGTAGCAGTCAGTCTTGCGGTGAATTTGAAGAAGCCTCTGACTGAAGATGCCGTCGCTGTATGACTAATGATCGTCATGACATGCTAATGGCTCAATGTTCCAACAGCAGAGACGACAATTCACAGCAAAATTTCCCCGGATGAGACCACGAGTTGCTGCTAGTCCCCCTCATTTGCTTTTGCCACGCCTCTTTAAGTTTCCGTCTGGTTTTATGGTCAGAAAGTCAGGCAGAGAGCCGCTAAAGATGGAGATGTGATCTTTGCTCATTGTGGTCGATGGAAGATATGGCTTGAACTTCCTCCTCTCGCTGCTCTTTTGTCCTGATGTAAATTCACAAAACCTCTTTTTTTCTTTTTTTTTTTTTAACTCCACTCGGGTTTGGGGTCGTAGTTCAGGGTTTATTTGAGTTTTGGAGATGCTAATAATCTGCTCCTGCAAAGCAGGTTATTTGTAAAAAAAACACCTTGCTGCAATATAAACCAAAGACAAAATGGATCTGGTAGTCATTCATAACCTTTGCATATTTTATTAGTGATAAGCACAGTTTGAGCCGTTAGCATTGTCTTTGACTCTGAAATTTCCAACAGCTGCCCAAAAATTAACCAACAGAGGTTGAAAACACGGCTATTATGTTGTCCTTTGATGAAACTTGTTACTTAAGCAATAGAAAATATTTTTTTTTTCTTTTTTATTGTTTGTTTCATCTCAATGCTTCTTCTAGCTTCATTTTTAAACACTTGACTCTTACCTTAGTAAAACCATCCACATCGAAGAGTGTTGTTGTCACCATGACCCACCAGCTCTTGGTATGGGGCATTCACTGACCGACTGGATTATTGAGCTTCAACTGGCATTTATTTCTGGTCTAATGGTTAGTGTCTCATTAAATCACTACTGCTTAACCTCCGGTGCTGGAAAAGCCACAATGTTTGAATTCATAAAACGCTGGTTGTGCTAGATGAGATTTAGCTTGGTCGCTGAGCCCCAAAAATGAGCAAATTTTAGCTGGGTTTCCGATTTGAAAGTAAATCTCGCTCAGTCAGGTGTGACATCATCCCCACAATCCCTGAGAGACAGAGTGGCAGGTTTCCCCTGGATCTCCTCCTCCGTCCAGGCAGGAGGAAAAAGGAGTGATGTGTGCAGGTGTCGGGTACATGACAGGGTGGGCAAAAGGTTAACGTGAATATTGATATTAAAGCGACGTTGCTTCATCATGTCTGTGTGAGCGAGTGAATCGCTCCTTAAAGGTCATCCTTGTTCTCCTCTCTCTCCCCACAGAGCTCCACTCACTCTCTGTCGGGCCGCGGCTACTCGGTAAGTGACATTTTCATGCTTCATAGCTTTACGGCTGAATTACAATCTCCAACGACTCGCTTTATGGCCCCGGCGCTCGACATTTTAATTATGTTAAATAGAGTAATGGAGAAATCATGATATTAGGAACATTAATTTTGGCTGACTGAATGATTAAATTGTGGGAAGGTGTCCTGCACTACCTTGACGAAAAGGGCCCCGCTTTATTGGCATTGATCGGCGCCATTCGCCAGCAGTGCAATTTGGCACCGAGTTTCACATATTCCTGCATTAACAGTCAGTGGGGCATCTTGATGTTCATTACGATATAAATCCTGTTTTCCTTCAATAAGGCAGCTACATCTAGTCTTTATTCTTAAAAAAAAAAAAAAAAATTGGATTTGAAGTTTCTAAAGATTTGTGAAAAAGGAGAGCATGCGATGGGGTTTATTATACAACACGGTGTTGAAGGATTTCCTCTTTGTTTCTTACGGGTCAGATCAATGAAACTGCTTTAACATCAAACATAACCTGAGTACATAAAAGTGTAATAGTTTTCAATTCAAAAGTTCTTTGGGGGTTTTTATCAGAATTAAACAACAACTATCCAACCCGACCTGGTCCTCTAACCTAAGAGCTCATCCTGGGTATTAGCAAGAGCAACATAGTTCATAACACAACATTTCTACCAGATTTATGTACTGACTTGCAAAATGTTGTTTTTTTGGCCAATTGGAGGTAGACTTGCTAGTTCCTGACTACGCCTTTAAAACCTTTTTTTTGTTTGTTTGTTTGTTTTTGAGGGACCTGCTACCTAATCCAAGTGAGCTTTAACGGAAGGTCACAAACCGATTGCTCTGTCTTCCCCTTTAAGATTTTCTGGGCGACAGCTGAACTTGTCCAGGTTCGGAAACAGCAACGCAGCCCCAGCATTGGCTTTGGCCCTGGCACTCCCCCGTGAATGCCTTTTTCCCCCAGTATCTTACTTATTGTTGAATCATCAACAGTGACTTTGACTCAGATGAGTGAGGCATGCAGTGTTTTCATTTTCTTGCCTGCTAGATAAGTTGGAAATGCACTCTCGGGGTTATTCCGGTAGACCAGCCACTCTCAAGGATCGTCACTGTTCTACGTTTAGCTCCGTTTGCAGATATTTTGTCATTTAATGAAAGGGCAGTGCCTCCCATTTTTGCTGCCTCATACACGTGTCTGCCCATATCTTATGTTTATTTGTTGTTTTTTGACGGGCTGTACAGATGGGGGACTAATAAAGCTATTCTATTCTATTCTGAATCTCTTTCAATAGAAGAATGACTCGTTTTTTAACTTCGTGTTGCTGGACAGATGCTGTTAAAGCATTTTTTTTATTCTGCTGGTATGGTAGCGATCAGGCCCAGTTGGGAACCTGGATTTGCTCCTCTGGCTAATCCTATTTTGACAGGACCAGGTTGGTTGGTATAGCAGAGAATTTGGATTTAATTTTTCCCTCATAAGAGGAAATTGTCACTTGAAAACGTCTTGTATTTACTCAGGCTATATCTGTTGATTTGACGATCTGAACAATTTAGTACAACAAATTTGTAAATGTTTCAGAGTTCATTTCGATAGTTAACCTAAAAAAAGGAGCTACTTTGCTTTTATTGTTTGTAAAATCTTTTCGCCTTCCTATTTTTATCCCATTTAAGCTTTTGTTTTCCTCCCCCTTTGCATTGACGAAGTAAAGCGCTTTCCTCCGCTCCACTGTTGGTTGCCATGATGTGTCAAGTCTCAGAATAATGAAGACAGCGCTTGTCCTTTATGTCCTTTGCTAAAAAGGGAACTCATAAGAGGTACTTTATTTAAAACATGCTCCTTATTTGCAAATGAGCAGCATATGGTGCGGGTTATTGGAGCTCGGAAGCAATCACCCAAACAAACAAAGCAACTATAAATGGTTTGTCATCCTTAATCTGCCTCAAAGGGCTACTGTTAAAGCGCCGAACAAAGCAAACTTCAAAAAACATTGATCTCTGTGGAATCGGGGGGGGGGGGGTTTCTTTCTTTTCTTTTCTGTTTTTTTTTTTTTTTTATGTTGTTTTAATAGAACATGTCACATTCCTGCTCCCCGGCATCAGCACACTCACAGAAGGATGAAAACAAACAAGACCTCCAAAAAAAAAGCTGGCAGAGCCCTTTGGCTCGAGCTGTCAGTTTAAGTCGGAAGGGAACGAGGCCTTCTCTTTATCTGAAAGGCGAAGGGGAGGGATTCGGAGCGAGAGAGGTGCAGTTTGGCTTGGAGGTAGCGGTGTGGGAGGAGGAGGCGTGAGGGGGGGTGGGAGATTGTGCAAGCAAAGCAAAGTCTAGTAACGAGGCCAGGAAGTTTCATGTTGTCTGGCTCCCCCTCGCCGGCTATCTGATGGTGCTATCTGCAGTGTTTGTAGCCTCCAGGCACCTCCTGGGTACTGAGCTCTGACACTCAATCTGCTCGGCTGCAGGGTCCGCTTGATTTCTGGGGGCTGCTTATCTGCAAGTGCTCCGGGCTTTACAGTACGATGGTTTTGAAGGAGGGCTCAGGGTGCCGGGTCAGAGGAGCTACAGGGAACTGCAGGGCAGAGGCTGAGAGGCTGTAGGAGGAGGAGGAGGAGAGTGAAGAAGAAAAACAGGAGAAGGAGAGAGAACAGAGCATTAGAAAAGAATCAGGAATGCTCTGCGTCTAAGTGAAGCGTCAGTAAGACAGATCCGCAGTAGCAATGATAAGAATGTTATAAGTGACTATTTAAATTGATCGATATCTAATGATTTACTTCCCTGCAGATAAAAACTAATCAGTCGTGTGTGTGGAGACTGTTTAACTGACCCGAACCAGTAAGAGAAGATTAAATATGTCTTAATACGGCGGAACATTTCAGTTCAAGTTTGACAATCTGGCAAAACAAATTCCTTATTTTTATTTTTTTGCACAATTTCTCTTTATTAAAATATGACTGTAAGAGGAAAAAAAAAAAATCATCAGTGAAAAAAGAATGAAGCACTTCTGCCTTCTCCCAGTTTTCCCAGTACTAACCGCAAAAATACTCCACTCAGTCAGAAACAACCAATCAGAGGCAGGAGGAGGGTCTTAGCGCTATCAGTCTCTCTCATGTACAAGCTGCTCTCACCTTCCCCCTTGTTCTCTGCTGTGTTCACCACAACATAGCCTGTCGCAAATGCTAAGGCTAGCATAGCGCAGTTAGCATAGTCATTGATGATGGTGGATAAGCAGTTTTCCTGGAACGGTGAGTTGTCTCTCTGCCATTGGCACATGTTGCAGCACGTACACAAGGTTGATTAACCTTCCTCCTGGCTCTGATTGGTTGGTTTTGACCAGGAGCAGCACATTTCTTCAGACGGCAACAGTAGCACTGGAGGAGGTCGTAGGTCATCTGTCTCAGATCATACTGTCATGACATGGTGATCGTTGGAGCAGTTATGGTAAAAACATATTTTCGTTAAACTTATATGCTGCAGTTTTACAGTCGAAGAGCTTTTTAATTTCTACGTTAATTGTTTTATAATACCTATGCTAGTAGGGGTAGTTATAGCAGCATTATTATTATTATTTTGTTATTATTATTATTATTTTAGTCCTCTCTCACCACGCTTCTGCTACATCAGGTTTGTCAGGCAGTAATTACAGTCCGGGCACACAGTGCACCCGGCATTCAAACTGTTGTTTGAAATCGCTGACATTTGTTGTTGTTGGGTTTGGGCCCAGTGCAGAATGTTCTAGGATTCAGACCACACCATAATGTCATAATGGACCATTCAAAACGACCTCCCCCTCCCCAAAAAAGAAAATCTACCTCTTAACTGTTTCCATTATGTCTGTTGCCGTGGTTATTTATTGTCAAATAAGTTAGAGGATAATAAAATATTTAAAGCAACACCATAATATAGAGTTAGATGCTCTGTCATGTTGAAGATGTTTTGGCAGGAGTGTCGTTAGTAGGTCGAAATGAGCTTAATTTCCATAACTGGCAACAGGAAAATACGTTTCCATGTAAACATTTGCAAGATTAAAAAAATTGCCTTTTGGAACAGATCAATTTTATATTCGGTGGTTCCTCTGGATGAACTAAATACTATTACTAAAATACATCATGGTAATTATTAAAATCAGTTTTAGTTTAATCCTTAGCACTTGAAAAAAAAGTATTTGCTAGCTGAAGGGAATGGAGAAAAATGAAGCTGGTGCGTAGCAGTAACAAGGCTTTGAATGTCTCTTCCAGGCCACCGTACAGCCTCTCTGCTCGGCAGCTACAATCTAATTTCAGTTTGTTCATGCTTCCCTGTTATTCTCCCTTGCCGGGCTTCGATCTTTCAGTCAGTCTGAGGCTTCTGTCAGGTTGGGTTTGTTTTGGTAAAGCTAACCACTTTGTGCTAATCTGCAGGATAAGACGGTAAAGACAGCTTTAAAATCGACATTATTTTCATTTAGTCTACTTTTCAAAATGATAATAAAACCCTGTTTTCGAGCAACTCCTCTCACTCAGACAAAGCATAATTTTTATTCCCTGCTTGTACCATGAATAATTAATGACCACTCTTATTTTTATTTCTTGCGTTATGGTTTTACAAGAGAAGTTGGAATTGAATAAAACGAATATTGGCAAGTCAAACAACAAGCAGAGGTGGGCAATTGGCAGATGTAATAGATATCTCATAATTTAAGATGCAATGGGAGCTTTTGTTCTTTTCTGTCACAGTAAAAGCAACTTTTCTCAATAGCAATGGGAGATATATGTACAAGTTGTTACAACGTGGCATTTGTGCTTCTGCGTCATCACTAGACTTTCTGTGACATTTAGCTAAGTGACTGAAGAGGGACGAGAATTAGAACTAATCTATGAAGCACCGAGTGACAACAGATAAGCTGCGCTTCGACTTATCCTTACTGTCTCAATCACTGCGGACAACTGGGTAGGGAATTGTTTCCCAAACCAATTCTCTCAACGCTTTGGGTGACTTCATTATAACCTTAGCAGTGGGGAACTATGTGGGCATTGTTTCCTTTGCTTTCCACCTGCTTGTTGTTCAAGAAGAGATGTGCAGGGGTTCCAGGCAATTTATCATACCCTCTGGGGCTTCAATATTAAGAACCCCATCATCTCCCTCTGCACCTGGGAGATAGGTGCTGCAGCAGATGCAGAAAATCTCACAAAATCTCTTCACAACAGTCTGGCCATCCAGTTTCTTCCTGTGGGCTGGGCAGATTGTACCTCGTGGCTTGGAAAGGGGAGGGTGGGGCAGATGGGTTTGGTGGGGCGGCATTTCAGCTGAGCTTTAAAGACAACACACCACTCCTTCCCTTCAGATGACGTGATTAAGCTCAAGTCTCCAACCCCCAATCTTTCGAAACCACCCAAGGCCAAGAAGCGGCTCTTGTTTTCACGCACGATAAAAGCACAGAGCTTTGTCTGTGACAGTATAATCTGACTAGTCTGTTTTGGGAAGGTTTATCTCCACGATGTCAGGGAGTAAAAACCTTAGCTGGAGTGCTTTTGGTTGCGCACGGAAGCTCAGGCTCTCAGACGCCCGTTCAGCTTGACATAATCACGTTTAACGCTAAATGAGTCTACTCTAAACGGAGCTATCTCGGAGTCATGTGTGCATCCTTTAACAGTTTTGTTTAGATGGATTTGGATTCTACGACCTCTCTTTGTTGTGGAAAAAGAAGACAGAGCTCCCTGCCAGACGAGGCTTTTTCTAAAGATCTCAATCAAATACTGGATTATGTCAGTTATAATTATCTAATAAAACTTTCACGCTGCATTGCACAAAGCAACAGTGATTCATCGGATTAAGTGTTACATCCAGTGAATATAAGACGATTGAATACAAATTACATTTTGCACAATATAATTTTTGTAGCCATAATTTGCTGTGTTGCTTGTTTCTTTTTGAGCAGTCACTCAAAAAGAAACTCTATTTCTTTGAGTCAGAAATAGAGCGACAGAAGCTGTGTTTCTATTGACCACATAAACGCGCGATTTGACATTTCGAAAAGAAATTCGCCTCATGGAAACTCAACAGTTTCTGAAAAATTGCAGTTTTTCCACTGCGCTAGAATGAGGTGGATTTTTTGGCTGACTTAAGATTAGCTGAAACTGAGATGGTTTTACAATGCTGAAACTGTTCTGCGCACATTTGTAATGGCTACGCAGTTACTGGAAAAGTTTGGCGAACAGGATCCGACAAATTTCATCTTGATCAACTTGTGCAGAACTCTGTGAACACAGCCACTCTCATGTGCACAGCGCATGGAAGTTGTTACTGCAGGACAAATTCTATAAGCACCTAGAAATAAGAAGGAATTTACTTGCAAGAGACTGAGAGAGAGCGGTTCTTCCAACACATAACGAGAAGGCTCAACGTGGTACTGCAAAGTTGCCTTATTTGATCCTGATGAGCTTTCAACCTGTGCTTGTTAGGAAGCATATTGGATTTGGAAACCTCAGAGCCAAGTCAAGGATTGTCATTTTCTAAGGAATTAGTACATAGACCACTGTTCTGTATCAGTTTTGCTAGCTATGCTAATCCTGCTAAAAGCAGATTAAAATGTCAACTCTGTGATAATTTTTTCATATTTTTGTGAAACTCTGTTTTTATATAACCGTTCTCCCAGACATGATGTTGCCTCTGCTCCCAACATAAATATTTAAGAATCGCTCGCAGCAGAAAGGCGAAGAAAAATCAAACGGACAGTGACAGCCGGCCACAAAACTCTTATCGGTGCATCGCTGCTGCGTGTCTATCTGTCTTTTTTACATCGGACATTTTTTTCCCCCACATGCCTCTTCCAGTTTTTTTCTCACTCTGCCTAATGTCCTGAGACATGCAGGTGTCTCTATACCACTGACTTTTCACAGGGTGAAAATTAGAGATGGAAACCAGGAGCCCAGCAGGAGTCGGCCGGGGCCCCGACATTGTCCTTTCCTTTGGGTGAGGCACTCCTTGTCAGGGGCCTCTCTAAGAGGGCTGTCCGCTGTAAAAGAAGAAGAAGAAGAAGAAAGAAACCCTATTTGTTTATCCCTCTGTGCGGTCGGACTTCAGTTCCTGGATCTCACTGCTTTTCGCGCACCAGGGACCTGAGCTGTTGCCGCTAGCAACAGATAAAAATTGCTGTTAACCACAGCAGGTCCCATAACACATCAATCAACGGGTCTGCAGATAAAGGCTGCAGGCTTCTGGGGCCCTGGGTGAATGGCGCGGTTGAAAATCCTTTCCCAGTGGCTGAGCACACAGCTCAGATGATAAAGGCCTGCTATCATTCAGAGCTGTGAGAGGAAACTTCATCTTAAGCTGCTCAGCTCAGGTTTTGTTCTAATGGGGACGCATTAAAACAGCACCAAGCATAAATGGGTCTCCAGGAGAAGTCATTTGAATAAAAAGGCGACTCCGTAAAGCGGTGATGACCCATCCTCAAAATAACGACTCCAACATACTTTGCTCGTTCTTAATGAACTCCTTATTGCTTTTTACCAGTTGGTTTTGCTTTAAATACTCAAAGGCCGAAGCATTCAGCTGCCGGGGGATCCGTTTGCTTAATCTTTTATGTTGTTATGAAGGAATTCAAAATCAGTGCCTGGAAATTACTTGGTGCAAGAGTTTTTGAAAAACCTTATGGCCGGAACAAAATCACAAGTTATTAGTGATACCACTCCCAAAAATGTGTGTTTGTATATGCATATAAAAAAAAAAATTTTTTTCGTTACATGGTAAGAAATCTAGTTCAAGTAAAGATAGAAAAATGAAATGCTAATGCAGAAAGATTCACATAATGAACATTTTAGAGTATAATAAATCCATTTTGCCGTAAGTAAGTCTGTCATGGCAGACCACGCCGTCTGCTGGTACCAAATGATAACTCCATTATGCCAAAATCAACAGATCTGCTCTGATGCTTCGATGTTCACTTAAACGCTATCAAATGATGTGTTGCCCTTTAACCTGGACAAACAACAACAACAAAAGATTATATGTTTTCCCAAAACCTCAGCTAACGTGGTGCCGGATGTACCTCTCCTGTCTTGCGCTCCTGTGGAGCACTGCATCCTGTTGGCCAAAGCATCTGTTCATACAAATGGTTTCTTGAAGGTGACTTCTGTGGATTATACTAATTCTGCTGCCCTGAAATCTAATTCACGATGATAGCTTGTGTTCCTGGTAAGAAAGAAGAGCAATAATGACCTTTCCTCATATTAAATCCGGTTAATGTATTCCCACATGAAGCTCCCTGCTATCACCCGTGTTAAAGTTAGTCGAAATGAAATGCGGGCTCTCATGGGTAAAAGCATTACTTTTATCCCCACAAGCCCAGCCTTGATTATCGTGATTCTTAGTTTGTCCTGGATGCGCTCTCCCCTAACTCACATTTGCCCCACTTTAAACAAATAGGCCTATAATGTAACAATCAAAGCGTGCTCCAAGGATTTGTTTACCGCAGGCCCCTCTCACCATTAAGTTTCACGGACACCGTAGACAAATAAAGTGGTAATTCCACTTTATCATATGTTACATATACCACAATCAAGCGGCAATTACATGCTCCTTCCATTTGTAAGAGCTCCCAGTGCTGACATGGATGTTTTAATGAGGGCTGTAATGAACGCTCAGGGTGTTTGGCAAGTCTCTGAGATGATGCCGAGGCTTTTATGGCTTCCCATTATAACGTACAATTTGCATCAGCAAATTACAATGCTCCATATCATTATCCTGCACTGAGGCCCGATCATAAATTAGAGCTCCAATTACAAACATCTATCTGAGAAGCAGGAATGAATGCAGTGGCAGCCCACCATTTGCAGACAGACGGGATTGAAAGCCTCCTGTGGACTGTGGGATGAGATTTCCGTCGAGGTGTGATATTACCATAAACAGGGAAGGAGCAGACCATGCTGCTGTTTTTGTTGTCGTCGTCGCTGTTTTGTTTTGTTTTTGTCTCTGCTGTTCCACACGGCGTGTTTCACGTCAATAAAGTTTTTGGGACTTTTATTGCTTGCTGTCCACGAACAAACAGTTCGCACTGATTTCAGAGGCAGACTGTTTCACACTTCTCTTTCAAACATATGTAAACCAGCCCACTCAGCTGTGAAGAGAGGGGAAGCCTTGTCTATTGTGCTTCTGTTCGTAACGAGCTGGGTCTCCATCCTTTCCACTTCGCTTCTGCTTGATTGTGTCTCCCTTTTGATCTGAACTTGATGTTGGGTTTCCTACTCAAAACAAAAAAAAAATTACAGATATGATTATTAATTTAGGTCATTTTCAATTCTGAGTAGGTATGAAAATAATCTTGTATCTGTCCATCCATGCATACGACTTGCACATGTATACAGTCTGGAGAAACAGGGAGTTTTGAAATAATGAATGTGTAGGCCTTGTTTGTCATGCACTGAATAATGGATAGTACAGATTTATTTTTCTGTACATTCACACCAGCCCTGTTTGGTCTCCTTCAACCCTTCCGTGATCTTGGCGTAAGGCTCAGGAGGAGCGCGGCAAATGTCACGGTCGCCCAGAGGGGAAGCCGGCGATTGTCCTATCAGACAGTCAGTTCTCAAAACCACACAGAGAAAAAACTTGTAAAAGTGTATGCGGGGTCAGTGTGACCCCGCTGAACTGTGCACAGGGTAAATGACCCCATCTCTTAAGACCACAGGAGAGTTAATCAAACTTCAGTTAGTTTGACTAGAAAGTCTGGTTTATTTGGGGAGGTGTGAATCCGCAATCGAACTCTAATTCTGACCTAAAAAAGCGAACTCTGGTCCGCCTTAAAACCTCGGTCTTGGTAGAAGTGAACTGTACATGCATATGTGAATGACAAGCGGACTGGAGATTGCTCCAAAAGCAGGAAGCAGACTATAACATAGGGCATTCTGGGTATACACAACTAAAGCAGATGAGCAAATCTAGCACTAGTGGCTGCTAAAATCCAACATCACTCCATCTTTGTTCACATTTTGTGAAGAAGGAAATTGTACTCCGTGTCTTCCTACTGAAGGAAAGGTTTGCGTCCTTTCCTTCAGTAGTTCTGTGTGCAGCGTGACGGGACACACAGGTTTTTCAAAGGGTTTGATTCATTTGACAGAGAGCAGAGTGAAAGCAAACCTCTCTGGCTGAAAACGCAACAAATGTTGCAGTTTTGGTTCCCAAACAAATCTTCAGGTAAAAACACCCCCAGCTACAAAATTCCCCTGATTTAAAGAGGCACTGCATTCTTCTTGATATCTCCCAAGAAACTCAGAGTAAACCAGTGACAATCGCAATTAATAACCCTCCCCTACCAAAACGCGTAAATCTTTTTTTTTTTTTTTTTTATTATTATGATTATACACACCACTCTCCTTTTTTAATATAGAGACCCACCGTTCTCCCCCGGCGCAAACTGTAGCTGGAGATGAAACGAGTGGCAGTGTGTCTGTGATGACTGTGTTGCCTGTAATCTGCGACCTGTGACCGAATCTCGCATGGAGAGGTAGAACAAAAGGCACACACCAACAGATCGCTGTTAGCAACAGGCAAAAACCCACCTCTACAGATGAGACAAAAGGCCTGCGGGCTTCCTGCGAGCCCACAAGAGCTCCGCAACGCTGCGCAAATATAGCCTGAAATTAAGAATAGCCGGAGGCAGGCCCATTTCTACAGCAGAGTTAACATGTTGCTTTTTCTTTGTCTCTATGAATTTCTAGCATGGGGATGTAGCAAGACAAAAAAAAATAAAAATAGAAAATACATATATAGAAAAGATTTGTTGTTTTTGCTCATATATGAGGGAAGACCAGGTGTGTATTTTTTTCCGGTTTCGTTCTCCAGTTTTACTCACACCCCTTACAGCAATCTGCAGGCTCATTTTAAAGGTATGCTAATGTGCATGTTTTGAGGTGTTTCTGCATTTGCACCTCCTAGCAGTTATTACAGCTACTGCTGCTGCTCCTTTAGCGCTGCTATAAATCAAGTTTGGGTGGTTTAGGTACCCCCCACTTCCCTAACTCTGCCTGTGCGAGCAACATTTGTGAAACCTGTACAGCAAAAGAAGTTCTACTAAGTAGGTCATGTTCTGCCACTCTCCTTCTAATCACTCAACGAAAAAGAACATGTTTTTTTTTTTTCCCCTCCGCCTGCCATCGGAGCCCCTCAGCCTTGCTCTTGGGATTTTTAGGAGCAACACACATTCATTTGATTTTCCTGGCATGTGTTTTCTCCTTCTTCTCTCCCCACACAACCCTCGTTACTTTGCTTTCCTCGTATCTGACGATACACGAGCAACACCTTCCCTGCTCCAGCTCACAAACGTACCGCTTCCCCTCCTCCCGCTCCTCCTCCTCCTCCCCCCTCTCTCCTTCTCCCCCCTGCGCCTCTTTCTCGCTCACGCCGTCTCCCCGTCTCTCTCTGTGGAGAAGGTGTCTGACAGCAACAGCAGGCAAAGTATAAGATTACAGGAGAAGCAGGGGCAATTATACCTCCAGCCGATGCTGGCGTGTTTATGAGGAGAGTAACTGTTAATGACAGTGTTGTGGTTTCTCTAGAGTCCAGAACACAGCTTAAGCATGCCTGCTGGTTCTGTTAGCCCTGGCAGACATTCTGATTTTTGTCCTCTTTTTCCTCTCTCGAGCTCTGCCTGTTCTTGACACCAAGTAGACCTCATTGTTAAGCTAAGTGACCTTTTTAGAGATGAAAAGCATTTTTGTTGTTGTTGTTTTTCTCTGCAAACATTTGTCCTAGAAAAACAACAACAACAAAAAAAACAACAACAACAAAAACACATGCAGGTGTTAGCGACTGGATATCCATCAGCAGGGCTTCGGCTGCTTTACCACTTCCCTCCTACGAGCTTTCACACACAGCAGACAGATTGTGAAGATTGAAGCGCGGTTTATGTTTAGATAAAGGAGCTGACGCATAACTGCCCCGTAGGTTTCCAGTGTCCAACACAGATGATTTCCATATGCAGTGCTCCGTGGAGACATTAAGCTCATTTTTAAACACATAATGTTTGATTCTGTTGGTTATGTTGTCTTTTTTGTTGTTGTTGTTGTTCCCCTATAAGGTAGAGATGCTAAAGATAAACGTATTGTTTTTTTTGATGTTGTTGTTTTTGTTCTCATTCAATTGAAGTTGTCTTATGTGTTTCACCAAGCTAACTGGTAAAGTTTTAGCTTTATCTGGTTCAGATTTAACTAGAGGAATGCAATGATGTTGCACTTTAGGCAGTAAAATGTTTATTATTTTATTCCATAATTGGATGATGGAATAAAAGTCTTTAGTTGTCGACTAGAAATACGTAGAATGTGGGGATTTTTTTTATCCGATTAACTGAATAATAATAACAATCAGAGTCCATTACTGTAGTAATTGTTAATTGCTGCCCTAAAATACTTTGAATGTTGTGGTTTCACAATGTCTAAGGGGTGCGAATACTTTTGCAAGGCACTGCCTCTTCCTAGCAAAGGACAAAACTTCATCCTAAAAGTTATATTTGCCCATCGTCACCTTGCTAAACACAATAGCCGCAGTTCAGAAAGAGTGCATTAACATGACAGCCGCCCTCAAGTCTTTTACCCCTGACCAGCCGCGCTCAGAGCCCGTGCTCCGCCACCCCAGCGTGTGCTCGGCCTTGGCCCCCGTTCACGCTGGGGCACATGAGAGATTAACTGGGCTGGCTTACTCACTCAGCAGGTTCCGCGACTCCCCTCCACTCATCCTGGCCCAATCTGTCAGCTAACCTCCTGCTCCGTCGAGCCAAGGCAGCAGGGCATCACAAGCCCGACCCGCCTTCATTACGCCTGCCAGATGGGCTGAGAATTAGATTCGAACACCCACTATGGAGAGGGAGTGGAGAGAGATTGAAGAGGGAAGGAGGTGGTGGAGGAAAAAAGAAGGAGGTATGGGGTGGAGGGGGAGTGCTTGAGAGAGAGAGAGAGAGAGAGAGAGAGAGAGAGATGCAGGGGAAGGAAAGTAATGTTTTTTTTGTTTTCATTTATGTTGCAAGTTATTACATTTTAATGTCACACCCCTGGGACCTGGCAGCATTAAATGCCTGTTCTTGAATAATCGACACTAACTGCAAGCAAATGCTGGGGAGAAATGAAATTAGTGAGCACAGCAATTTGGCATAGTGATTATCAGCTCCTCGGAGGCACTTCCTGGTGATTTAAGAATGCTAACATTTAAGCAAGTCAGATCTCATTACTCTTCAAGGTTAAATCGAGCCGTGGCGTAGGGGAGGCAGATGCCTGATTGGAAGCAGTGCTTCAACGTCTCTGTGTCTCTCTTCATTTCTCTTTGTTCGTGTTAATGTTTCTCACTTCGGCGGCAAGACGGCGCACGCAGAAAAGAGGGCCGTGCGAAATCTGTCAGACCCCAATGACACCTTTTGCCATCTCTTAATTAGATCAGGAATCCTCACGCTCGAAGGCGTAATTCGTTCTTTGCTGGAGATCACTGCTTGTTCAATGCCTTGTCGGGGCCTTGGTATTGTTCTTGATGTTAGTCCTCTGCAAAGGCAAAGATCATTGTAAATGAATTAACCCGAGAATTTACTCTGCTTTGATGACAAATTATCTTTGTGATGCTTTGCAGGCAGGTTTTGACAACACCACAGCACTGGAAGATTATGGTTAAGTCCAATATGAGATACGTTTCCAAAGCCATGCATCAAAAGCATTTATCGTAGCTTTACTGGATCTCAGTACTGCATTTGTCAAAGTTGATCATAACATACCAACAATTTTCCATAGACTGGAAAATTGTTGGGGAATGTTTGTTACTGTGCTAAACTGGTTCAGATCTCACTTGACAATCAAGGACAACTTTGTGCCGTTTGTCAGTTTTATGTCCAAGATTGGAACCTGGTGTTCCACAAGGTTCCATTCTCAGGTCATAGTTTTTTTTTTCTATAATGCGCTATAACTCAGACTATGACGTATTACTTTACCGTAAATATACTGATGACAAACAGATTTATATTTCTATGTCACAACATAACATAATTAGCTACTGGTTTTTACTGAGCTGCATGGCAGTAGTCAGTGCGGTTTGGTACCCTACTTCTGTGCTTTTTTCTGTGTCCAGTCTATACAACGACCCATAAAACACCATTCCTTCTGATGAAGGACCATAGGACAATACAATATGGTCAGCGTGGAGCTACTGGTGTCTTGCACCGAGCACAAGACATACTATAGCAAAACATTGGTGGTCGTGCTAGCTTGGCGCCACGTTAGCTGTTTGGTTATAAACGCATCTTTCCAGTGAGAGTCCATCTGTTAGTGAATGGAACATGCCGTACCATTCACTGGAAACAAGTGAATGGTACGGCATTCACTTGTTTGATTGATCAATCAATCAATCAGGTTTATTTACGTAGCATATTTCAGCAAGAAGACAGTTCGAAATGCTTCACATCAAAAAAATATAGTCATAGAACACACAGTCAATGAAGCATTAAATTTTGTCAAGTGCCATTGTTACAGATCAAAATGTTAATTAATGTTTCATTTATTATTGCTCAAAAGCACCACCAACAAGTTTTCATACTTTAAATGGACAAGCAGAGTTTTATGCAGCATAATGAAGGAATGACAGAAGTAAATGGTTTTGGTTCCCAAAGAATTTAATGTAATGTGTCATGATTACTGAAGCACTCAATAAAACTGACACCCAAAATGCATACAAGTTTGGAAACCAACTCTCTAAAACATTTGATTTTCAGAAAACGATTGCTTCTTCAAATCAAGTCCAAATGCATTACTATTTACTGCATATTTTCTGATATTCTATTAGAATTTTTTAAATCAAATCTTAGCTATTTACTTATTTAAATTTTTTCAGTTTAACACATTTTCTATTTCATAACTGCATTTTTCTTTTGCCATTTGAATATATTTGCTGCTGCTGGTGTAATTTCTTTTGCATCTGTCCCTTTTTATTTTATTTTCTTTGCATTACCTTGGATGTCAGTGGCACTATACAAATACACTTGCCATACAAATCCACTTTGAATTCATCTGCTAGTCAACTCTTTAATGAACTAAGTAATCTAAGGAGTCTTTTATCCATACCGGGAGGGAAAATGTTCATTACCTTCCAGGTTGTGCAACAAATATGCTTTTATGCTGTATTTCTAAGCCGTTCTTGGGAGCCAGAGACATTTTTCAAAGCAATTTCGGTTCTGGCACCTCCTGGTCCGGTGTTTACCTCAAGCCAGCCGTACACATCTGTTCTCCACACACACTTGATCCAATTAGGTGACACCAGACAATGACCGACTCCTCAAACAAGCCCAGCTACAGCACCAGGGGCCCAGAACAATACGGAAGTGTTTTTCTCTTCCATTACGTTGCGTCAGATCCTTTTAAATGTGTTTACCTGTTGCCGATGTGTCAGCCCGTGTTTTCCGAAAGCGGGTCTCGGCTAGCTGGGAGGAAGAGAACTTGACGATGTGACTAATACAGGTGCACTTTTTTTTTTTTTTTTTTTTTTTTTTTTTTACCTCCCACCGCCCTCATGCAAGTTTAGGGGACAGATGTGTTGGACTGTTGTTCGCACTTTCTGCACTCCAATGAAGTCAAAACACTTTTTCCACTACAGTGATGAGATTTATTTACAGCACTAACAAAGCCACCTTTGGGAATATGTCTATTTGTTTTTCCAAGCTGTTGTTTTCTTTCGCGGGAGGGGAAATCATTGCAAGTCAAATGTAATCATTCCACCGCTTGGTTATGCGCCGTCTCGAATAATAATAGTATTAGTTCGGTCCCTGGTATCGCATGCATCAGGCTTGTAATTTTAATTTCTGAGACACAAGTGACGGGGCTGATCATAACCAATCATGGATGTCACTTTTTTGTTTTTTTTTTCATAACAGCTTTATTCTTGGGTGCGTTCTAAAAAAAAAAAAAAAAAAAAAAAAAAAGAATAAAAATGTGGCTGCCTGAATTCATAATCATGTGCATTCCATGTTGTAAACAAACATGGTAAACTGCAGTGTGGGAATGTTTTTCCTCCTACTTACACGGTGTTTGCGCTGTTCCGGATCTGATCTCCCTACATCACATTTCATCTTTGTTGTGGCCAGAAGGATTTCTGGATTATAGCCGGTTTACCCCAGGAATGAGGGAAAGGCCTCTAAATCGTACCTAGACATTTCCACATAAAACATTCATGCTTAAGTATGATTAGAGGAGATTAAGGTGGGTTTGTTTTGTGTTTGAGGCGGTCCCTTGACAATTTGGGAATGGATTGAACAGCTTTCGCTTTCACAGCCTTCTTAATGCCATGCCAGAGTTTTCACCCAGATTTACGCTGTTATTTACATTGCAGTTCTACTCTCACGAAGCAAGGTGGTGGTTGTAAAGCTAAAAGTAACCCCACCACTTGAACTTTTCCACCCTGTAACATCACAACCATGTAGGAGAGAAACGCAATTAAATATTCTGGAATAATTTTTTTTTTTTTTGACTTTGCAGTTAGTAACAAATTAAAATGTGAATTCTGTTCATAATTATTCCTGCAAAATAACTCAGGCTCAGTTAAATCTCACAACAGTGTTGAGTCTTGCAACACATTGCCAAAGGCATTTAGGTCTGGACTTTGGCAGGACCATTGCAGCACATAATTATACTTCAATTCTAATCATTTCTCTCCGTTGCAGCTCCAGTCTCAGTGTTTTGTGTGACGAACATTTGGTCTTTTAATAGATTCCCCCCAACATGAGCCGTGGATGACTCCAGCAAAAGAACAAAAGGAACAAATGAACTTGACCGCCAAAGTTTGAATCCATGCAAATTTAGCACTGTCTAAATTTCATTAGAAGATTTGCAGCCAGGGAAAGAAAAATGAACATGACATGTTTGAGGCTTCAGTGTGACAAAATGTGAAACAAAAGTCATGGGAAATAAATTGAGTACATTGATAAAGCAGTTTGCACTAGGGTCACCATCACCCAATCACACGCTAATACACAAATTGGAGGACAAATTACATAGTACCTGAAATTGAACCCGCAACGCTCAGATTTCAAGGTCAGTACCCTTCCCACTGAGTCTCAGTGGCGTGTGAAGAATTTCACATGGAAAAGTTTCTGTGGTAACTCAAAAGCATTTGAACGACAAGGAATATGATGAAGGATACGCAATTCCAAGGCTAAACCCACTAACTTTATGTGAAAAAAGAAAAATCCTGAATGTGTGCATTGAGTTTGCAGAATGTTCAGTATCTTGTGCATTGGGTCCCATCCTGAGCTCTCTCTCTTCAAACAGCGAACTGCTCTCCCAGATAGCGATGTGAATCCATCTCTCCGTCTCAGCCGTTCTGCTGCCATGTATCCCATTTCCATATCATCTCCGCATCATGTATATGAGACGGTGCCCTCCCATGTGCTAGATGATGCCATCCTCAAATAGATTCGTTCAAACGTAATGATAAAAGATGAGTTTGGACAGAGCTACTTATTTGACAATCATTGAAGTGCCACTGTGATGGATGGCAAGGAAGAACTTCCACTCCTCTCTCCTCCCGCCCCATAACCGTGGCTGCGATCCCCGATACCTCCTTCTTTATTTCCCCTGCCTGAGCTCAAGGTCTTGTCTCAATTTGAAAGAGAAATTTCAAATTGAATTAAAATTGCTCACTCACCCAAAGCAGAGCCCTATGCACCTTAAAAATCACATAAATATTCCGACAGCCCCCTCCTCACGCTACCGCACCCCCGCTTTTTATGGTCACCTGGTAATGTAAATTATTCATGCCATGGGGCCCACAGCATCACTTTATTACATTAAAGTGCCTGTGACACAACTGATAGCACCACCAAAGGCGTCACGTGTTAGCTGTGCTAACGTATTTGGTAAGGTGAGTTCAAGGAAAAAACATCAAAGATAGAAAATCTGACTATATGAAAGATATTTTGAGGAGAAAAACGCAGAGCTTCAGCTTGCTGGTCTTCACAATGTCTTTAGGGTCACTGTTGCTGTTCTTAGTGCTGCATAAGAGAGATTAATCTTATGCATTAATTATTTAAAAAACGATGCACGCACATATAATCCAAACCTTTCTGAAACCAGCACCTTCCAAAACAGAGGTGACGACTGTGGCTCAGTGTTGGAGTAAAGCACTTTGAGTGGTCAATATGATTGAAAAGACGCTACACAAGTGCACTTTATTTATCACTTACCAACACAAAGAGGTTAAAGGAC
The DNA here is from genome assembly GCA_010277015.1 of Poeciliopsis turrubarensis. Classification (NCBI taxonomy): domain Eukaryota; kingdom Metazoa; phylum Chordata; class Actinopteri; order Cyprinodontiformes; family Poeciliidae; genus Poeciliopsis; species Poeciliopsis turrubarensis. Next base: position 2,089,587 of record VMRN01000034.1, read on the forward strand.
AAAACAGAGCAACTCTGGCGTTCAGCCTTCTTCGCAACAACTAAAATAACTTCTGGATTGCTTCGCGTCTTTGCCAAATTCGTAATATGTCCCCAAGGCGGCTACACAAGAAAGCTGATGGCTGCTTTTCAAGACACGTACGAAACATCCAAAACTGCAAAGGTGTAAAAAAGAAGGAAAGGAGAAAATATCTTCAACTTCTTAATGATTTCCTACATGATTCCTCTGAGGTCCTTTTTAAGTAACTCACTGGCTGCGTTTCCATTACAAACGTCTGCAAAACTTTGACAGTGTATCGCTAATGTAGAAAGAAAACACAAGATTGCAATTGCGGCGTTTCCATTAGATAATAAACCTAATTAAAATAACAGTGAACCTGGTCATGCAATAAATTAACAAATAACATGTGGCGCCATTGTTCTCCAACTACTTCCTGTTGTCTTCTTCTTCGTGGTTTGCTCCAGTGGCAACATCCGGTTGTTGATCGTGTGACTTGTGTGATGCAAGAAAATGTTTCCGTTGTAGTTTTGGGAAGTACATCAATTTCAAAACTTTATTTTTTTTTAAATAGAAAAACAAAGCAAATTTTATTGATTTAAGCAAATGTATTTTCAAAATGTCAAATTGCGCACAAATCAGTCAATGGAAATGCATCTGCTGATAATCATAAAAGCTAAATTTGAGTCTTCTTTACTTGTCGTTCTGTCTCCTTATAGCACTTAGGTGAGGTGTGTTTACCTTTCCTAGGTATGAAATGATGTCATTTTTGTGAAAAATCTTCTAATTCTTGTCACCAGGGATTTTTCTCACTGCGTCTCTAACCCATTGTAATGTCTCGCTCAAGTTTCACCATCCTTATCAGACTCCATTTTAAGACTCAAGCTTTTTGATCACTTCAACAGGGAGATTATCTTTCTGCTCCTGAAAGAATGCGTCTCAGTAGCAGTCAGGCCATTACTTTGCATCCATAGTGGGCGCTATTTATTGGAACCATGAAATCTAATCTCTGAGCTCAGTTGTAAGTGCAAAGAATCACTTTGATCACGACTTTGAATGAAAAGCAGCAGTTTAGCCTCGTGGAAGAACATACCCACAGTGAATACCTCTGATGTAGTATAATGTCGGCCCAGAGGGACAGGACATCATTCAGCTCCAGCTTTTATACAAAGGTTTAATGACGACTAAGAATGGTTTGATTGATTGGGATTCCAAGCTGTCACATCTTGTATCTCTTCTCCATATGTGCCCAGCAGATTTCCACACACACACACACGCACACGTGCGCACAAAAAAAATAAATAAATACATCAAACTTTTCACAAATTACATTTCCTGAACTTGCAATGAGCCACTGCAAGCTGGCGGTGTTGGTGTGCAAAGTAAACAAGAACAGAAAGAGAGAAGACGAGAAAGATGGCGAAAAGGAAAAAAAAAAAAAAAAAAAAAAAGAAAAAGGTTGAATAGGGTATGAAAGTGTTTCCACTGACAGTTTGTGTTAAACCGGTCTCAGATATGCTCTTTGTGAAGCTTTTCTCGCCTTTTCAGAAACCACCCGCGCGTCTGTAAAGGTGCTGGGCGAGATGAGCGCAACTGATACTGTGGTTCCCACACGCTTTGCCGTCTGAAATTTCACAACCGATAGTGGTTACTGACAGGGAAGGCTTGATAAAATCTCACCTGATTAGAGAGAGAGAGAGAGAGAGAGAGAGAGAGAAAAAAAAAAAAGAGGCAGTGAAAAAGAGTTGAGGCATCGGTGAGTAAAAACGAGATGAGATGGCAGGCTTCGCCGGCTCTCTGAGGTCGCGTCTCGGTTTCAGTTGACACATCTCTGGCTGGGCCAACGTGCACCGCCATCTCCACAAGGCAGCGGGTTGAGTCAAGACAGACAGAAGAAAAACCACACAGACATCGCTTTATCTTGTGATTGCAAATTAGCGAAGAGTGGGTTGCGAAGGTCGGTTACCAGGTTTCCCTTTCAGAAGTTGGATTTTTTCTTAAAAACAACATAAGCACCTGCTGATTACTGTGTTTCGTTGCGATGTGTTTCATTTTTCTGCTTTTTTTTTTATGGTTTCCACTTGAATTCCACCGACAAGTGAAATTTCTTAATTTCCACTGTCTCCGGCCCAAACTAGGCCTGACAAGTGGGACTCCTCCAAGGAACCGAAAGATGAGCTTATCTCCATGTAGGCAGAAGATCTGACCCCAAAATAGCTAACCTTCCCGGCTCCTGGGAGCTGTTAAACCGAAAATGAACTGCTAGGAGAGATAACATCGCAGCCAGGCAGTGGCTTTTTTTTTTCTTTTTTTTTTTTTTTTTTTTTTTTTTACCGTTGAGAACCGGAAGAAGGAAGGAAGGCTTCGAGATGGCATCATCCTGTTTGCTGTTTTTCTGACTAACTCCACCGTGATTATTCTCTTCCTATCTGATTATCTCAGATTCTGCGCGTCCTTTGTTGTTGCCGTTCCAGATCAGAAAGAAAGGAATTCGCCGGGCTCATCAGCATAGGTGCGAACATGTGGCAGCGAGAACTCTTTGAAAAACAAATTTTCTACCTAAAATTTCACCTTTTTTTTCCCCCCCCGATTGAATCCATCAAAGTTCAGTAAATAGACACATGTCAGACAGAGTCCACCCTCTCCCCTCCTACCCACCCACCTCTCTTCTTCCGTTAGACATTCTTGCTAGCAGAGTTACCATAGGCCCTCATTACAGTGACAGCTCCGTCACAACCTATTACACTGACTGGAAGCCTGTGTGCCTTGTAACTGGAAACAAATATTGGTTTTGCAGATAAATTTAGGGGATAAGAAAAGAAAAAAAAATTCACAGTAATGCCGAGAAAAGTAAACAGGAGGCTTGTCGACAGGATGGGGGTGGTTGTCCCACTGGGAAAGGAACCTCAGGGATGTAAAAATAGCAACGGCATCACCCAATACGGCTCCCGCCACCTACCCAGAAAATCTCTGCCTCTTCTCAGAGAAAGCTGCTCAGGAACACGATAGCTCCAGTAAGACAGCAGAAGACTTCATTTGCCCCTCTGCAAAGATCCCAATCTGAAAGCACGCCGCCTTTGGGGTAATGTTAGGTCTTTTTATAAGTTACAAAGATGTAATTAGACAAATTAGCTCAGCAGACACTCACGGTTGTGTTTTTTTTTAATAGCGGCGTGTTGCCGAGCTTGGTAATTAGCAGGCAGCCTCTTGCTACAAAAATCACACGCTGCACCCGAGGCCTTGCATTTGTAACCTGACAACCAGTTTCTGCACAGTAATGAAGGCTTATGCGTCCCACAGGCTCCGTTTGTCTCAGTTGCAGCCAGGTTTGATGTAGGAATTCACACAGAGCCACTGTGTAAAATCTCTTGTTTATTCCCCGCGTGTCGTTTCCTCGCAGCTTAAGACGCGTTGGTCCTTTTTTTTCCCACCGCGGCGACCTATTCGGATCAGGCCGACGTGTTTTTGTTTTTTTGGGGGAGGGGTTTTGCCTGATAGGCAGAGACTTTCATTCGAGCCAATCACCTTTACGGCTCAATTCATCAGGGCCACGGCCGACACGTCCTGTTGGGTCTCCTGGCACCCGAGGAGCCGATCAGCCATTTCCACGCCGGGCTTCCCGCTCTCCCACTTTTAATGACTTTGCCAATGGTGATTGTGACTAAGAGTCTGTTTTTTATTAACTCCAAATAAATTCCTCATCTGCCTGACACGAGACATTCTCTGTGAATTGGACGGAGTGGGCTGAATGCCAGATCGCAAAAAAAAAACAAAAAAACAAAAAAAAAACAAAGACCCGGCGAAATGCAGATTAACTGGGAATGAAATTGATTTGCCTATTTACTCTGTGCGACCACATTCAATTTGTGTCTGTTTATTGCAAATATGCCTTAGTTGCGAGCTTTTCACACTTACAATGGGTTTTCATATGCTGGCGGAAATTGATTTTTCTCTCCGTTTCTCTTCGTTTGTATCCAGTGGCACAATGAGAGGCGAGTCTTGATCTGAAAAGACATCACCTGTTCGGTACTTTGGCTAGGTGCGCATTCAGTGGGTCGTTTTCTCTTCTTTTAGCTAGTATTATTCAAAGCACGTCAACGCCTTCTGTTTCATAAGTTTTAAATTATTGCAAACCATCAACCTGTACAGTACGGTCCAACCCCTTGATTGTTTTCACATTTTTTCACATTACATTCACAGATTTAATGTACTTTATTGGGGTTTTATTCATAAACCAACAGAAATAGTGCTTAATTGTAAAATGGAAAGTGAAGCAAAGCATAGTTTTCAATTTTATTTACGAAACTAAATTCCAAAAAGTGTGATGGACAATTGGAGTCAGCCTCTTAACTTTAACGTCTGTAAAACCTTTCAGAAGTCAACTAAATCGAATGACTTCATTCTATTAGTGGAGCCCAGATGTGTGATTTGGTATCAGTATTAATCCATCTAAATAAGCAATAGTTTAAGCGTTTTAGTTGTAGCATTTTTCTTTAGCAACAACAGAGAGACGGACTTCAAGAAAGCATGTTTGATATTGTTGCAAATGACTTGACTGGTCAGAAGTTCACAGACAGTCACGAACTCATTTAATATAAATAAAATCCCAATAAAGCAGATTGTAGTTTGTCATTTTAACCAAATCTGAAAAAATCTCAAGGAACATTAATCACTTTTTAAGTATATATTTATCCTTCTTTGCTGGCGTCTGCTGTGCCGTCGTCATACACCCTGACGTCAGCAAACGTTGTCCTCTCCAACAAAGTCTTATTTGTGGGCAGAATCTGGCACGACGTCCTGCATTCACTGACACTGCAAGTGCACATTTGGAGTGTGTTGTGAGAGAATCCCAGCACTCGCAACACATGAGCTTTGTGGAACAAGAAGATAAGGCTGGAGCGAGCAGGACTGGAGGACAAGAGAGTGCAGCCTGAAGGCCAAAGGACCGGGCCGAGAGTAACGAGCGCCAGCTCTCACCAAGGCTGCCGGGGCAGCTGCCAGAGCAGGTCAGGGTGAAGAGCAACAGCAGCCTTGGAAAGCAGAAATGTCCGCCTCGAAGTGGTAGCTCACGAGGATTTGGAAAGGATAGGAATGAATGATAAGGAGCACATAATTAGTCAGCTTCGTTTTCAATCAGCTGGGATCCTCGGGAGCTGTGCTGCTCGGGGTTGGCATTTATCGTATCGTTTATTATTTATCGTGACACAGTTCTTATCATAAGAATTTTGATTTATTATTGTCGAGATAAATGCCAATGAATGCCGTCCATATAGTCGGGATTGTTAGCTTTATTAGTTTCTTGTACTGTTTGATCAATGGGAGTAACAATAAATTTGATAATATGATTAAGTGCAGTTGCTGTTTGCAGTGTAGTGATACAAATCGCTCTTCTTTATGTTTGTCAACAGCGTCATCTGTGCTTGTGAGGCTATGATTGCCATGTCATGCTGTCACCGCCGTGCAATCGCCGAAATAATCATTCTTACCGCCGCCTTTTTCAGCGGCGCAGTATTTCCTCAAAACATTGCGATAAAACCTTGAGTCCGTATCTCCCCGCCCTGCTGCCCGCAGCTGCTCCTTTAGCTGTGCCTGTAGCTCCCTGATGCCCTGCTTCATCCCATTCTGACCCTTGCTGTTCCACCTCCTCACTGAAACTGTGAACTCACGCGCCTTCAAAGCATCAGCAGGTTGCATTCCCGCCGCAAACATGTTAGCATTTTGCTCCAAGCACTCCTGTAAATATGCACATATTTGTTTTACCCCAGGAGTATTTGGCAAATTAAGGCTAAACTGCGTGACAGCTTTATTCCTCTTGTAAGCCTCTCAGCACCGGTTAGGAGTAAACACTTTATTTGAAAACCGCATTCCAGTAAAATTACTTCAAATACATATAAAGTAGCTTTCTTGCGTTTTACGTAATGCTGCAATATTTGAGAGACGCGCGAAGACGGGAGGCTTTAGGGAACAATAATCAGATCTAATCAGGGGGAAGGGTCAGGTGACATCTGAAAAGGAAGTGACTTTTAAGTCACTGGGGCCCCAAGAAGCTCCTCAGAGGCCACGGTTTGAGTTGAAAAATACTTTTAATTTGAGCGCCACTGTTTCTCAGGTGTGGATTGTGACCCATCAATTCTTTATTACATCTTTAGCTGCCTCTAATGGAATTTGCAGGTCTGTTTCGCTCCCTCTTGCTCTATCATGTCATCCACACACACACACACGCACACACACACACACACAGCGGTGGCTTTCTGTGATGGGGCCTGCCCGTGGCACAGGCATGTTGGATCATTTGATTCCAGCTAATAACCAGCACCAGCCCAGGGAAAGGCATAAATGAGTTGTGGCCTCCCTCGGCTCTTCGCGCCGCCTCTCTGATGTCGGAGACGGCTGGAAGGTTTCAGTCGGCGTGAACGGAGACTCATTCTGTCACAAAGGTCTGTATGTGTTCCAGAGGAAGCTTTATAAGCTGTAATTTGTTAAAAAAAAAAAAAAAAAAAGCAAACAAAAAAAATCGGCAGTATCGTAAGCACTGACTCCTAAATGAAAGTATTATCGCCTTGTCTTAAACTTAGTTGTAGTTTTATTTGGTTATCTGTTGCATTTTATTGTTCTGCCTCCGTTATCCAGTCTTTTCTTTGGTAAGTCAGTTGTAGTGCAGGAGTTGTCGGGACGAAGATTCGTTATCGCACACCAGAGTACAGTCTACATCCTACACAAACAGCAAAACCTGCTCTTTCCTTTACACTTTCACACACAAATATGTGTTCTCAGGTAAAATGAGACAACTTCCTTTTTGACACATTTCAGTGCTTTGCGGTTTGATTAATGAGAAAAAAGGAAGTGGTAATGAACTGTGAACATGCTGTTTCCTTTCATTTAGAGACCAAGCATGAGCTCACTCAGCTCATTCTTTAACTCTCCCCCACTAAGGCTTTAATGCTCCGTTCCTACAACGCTCCCAATTACCTCTGGCAGCTCTGCTGTCCTCTCTACATATTCAGTGTCACGACGGCCACTCGCTCCAGTTTCCGCGGCACATCGATCGCGGATGGGTTCCTGGTCCACTGGAAGTTGTCATGTTTTGAAAGCGCGTGACATTTTCGATGTTATTTTTATGCATGACTGACTGAACACTCACATGTCTGCTGGTTAGCGTAGCGGTGTGTGGATGTGTGTGTTTGTGAGATGCGGCTGGATGTATGTGGCTCTGGTATAAAGTGCTTTGATTGGTCAGTATGACTAGAGAAGCGCATAGGAAGTGCCAACAAGTAGGCCTGTTGCAAAAAAAGCAATAAATCGATTCGTCGCGCAATAAATGACAAAGAGCTCAGTAATTTACACTTGCATGATTCATTGTTATTTTTTTCTCTCTTAGTATTCAGTTTGCTGCTTTGGTCTCAACTCACTCCAGTTCCAGCAGAAACAACTTTTTTGCTTATTTATTTTTGAGCTATTTAAAATGTCTCCCAGTTCCAGTGTTAAATGTTCATTAGAATGAAAGTTTATTGCTCTTTGCTAGTGTGTTCTCGTATTACTGTGCCATTGCCGTTATGTTACTGGAATGAACTCAATATAACAATATCATCATTTATCGCAATAACTTCTGGGACGATTTATCATACAGCAAAATTCGTTATCGTAGTAAACCTATTAGTACCTATTAAAGTTTCATCTAAGCATTCAGTTCACTGGCCTCTCTGACAGACAAGGTCTTTGTTTCTTCTGAGTCGTGACTGATGAATACGACATATGACGTTTGTGTCTGATGAAGAGTTTTCAGTGTTTTGGAAGTACAGCTCGCGCACGTGGAACATTGTGTTGTGCAGTATTTCACTTTCTGGAGACATTTGGGTAGAAAAACAAAATAAGAACAGGAGCCAGGAATTATTTCAATTCATTTATTTTTTATAAGCAACTACAAATAAAAAAAAACAAAGATTCTTCTTTTCTTTTTTTTTTTTATTGTACTATGGAGAACTACTTATATTTTACTACGCGCTGTGGAAATGTGCAAACAGAAAGGATTTTCTCCAGTCCCACCTTCCTGCTGCAAGTGGAAGGAAATGGTAAAAAAAAAAAATTCGCAGCTGCTAAATTCTAACTCTGAATTGTAATCAGTTCTGTTGAACCAACCCTCTCTTGTAAAACTCTGTAATTAAATTTCTACTCAACAGATCCTGCAAATGTAAGCGCGATCGCATCGTTTTTCTGTGTCGGCGATGAGGACATTTACCGCCACACAGAAAGGTCATGCGCATCTTGTAAACTTTCTGGTTGACTGGAAACGTTCAAACTTTTAAGTTTGGGTTTGAACTTTGATTTAAAGCAGTGACGCACCGATCTAGTCTCAAGATGTTTCGCTTCGCATGTGCCATCTGACCGATGTGAAAAGAGTTGAGAGCTGCTGCAGCACTCTGCAGCAGCTCTTTCCCCAGGACAACAAGACCGCAAGCTACAAAAAAGGCTGTTCCATTTTTAACATTAGAATCTATTAAATCTGCGATTAAGTCTTATGAGGTTTCAAAGTCAACATAGTTTAGTTTTCCGACTTGGACATATTTACAGCCATTCTCAAGGGACTCTGCAGATGTTTGTGAAAAAGATAATTAGTGAATCATTCTTGCTGCCGTTTGACAGCCTCTAACAAGTCGGTGTGTGAAAATGAACCCTTGCACACAAATCTGTTCTTTACATCCCTTCGAAATTAAAAGAAGACATAATATGGACTGTTTTTTTGTTCTTTTTAATAAACCCTTTAAGTGTAATTAGTATTACTTTTAATGTCTCTAAAAAGAGGGGGAAAAAAAATAATGTCCTGGCAGAAAGGGATCAGTGCATTTTCTGCGTTTCTGGCTGCTTTGACATATTGCAGTACAAGTAGTTCTGCTAATTAAGAGCCGAAAAGCGCGTACTTTCACAATATATTCCCCGTGACACAAATATCTAAATGGTTCTGACATTCAGACAGGCATAAATATATCAAGTTCGGTAAGAATCATAACATTTTATTTTTCCCCTTACAGGCTACTCAGTTTACACTTCGCAGATCCAGACATATAAATGAATCCCTGCGCCCTGAGAGAAATATGCAAAACTAAAACACAGTCAAATCAGCAGCAACACTTGGACTGTCCACAGTGGATACAGAGCTCAGAATAATGTTTGCCATGTAAGTTCACTTGAAGAAATGTCACATATTTGACCTGTTGTTTGATGCAGATGGAAGCTTTTTACATCTTAGGGCAATATTTTTACTTTCAAATAAAACTGCCCCAAATCAGAAATTGTTTGATAAAAGACAAAGCGTTCTCTCTTCATCCACCTCGTCCATTTTAAACTCGTAGCAATCTGAGCCGCAGAAATTCAGTGGCTTTTACTCAAAAGCAGACGTGGACATTTCACGCACTCACGCCATAAATCTTTGATGTCACTCCTACGGGATCAAGATCATTCCAGTAGGCTGACGGCTGAAAGAGTGAAGAAACAAAACAGTTCTCTAAAGGTACGTAGCATCATTGCTAAGACGGCATCAATGCAAACTTGACACGGTTTCGTCTATTAATGATTCTTTTGACTTTGACAAACTAACTTCCAAAGACGAGGATTGTGTTATGGCATTGAGTCAGTAAATAATAACAATAAAAAAAATAATAATAATATAAAATGAACTGAGCAATATAAGGATTATAACAGCTGTTGACATAACATTATATGAATCATTTGCCCTCCCCTTGCTCGGCTCGTTCCTAATCACCGGTCTCCCAGGGGTTCAAATACGCGAACATACCGAGACAAGCAGAACCCCTTGCAAGCACGCAGACAGATGGCAACCATTATTTGATTTTTAACTCAGAAGGAAATCAATTCATCTACAAAAACGCAAATTAGCATTGTCTAAACATTTGAAGAATGAGACCAACGAGGACGTTGCCTGGCAGACTGATTTTTTTTTTTTTTTTTTTTTTCTGGGATGGAAATTGTAATTTGGAGCTTTAAGCGAAGCCATTAACGCGGAGACGGCCGTGTCGTCAACCTCGATGGCACACTATGGCGCAACGGCAGGCAGTGTTGCAGAAGTGCGTTCTTTCATTTTTTATTTTTATGTTTTAAAAGTTAGACTCTCTCCTGCACAGGATGCCACATGTCAAACAAAGACCTGGGGCCTCACACAGGAGGAAGTGTCTCCTTTATACAAGCACTCTGCAGCGCAACTACCAGTGTGCTATTCGCCAGATGGCCTTTGATGCAATCCAGTATGCAGCACTTCTGGTTCTTCTTTGTCCTTTTTGGTTTTTCTGGATAACTTAAAAACTTGAGAGTCGGTCAATAAATGCCAGAAACACACGTGGACGTCAAAATTTTGATTTATGATTCAAAAAACAGAAAGCTTGGTGGATCACCTAAAACGTTGTGGCAAAACATGGAAGTTTGCAAGGTATCATATGTGCTGTTCTTTTATTCGGGTTATGCTAATTATTAATCACTCATTTTGCAATTTGTAAACAGTGTCATTGGTTACGTTTTTACAAAAACCGGACTACTTAACGTCTGCTGTCAATAAAACCCAACATCCTGCTTCTGACCTCAAAGACAGTAAAGCTGAACTTCTAAGACAAAAAAAAAAACTACGTGTTGTGTTGCCATGGGAGCAGTTATCTCAGACATTCTGCTTGTTTGACAGAAGAACATTTATTTCGGACTGAAATGTTACTTTCTCACTCTCTCCTGTCGTGCACGTCTTGACCTGACTCCGCTTGAGTTATCCCAAAGAAAAATGTCTCCTTTGACTCTTAGAAAGCGACGAGACAGAGAGACAGACAGACAGACAGAGAGAGAGAGAGAGAGAAAGCGAGAGAGACAGAGAGAGAGAGGGGAAGGAAAAAGTCTCCCTCTTGTTCTTCCAACACCTGTGGTCCAGGCACCGTCGAAAAAGTTGAGCTGTAATCTAATTACTGTAACTGATATTTCTGTGAATTGCGAACAAAAAAGGGAGATTACAAAGCTTCAACATACCCTTGAGGTCATTATCATCTGGAGCTTATTACTCGCCCATAAATCTTTGCTCTAACCTCCACCAGGTGCAGCTAAAGAGATCTACCGCCGATATTTTGGTCAGGTTCGTCTGTTTGTCGTTGCCGACATTTACAGCCTGTATTCCATCATTTTATATATTTCTTCAGGTTACTGCGCCGTGGATTCCTCCAGAACGAAAAGAGGCAGAGTGAGATAATACGGTGTGCCGCAGACGGCGCTTTAAGTGTCCTCACCCTGACTTTTACAATGATGGAAAGGTTAAGTTAGCACTGTGTTAGATTTATGCTGCCTTTCAAGCATCCTTCAATTCCACTTACTTTCCAGATCAAGCTATCCTGGACCAGTCTATAAAATCCCACAGCTTACTTTTCCTTAATTAAATGCCACTCGTAACGCTCCCTGGTGCACCCCCGTACATCCGCAGCCGTGGCCCCGCTTCTTTAAAAAGCGAAGCGCCGCCTTTAATGCAGCCGCGCCGAGGGGAACGTCGCTACCAGACATCCATCTTAACAAGGTCACGCTGTTTGATTTTTCTTCTTCTTTTTTTTTTTTTTTTTTTTTTTATTAATATAACGGTCACTGCCCGGGCCCTCCGTTCCCCTCTTTGAAATATTATCGTTCATTAATGATGTGGAAGCAGCCCCCACCCCATCGCCGATCGTTCTCCACGTGAGGGTGAGCACAGTCAGATCCGTGGTGAGACCTGCTCCCACTTACTGCCAGATCTTGGCCAAAACCTTCGCTTTATAGGGCAACTTTACGGCATTCATTATGCACTCTTAACAGCCGCTGTAATTCTCCCACATGGGATGACGAAGTGAGGCGATTAGCTGCTGGGTCTGAACGTGGGCTGCCTGAGACTTTGACCTTTGTTTTGGACATGAAAAATGATGTCTCCGGCTCATTCTGGGACATTTTGTCTCTCTCTCTCTCTCTCTTTGTGTTTTAATCTGTGCGGTTAGTACTCTGTTAAGTTCTCCGCCTGTATGATCGGAAAAGACGTCGAGGAGACTCAGTGAGGTCTAAAAATGAAGAATTTAGTATTTTCCTCACGGCTTGTGTAAGTGTTGCTTTTTTTTGTTGGTTTTTTTTTTTGTTTTTTTTTTTGTCTTTTCTTTTACTTTTTCCTTCTCCCACTGTTAAGGTTCTTTTCACGAGGCTTACAGCATAAAAGCTGAGCCGAGCTGACTGGAAGTAGCATCCGCTTTGCTACATGCGAAATGTAAAAGTAAAGCTCTGAGGGTCAGGGTCGAAGACATCTCACACTCCTACGCAAACAGCTTATTAGAGGGAAGCTTTGGTGGAGTGGTTTGACTTTTCTGCACTTGTTTTCTGCTTCCCACTCACTTAATGTTGTGCAGGGAAAGAGGGGACAAACATTAAAAGCAGCGCTTTGTAAAAGGCTGCAGATTGCACTTGTTCTGTTTTAGAGCGTCCAATCACGTAGAAAAACACAGAATCATGACTTGATCTGTATAAATAGTTTGGGGTTTTTTTTTTTTTTTTTTTTTTTTTTTGCCGGGTAGGGCTTTAACCAGGCCTTCAAAAACACTTTTTTTTTTTTTAAAGTGACCCTATTTGGATGCACAAAGTATTGGCAGTCGGGGGAAATTTAGGTAATAAATCTGCAGGCAGTGACCTCATAAAGTGCGCTTGACCTCAGAGATGAAGACCCTGAATGGGCCATGAATCATTAAATTCACTCCTGCCATTCAGGCTGGATTTCTCTGCTCAAATCGTAAGCGGTCAGAACCGGCGGCTGTGTGGAAACACACACCGAATCGATGTCCTGCCCCAGCGGCCAAACGGACCGTGGCTAATAATTGATCGCGTTTTTATTGATAATCAACCTCACAAATTCAAACCTGATTGGTACCAAGAAAAGAAATCTTCATATTCATTCTTAGGCTGTCCAAAATCACGCTTATTGGTTACGCGAGGTCAAACTCCAAAGAGTGAGAGAAATACACTACATTTATCTGTCGAGGCTATGGAAGACGCGGACGCTATAAATACGACTTAGTGGTTTTCTCCAGATAGCAAGAGCATTGCCTCATCATGAATATGTTGTGAAAGTTATTTTGTGACAACAATATAATTTTACAAGAGCCACAACATTGATAAATCTACTTTATCGTGTAATAAAATCATTTCATTATCTGAGAAAAAAAACAATTTTTTTTTTTTTTTTTTTATTGTGGCTTCCGCAAGGTAACAAGATAGCTCATTATCTGGAGTGATGGGGGGGGACACTAAAAGAGCCCCCCAGCAAATCTATATATATATCATTATTAAATGTGAATTGTGAAGGTCTTTCATTAATTTAAGAGAGAAAAAAAAAACACTCATGACTTGGTTTTCTCTTGAGCTTAAAGTTGAAACACAACAATGAGAGACAAAGCAGACTTTAGTCTGCTCCGGCGGTTCTTTTTTAAGAGCTCCACTTAAAGTCTCTTTTGAGGTTCCAGATGTTTTGTGTTGCTTTTTATGAAGCTCGTAAACAGGCCGACAAAAAGCAGCTGGCATAATGATGGAGAGGGAGAACGGCAGTGACATTATTGGACGGTCTTATGAAGGCTAGCTGTGTGCTTAATTTGATGTGAAGGTTCAGGCGGGGACTTCGCTGCCTATGGAGAAGGTGGTCACCAAATATAAATGCAAAGCAGAACATTTTCTTCGACTCATCAGAGATGACGCAATCACTCGGCGCTCAGCCCCCAAGACAAAAGAAGCAGCGATGGTTTAACACAGTCATTTTCAGAAGAGATTTTTTTTTTTGGTGAAGGTTATCTGCACGAACTCTGATATGGGAAAAAAAAAAAAATTAAAAGCGTTATAAATATTTTCATCTAGCCTTCCTGTGGTTAACAGTTATTAGTTATTGATGTTCTGAGCAGAGGTAGCAACTTGTTGGAGTGCAATAATTACCAGATGATATATTCTCAGCGTTTTGAATACGCCGATGCTATATTTAACTAGCTACACAAAAATGATATTGCTAAAAATGCTAAAGTTTGCATACTGCGTGACGAAAGGGAAGGAAAAAAAACCAAAACGGGCGTATGTCACACTTGGTAGCATCATCGCAACATTTAGCAACGTTGTCACCGTCACTAGCCCTAGCTTTTAGCATCTCTTTAGGGGATTAGCGTGGGTATGATTATCAAAACAGATGTCTTCTCAAGTGTCTTTACTGGAAAATATGGATCTTATCTTAATATCAAGACTTCCGAAAGGTTGCCAACTTTTCCAAATCCGTGACAGAGAGAGGACAAAACACAACAACTTTACTGAGCTCTGTGGAGCCGTACTCTAAGACCCTCATACCTGGTTTCCTTTTAATTAGCTTCTTCTACATATTTGTTCTTCCTCTGATTCCATATAAAACCCAAGTGTTTTGCGCTAGTAGTGTGTTCTCACTCTCACCTGGTAGCACTTGCATTTTATCGGAAGAAAAGATCATAGTTTTGGGTTTCCAGCTGGCTCATCACCAGTCACGGCCGGTCAAGCTGAAAGTCTTGCACTTTAAGTCAACAGCTGATTGCTCTTTGCATATAGTCAGCAAAGGCTGATCCTTCTGCGTTTGAGAAACCGCAATTAATAGTGTGGCAAGTTTCAGATATTAGCATATTTGTCTCATGTAAAGTTTTCTTCTGCTGTTTGAGTCCAAAACACAACAATATTCGATATTTCATTTGAACCTGGAATTTTATCTTTTTGAAAAAAAAAAATACATAAAGTTAGCGAGCTTGCTGAATTTTTCTAACACATTTCAGAGATAAATAATGTTGGAGAACGCTTTGATGCGTTCACATCCTGTGACAGTTTTCATCGCGTCTGTTCAACCAGACACGCAAACAGTCCTCCGTGTCTAACACACACGCAGTCACGCACACACATGCGCACGCATATCTTTGTTTGACGTATGGCAAGTCCTGATCTGTATCTCCCACACACACTTCCCCAGAGGATTGATTAAAATCAGAGAGAGACGGGCCTTGAACATGGCTGCTTTGTGTGAACAAACAAAAGCGGCTAGTAATTGGATTCACATTGAGAGAGGTATTTAAAACAGCCTGATTAGTAACACAAGCTCCTGGCTTTTGTGACCCAGACACCTTTATCCGTCTCGCTGTGCTTCAGCAAAACACACTTCTGTTAGACCGCCCCGTCTCTAACCTTGAGGAACACTATTATAAAAAAAATAAAAAATCTATAATTCAGAACACCTCACTGGTCGTTTAGCGTCCCTCTCAAACCTCCGTTCTCACACTATTATTTTTTTTTTTTTCTTCGTTCGTTAGACTCTGAAATTCGTTATTATTTCAATAGAATTTTAAAACTGGTAGTGACCAATGCGTTTTGGATAAAAGTCCAGCATCTGTGTGCGACGTTTAAAGTGATTAAATGCAACTCAAAGATAAAGAGGCCCTGTGAGAGGCTGACGTGACCCGTGGGAGTGTAATCCAAGCAGGGCGGGGAAAAAAAAAAAAAAGAGAAAAGAAAACCCACCACAAGTTACAGATAATTAAACCAGTGAAGGCCTGATTAGAGACAGCGAGACAAGAAATCAATGAAACATGGCCCAACAAAGTGTGTCTGATTGTTTACATACCTGGAACAGGGGCAACAGAGGGGAAAGGAGAAATGGGGAGAAATGACTGCCATTTTATGTCTGGGTTTGAGGTGAACAAGATAGAGATCAACACCAGATGGCTGCAGTCAGAGGTGCTCTGGGGGCTCAGGGGACGCTGCCGCTTCACAATTTATCTCTAACCGAGACACAGACACTCCATTACCCTCGGTTCTGGAGCTGGATTAAATCCTATCCTATCGATGATTGTCTTTCCACCCCGGCTCCGCCGCGTTGACAATGGCCTCCCCAGGTTGAGCAGGCAGCTCCGGCTGATAGCTTCAGCAGCACGACCCAACTTGGCGGGTCCTGGAAGATTAACCCAGGAGAGCCAGAAGAGATCTGAGGGGTAGATGATTACACCAAGAGGGGAAGATGATTGCACCACGATTGCTGGCTGTGTTAAGTGCATTTGCCCAGAAGGTTGTCCTAGCAAGGTGATAAACATAGGGAAGCCTTGTAATCAGCCCAGGGATGTTGAGTAATGCTTTGCTTATACGAGTGGCTTATCTAGGTTTGGCTGCATATTATACCACCGTGTGTTTGCTTTGAAACGTTGAACTGTGGTCTGTCAACGTTAAAAGCTCCGTGTTGGTCGCTCTAAGGTCAAGAGGGTTCAGCCAGAGTTTTCCCTCCCTGGTTTCCAGGATTGGGTTGAAAAGTCAGTTCGGTTGTCAGAATGTCAGCGAAATTATTGATGTTTGGAAAGAGCTGTAGCCTTATGAATACATGTCATTTTATTGAACTAATAAATGTCCCATAAATTATAATAATTATTTTTTTTTTTTCACAGGCAAAAAACATTGCGGCATATTTGAATGGATGACAAAATAGTTTGGATGTAGAAATCACTGCCGAAAACTTCACTGTGACATTAAAACCATCCTCTGGCCGCATACAGTGACACGTGCAAACCGCTTTAATAGGTAACCTATATGGATGTTGTGATAAATAATGCAAATAAAGAAAATATCCTTTACATGTAGAAGGTAAACGACTATCATTGACATTGAGTGAAAGTGTTGTGCCTCGTTTTTTCAGTCAAGGTTCGGCTACAGCGAGCGTGTCTGTCCTTGATGGTAATCTCGTCCTTCATATTATATGTATCAGGGTGCGCCATGCAGCAACACTGAATTGCACTGGCAATCATAACCTGCAACATTCTTACTACTCAATGAGGCAACTTGTTGCAAATTGCCTCGTCGAGGATGCATATTAGTTTCTTTTCACTTCTTTATTAACGTGTTTATTTGAGCTGACATGTTTGAGCCGCAAACATATCAGTTCGAGAGCGTTCCTTCATCTATTCTTCCACGGATTCAAAGTTAAGCTGTCTTCCCAAGGAAACTATGAGTAAACGACAGAAAAGACGCCATTGCCCTTAAGAAGCAACATGAAATGAAAGGAGAACACATATTTACATAAAGATGTCTGTAGATCAATATATATGATTGAAAGATTCATCTTATGGGATTTCCAGTTCTGTCTCCCAACCTAGATTTGGGACAGAAAGTAAAAGTTTTAATTTTATTTTACATTTTGGGGCTGAAAAATAAAGAATTGTTCAATCTGATTTAGATATACAAAAGATGTCCAGTGTTGAAAGTAGTAGTAGTAGTAGTAGTAGTAGTAGTTACTAGATATTACTAGCATTACTAGTTACTAGTAGAGATATCTCAAAGATTTTTTTGCCATAAAAGTGCTAATCAGCTGCTCCCAGTGCACGGTTATTGGATATCTAGCACCCAGGATTTTGTATTTGTTTTCTTTTTGTTATGATCCCAATATAATGATAATGGGGTAAAAGATCAGGGTTGGAAGAACCAGGAAATTGAGACCTGTGCCTTTTTGATCAGCTCCTACTTCACCAGAACGCACCCATTCGTATGTCGGTGAAATCAGTTCTGAATCCCTACAAATATTGTCAAATGGCAAAAAAACTTGTTGATGAAACTGTCAGGTCGTCCACAGCATGCTTAAAGGTGTGACACTCTTTCTACGTGTTGAATGATGTACACTGAGAAACGGGAGGAAAGGAGGAAAAACGTGTATGAGCACAAAACGTCTCGCAAACACACGACAACGTCGACTGTTCGGCAGAAGTACAGCGGAGCCTTAAGAAAGCTGACAAAAACGTCCCATAAAAGTTCCCTACAAAATCATAAAACTTCTTTAGCTCAACAAAAAACATGGAAACTGAAGGAAATTCCTATGACTCCATTCATCTGTTTCAATCATTAATTGCTGAGCGTCGATGCCCAGATATGGTTCCTTCTTTACGTGCGTCGCACATTATGAAGAGTTTAGCTGCTTTCCTTCTCTTTATCGTTTTAGTTGGGGGGGGGGGGGGGGAATTGTTCCAAGGTACGATATGAATCGCAAACAATAGAGTGAGGTGATATGTACTGAGAGAACGAGTGAGCATTTCAAGCACGTTGTCATTTCAGAGGGGAAATGACTTGATTGAAATAGAAAGTCACTCTTATGATGATAGAACAGACCAGCTATGCAGAATGAGGCAGAAAAATGTGAAACTATACATTTCCCATTTATGAAGTCCCAAGTAGACAGGAAATAGAAACTCAGCTGCAGTTTTCAGCAGATTTAAATCATTTCTATCTGAGGAGGGCGGAGCAGCGTATTAACAGAAGCCTATTCAAGGTATACAAATCAATACATTTAACTAATATATTTAGCAGCACTACCGCAAGGCTCAGTTTCCCTCTTCATCTTTAAAGAGTCCTCTGTGCTCACCGCAGAGTAAATGCACTGATGAATATTTATGCTGTTATTTATTCCGTTTGCATTATTAATTACACCAAAATAGCCCTCCAAGAGGATCTCATTAGGGTGGGAAGTTAGTCAAAGCTAATATTCCTCATCATTTAAAAAAAAAAAAAAAAAAAAAAAAAGCATCTCTGCACACCATTCTGCATTTCCTCTTTCATTTCTAGTTGTTTCCAGCGCTGAGGTTCATGAACGGCAGCGTGCATGCACTGAGTAAAATTAGTATTTCCTCAGACTGAGCTGACTGGAAAAAAAAAAAATGTTAGTGATTAAATATTAGTTTGAATATAATTAGCATTTATTAGCAAACTCTGCCACGGCTGATAATGAAAATCTTAATGAAATGCTTTGTTGAATTTTGTATCTGGAGGGGGAGACTTCTCTCACATTTGCAGTCAACATGCTAAAGCTCAAAGAACAATATACTTAAGTGTGTGTGTGTGTGTGTGTGTGTGTGTGTGTTTGGTATGACTGAAATTGTAGATGGCAGCTGTAATCGTAACATCCAACCGTTGGGCCTTTCCCAGGCTGTGTTTTGAGTCCGTCTGTTACATTCGGCAGCCTACAGTTAGTTTAATGGGCTCCTCTGTCTGGTGGAGCTATTACCAATTCCAGCACACGCCATTAGGCTGCATTGGCTTAATTACAAATTAATTGGCTAATTAGTCCTGCACTTTGTTTTTCCCCCATTTTCTCAAATCTTCTCCCTCGTTCTGGCAAGCACTTGGTCATTTAATAGATTTCCCGGTTTTATTATGTTTTCCGGCGCGGTGCGAGAACGTTGCCGGCGCTGTCATAATCCAGCCTGAAAGTTGCCGCGGGGAGCAGTTTGCTGCGTGTGGGTGGGAGGCTGCGGCTGAGAGAATTGATGGAGGCCCCGGGTTGTCTTTCTCCCGCGTTGTCATGTTGGCCCACAACACTCGACGCGTTTCAAATCTCTCGCCAGCGCAGAAGCCAGAACGAGGCGCACATAGTTAAATAGGCTGGCACTCTCTGGTCCTCAAGGTACCTTATTTCTAAAGTTTTTTTTTTTTTTTTTTTTTTTGTAAGCGATTTTATTCGAACCGTCCTCGTGTTTCTCCCCGCCGCCATTGTCTGCGCTTTAGGCGTGTGCCTCGGCACTCTCAGATTGCCACCATTAAAACCCGGGGAGCCATCTGATGGAGTTATCAAAGTAAATGTTTGGCGCATTTGATGGCGTTTGAAATATCCTCCCATAATAAAGCTCTCCAGGGAGGGAGAGGGGGACAGGCTTTTCATGCAAATCGCCGGGTGTCTGGTATCACACGGCGCTGAAATATCCACATTTGTCTCGGTGTTGTCAACAAATACACACAGGATCTCCTGAAAACGGAGGTTGATGTCTGGAAGATGAAGGAACTGCATTCACTTCTAACACTGTGGGCCAGACAACGTGTAATGAAGTCATTATCTCAAAACTTGCATTCGCCAAGCTGGAGGTCGAGTTCATGGCGGTTTAATTGCTTGTGTGCGAAACATATGGAAGCCAGGCAATTAGACAGCAGAGATGATGTAAAGGATCTCGGTGAACACATATTAAATTACAGACATGTGCTACTGGATTTAGATCTCCTCTGCGTTGCATTATAAAGGCTCTTAGTCATCAAATCAATTTTTACTGCCATGTGTTACTGAAGCCCAGTCTACTTTATCTCCGCATCTTGTTAGCATGTGGTGGATAAAACGGACACCTCCAGCTGGCCACTCCTACACACAGGAGCAATGTTCAATATGTCGGAAAATCCCCTCCCCCCCCCAAAAAAACCAAATTTTTGAACATTAGGGTATTATGATTAAGCTCAGTTGCGTCAAATGATTAAAGGATAAAGGATAAGTGTTTTATTTTAAACATTGCACATGGATTTATCATGTCCATATGTGCTTTTTCAAGGGGCAATTATTTTGTGTTTTCCAGACACGTAGTCCCATTTTATAGCCCAATTAAATAAGTAGTTAATAAAAAAAATGTGAGATATATATATATATATATATATATATATATATATAGCTGACTGGATAGCTGACTGGATAGCTCAATAGATAAGGCATCAGTATATCACCCGAGAGGGCGGGGTTCGAATCCAGTCTGGGTCCTTAGGCAAGACCCTTCAAGCTACTGCCTACCTCATACCATGAGAGATACTAAGTTGCATAACATGCCGGCTCAGACGTCGCCCGGCCAAACAAGGTCTGCGTCAGGTGTTGGGGAACCAGAGCACCTTGATGACAAATGGGCTACTGGAACAAGACGGAAATGGGCGAGAGATGAAAATGTGGATCTGTTGGAATGCTACTACTCAAGTAACCCTAGTCAGAGAGGTTACATGCAAAGACTGGGGAAGGAATGGTTACTTCGACATCCCCAGTCAACACTAAGCGCTAAACAACTAGTAGCTCAGTGTTCCAACATCCGCAAACGGCAACTGCTATCACAACTTGAGATTGACGAGATACAACACAAATGCTACGGCAAAAGGGAGGAACCCGGATGTCAGAACTGTGGGGACTTAACTACAAGTCCCCACCCAGTGAGGGGATACACGGCCCCAGTGAGCGAATCAGAGCTGAACGAGACAGCTGCTGACCTGAGAGAGAGAATCATGACCCGAATGACAACCAGGCCTCCCCGGCGCCAATTACAACGGCTGAGTGAAGTACCATCAGAAAGTCTCATTGAGAATGTGAATGCAGCATTGAGAACAATCCCTACCAACACCATAACTGAAACCAATCTACAACTCAGCATCAGTGATCCTTGAGATACTTGGCTATAAGAGCAACCATGAGACCCAATACCCACCATGGAAAAGGCGGTTAGAGGCCAAAATCAAGGCAACAAGGAGGGAAGTGAGCCAACTGTCAGAGCTCCACAAGGGTACAATGAAAAGACAAGTACCCAGAAAGTTGCCCATACCTGAAGCACTCGAAACTGCCAAACAGAGACTCCAAGCCTTGGCCAGCCGCCTAAAGAGATACACAAGGGAGAATGAATCCAGAAGGATTAACCGGCTCTTCTCCACTCAACCAGCTAAGGTGTACTCTCAATGGCAGGGTAATAACAACAGAGCAGACCCACCAAGGCTGGAGACTGAACAATACTGGAAAGGCATATGGGAAAGGGAGGCGTCCCACAACAGCAATGCACAGTGGTTGATCTCTCTACGAGAGGACCATAGCAACCTCCCTGAGCAAGCTCCGGTAACCATCACTGTGACAGATGTCCAAGAAAGAGTCTCAGGTATGAAAAAAAACTGGACAGCACCAGGGCCTGACATGATCCATGCCTACTGGCTAAAGACACTCACTGCCCTCCACGAGCGACTGGCAGGCCAAATGAACCAGCTGCTACAAAGTGGGACTCACCCTGAATGGTTAACTGAAGGGCGGACAATCCTAATCCAGAAGGATCCATCAAAGGGGCCAGTCCCACCCAACTACCGACCAATAACCTGCCTCTCCACAACCTGGAAGCTCATGTCAGGCATCATAGCGGCCAAGATAAGCAAACACATGGATAAACACATGAGCACGGCACAAAAAGGTATCGGTGTAAATAGCAGAGGAGCCAAACACCAACTCCTCGTAGACCGCACAGTTGCCCGAGACTGCAAAACCCGACACACCAACCTGTGCATGGCTTGGATTGATTACAAGAAAGCCTATGACTCAATGCCGCATACTTGGATCACTGAATGCTTAGAGATGTATAACATCAACAGGACTCTGAGAGCCTTCATTGCAAACTCAATGAGGCTGTGGAAAACCACCCTTGAAGCCAACTGCAAACCACTTGCACAAGTGTCCATCAAATGTGGCATATATCAAGGAGATGCCCTGTCCCCGCTACTGTTCTGCATAGGCCTGAACCCCCTCAGCCAAATTATCAACAAGACTGGCTACGGATACCGACTCAAAAATGGGGCCAACATCAGTCACCTTCTCTACATGGATGACATCAAACTGTACGCCAAGAGTGAACGAGACATCGACTCACTGATCCACACCACCAGGATCTACAGCACGGACATTGGGATGTCATTCGGACTAGAGAAGTGTGGTCGGCTGATCACAAAGAGGGGGAAGGTGATCCGCACAGAAGGGGTCTCACTCCCAGAAGGAACAATAGCAGACATAGAGGACAGTTACAAGTACCTAGGTATACCACAAGCAAATGGCAACTTCGATGAGGCCACAAGGAAAGGAGCCACAGCTAAATACCTCCAACGAATAAGGCAAGTCCTGAGAAGCCAGCTCAATGGCAAGAACAAAATCCGTGCGATAAACAGCTATGCCTTGCCAGTAATCAGATACCCTGCTGGAATAATTAGCTGGCCAAAGGAGGAGATAAAAGCCACAGATATTAAGACTAGAAAGCTACTAACAATGCATGGAGGGTTCCATCCCAAATCCAGCACCCTGAGACTGTACACGAGCCGCAAGGAAGGAGGCAGAGGACTAGTGAGTGTGAGAACCACTGTCCAGGATGAAACAACTAAGATCCATAAATACATCAGGGACAAAGCCTCAACAGACAATGTGCTCAGTGAATGTCTCAGACAACAGGGAACGGAGGTTGAGGTGCCAGAGATACCATCATGGGAGGACAAGCCCCTACATGGGATGTACCACCAGCAAATAACCCAAGTGGCTGATATCAGTAAATCCTACCAATGGCTGGAAAAAGCTGGACTCAAGGACAGCACAGAGGCCCTCATCCTGGCCGCCCAGGAACAGGCCCTGAACACCAGAGCAATAGAGGTCCAGATCTACCACACCAGACAAGACCCAAGGTGTAGGTTGTGCAAGGAGGCCCCTGAGACAGTCCAGCACATAACAGCAGGGTGCAAGATACTGGCAGGGAAAGCGTACATGGAACGACATAACCAAGTGGCGGGCATAGTGTACAGAAACATCTGTGCAGAATATGGACTGGAAACCCCGAGATCAAAGTGGGAAACACCCCCAAAGGTGGTGGAGAACGCCAGAGCTAAGATCCTGTGGGACTTCCAGATCCAGACAGACAGAATGGTAATGGCGAACCAACCAGACATTGTCATAGTGGATAAACAACAGAGGAAAGCCGTTGTGGTAGATGTAGCAATACCAAGCGATTGCAACATCAGGAAAAAGGAGCACGAGAAACTAGAGAAATATCAGGGCCTCAGGGAGGAACTGGAGAGGGCCTGGAAGGTGAAGACCACAGTGGTGCCTGTGGTCATCGGGGCCCTCGGGGCAGTCACCCCCAAACTGGATCAATGGCTACAACAGATCCCAGGAACAACATCAGACATCTCAGTCCAGAAATGTGCAGTCCTTGGCACAGCCAAGATACTCAAGCTCCCAGGCCTCTGGTAGAGGACCCGAGCTCAGAGGATAAGAACCACCCGCGGTGGGTGAGAAGGGAATTTTTTTTTTTTTTTATATATATATATATATATATATCTATATATAAAATATGACCTACATTTTTTTTAATTTACCTTGTAATTTAACGCCTTGAGATTGGGCCTCCTGTCTCTTTAAAAACTCTTGCTCTTTCTGAAACTCTGCCTGCAGGAGGTCATCACTGCATCATTTCTCCTCTATTAATCCTTTAACAATGTTTTTTGCCAACTTCATAAAGCTCAGCAGACGCAGAGTTCCACCAGCTGTTTGCTAATTACTAACTTACTCGGTTCGGTCAAATTGTTGAGTCATGCAAACTGTTAAAACGTGATATTTTCAGATCACGTTTTACTTATTGGGCTTCCCTGCAGCGCAGCGAAGCAGGTGTCAAAACGTTGGTCTGAGCACATAGGGAAAAAAAATACACCAGTCCTGCAGGTAATTACAAACAGAAGCAACATAGAGAACAGTTATTAATATAATATCATAAAACGACAAATGAATGCCACCAGATAGTTTTTAAAACAGAACAATATCCTACTTGAGAAACTTTATGCTCACAAACAACACCTGTAGCTGTCATTGTTATTCTGGCATTCAATTGTTGTGTCTCTTGGAGCCAAGATTTGAGTAGTTTCACAATCCTCAGGCAGGAACGATTTTGAACATAGGAAGGTTGTGAGCTTTAGCAGGTGAGTAAAAATTCCCCAGTTCACCCATTTACTTTGACTCAGTGAACTTTTACATTTAGAGAAGTAAATGTGTTCACTTTTTTTCCTTCTTATGTGTTGCAAAACATCTATTAACCACATCATCATTAGGAAAGAAATGTTTTTGAATAACGAAAGGCAAAAAGGTTGTTGTCACCTTCTCCTGACGCCTCTGCCAGACTCTGATGGGTTCCCTCCTGATTAGACAAGTTAAAGCTCATTGGTTGATTATTTCCAGAGAGGAAAGCTGCACTTGCTTTAGTCTCCGCGTGTTAACAAATAGCCATAAAGTGTGATTACTCCAAATGTTAAAATGTTCCCAATAAACACCGGCCTGTTTTCGTTTTGTTTATTATTCATCCCCTCCAATTACCTTTCTAAAGGGGAATGTTTCTTGCCAGTCGCGATGGGAATAGGAGATTAAAAGGCAATGAGGAAACATCTGTGTCTCTGCTTTGCCACAAATCTGCATCTCATTCCTGCAGCCCGCATTTCAATAGATGGCGCCTACAATGTAGGGTAAAAAGCAAAACGCCAATGCTCACAGGGCTGGCAAATAGAGGGAAGGGTTACCATAGAAACTCATGCCTCACATGGGTTTTATGGGCAGCATCCTATCACATGCTATCAGGAATTACCATAAATCTTGTGGCTGCGAGGGCGGTGGTTAAGGTGCACCTCGGCAGTGAATGACAATGTGTTGATCCTCGCATATCTGCCGAGGCTTATTCAGCCTCTCGGAACCGAAAGGAAAATAAAAATCAGATTTATTGAAAGATGGCGAGTGTGTCTAATGCATTTCCTTTCACGAGCTCATGTGCCCACAGATAGTTTATAATCCAAACGAAACCAAGACGCGTTTTTTTTTTTCTTCTTCTTCTTCTTCTTCTTCTTCTTTTTCTTCTTCTTCTTCTTTTTTCCTCTCGTATTCACGTCTTTGTAGAGATAAACGACTATAAAATCAAAGACTTGGTGGAAAGCGTTATATGCTTCGGGAGGCGTACGCATGTGGCTCGTGGATCGCGTCGTGCTTGTCGTACAGCTGCCTGCGGGGGAAAAAAAAAAAAATAAAAAATCCAAAAGCTTTTGCAGCGGGAACAGTGTCAAAGCACAGCGGTGTATCAGTGCAATTTCCACAAATGGCATCTTTCCCTGAGCTCCCATCCTCTCGACCTCTGGCGCCGAGCGGCGACGCTGAGAGCATTATCAGATGTGTTTGAGCAGCTCCCGTTGGCGCGACCCCGGTGGGCGGCGCAGATATCGAGTGACCTTTTCTGCATGGCTCTCTGATATTAACGCAATCTCCTGCCTTATTACCATGGGAACATTTCACAGAGTATTAGACTTAATAAATGACTTTTTCCTGGGCTTCCATCTCTCCTCTCCCTGTGTCTTTTTTTTTTTTTTTTTTTTTTTTTTTAGTTTTATTCCTGCTCCCTGATCGCTGGCGCTTCCGTGCCCCTCGTTTTCCATGCTCCTGAGCCGATAACCCGACCTCCCCGGGGGCCCAGCCTCCATAATCGCGTCAGTTCATGGCCCTCTTATTCTTGCAGAATTGGTTAATTGGTATGTGTTCTACATAACTGTTAGAGTATTAGACTCACAAATGAAGGTTAGAACCTCAGTGCTTGTAATCGACTGAAAGAAATTGATTTGTGCTCAGCTGCCCTTCTGGGACGAGACTTTATGGTTCTCTGAAGAAAAGGAGCTTTTATAATTGTGTGTTCTCTCCTCCCCCCCCGCCCCCCAACACTTGTTCTCTCTATCTTTTGCTCATTTCCTCAAAGCTTACCGCCTGGTGGACATTCATCAAAAGGAAAAGTGACAAATTCTAATCTGATCTGCTTATGCTGTCGCATGTTAAGCAGCAAATATTGGTGTGATGCTTTTCAGATCATATGTGCATTCGCTTGGCTGCTGATGGACGTAGGAGGTGGTCAGTTTAATAAGGACTCTAATTTCAAATGTCTTCTGTCTGATTAAGGTTTAGTGTTTCACTTTGAAACAATATTTCTCATACTACAGGTATAGACTTGATTGTGGTACGCAAAACCTCTTGAACTTGCCCACCTTTTGCCTCAGTGGTAATTGTGACGTGGGACAAATGGTTTGTGAGTTTTTACAAACAAAAATGTTTTGTTTTTTTTTTAGGTTTTTAACAGTTTTGGAGTTGTGGAAACATAAATTTTTCTTTACCAAATAGCTCAAGGTGACTAAGATCACTGTAATTTACAAACTGTTGAGCATCCCTATAAGCTGCACCCACTAACTTTAAAAGGGAAAAAAAAATAATTCATAAGCTGCACTGGTCTATGCACCACAGTTGTCCACGTTGCATTTGAACATATTTTAGGAGATTTTTTTTTAATAAGAAAAACACAAATAGAATCACATGTGAATAAGTTTATGCACGCGATAAGTAATTAAAAATCATGCCGCGCCGTCATTTCATATCGTCTTCTTTGTTCTTTGTGCCAGAAGTAACATCCGGTTGTTGATCACATGACTCGTGGTGTGACAAAAAAAAAAAAAAAAATCCTATTGTAGATTTTCCAAAAGACACTAATTTTGATACAGATGAAAAACCATTTCATCCCAGCACAAAAAGCTTTTTACTGAAAAACAATCATTACTTAAGAACACTGTGGCTTAATCATGTTGAAAAAAGTCATGGCCTGGCACATGGAGACCTTCTAGGAAGAACAGTTCTCAAATTTAGACATAGATTCTCATCTGGATTTTGGTCTGGACTTCGACTGGGCCATGAATATGCTTCCATAAATCGGTGGCTCCTAAAGATTTTCTTCTGGGCCCCCCTATGGATTACAAAAAAAGAGCAAAATAATCAACTGGGCACACACATCGTTCAACCAGACATGCACCTATACACACATTGTGTTTTCAAACTCCACTGAAGTGTATTTCACACTTTGCAACAGAACTACAAACCGTCTTTACAGTGAAACACTTTTGTGTAACAGTTTTTTTTATTATTATTCATCTACACCGCTACACCCATGCCTCCACCCCGCCTCCCTGCAATGGCACTGCAACCCCCTCGGGGGGCGCGCCCCACACTTTGGGAACCACTGCCATAAATCAATCCGTAGAAACTTTTGCCACATGTTTAGGGTCGGTGTACCGCTGGAAGGCCTTAAGTCCGACAGGTTTTTTGTGAAAGTTTGCTTTTGGTCTCATCAAACCAGAGCACATTCTTCCACATGTCCTGCACAGCTTGCGAAAACCTTAAACATTTCTTCTTATGGCTTTCTTTCAACAATAATTTTCCCCTTGCCACACTGACACACATTTGAGGCCTTCACAGAACAGCTGTATTTATACTCAGACTAAATTACACACACCCACACCCACACATGGCATCTGTTCACCAGTTTAATGACTTTTGAAGGTAATTGAATTCCCTGGACTTTGTTTAGGGATATCACAGTACATGGGACTATATACAAATGAATGCCATCCTATTCTGATTTCTATTATTAAAAGTGATACTTATGTTTTTTTGGTTTTTTTGTGTGCTGGCAAAATAGCAAAATACTGTAATGCATTGAAGTTTGCGGTTGTGTGATTACAAAATATGCAAAAAATAAAAAATGTAGCAAGGCAGTACAGGTTATTTAGAAAATGAATCTACGGCATGGAAGTTTAAAAAACATCAAACGCACAAGAAAATAATCATAATAATTTTGTGTTACTCAGGGTGGATTTCAGGATCTGGTCTTCATGTGTTACTGCAGCTGTCTGCCAGCTGTCTCACGCATGACAACCCCTCCTGTCTTAGGTGACCACAGATTATTCACGCCTGCTTTCCAGGTGGAGCCGGGAGGGGCAAGGGGGGACATAGACCCAGATGTACGCGGCGGCAAGCTTTGCTCAGCGCAAAACACATCGCATTTCACGCTCGCGCTAATGTCACCCGGCAAGTGAAGAGGAGTGAGAACTGGCAGGTGGTGTTTACAAATGAGAGCACCCCGAACCACAAGCAGCCCTGACACCAGATGCTGATTTGATTATGCGGTGGCATGTAAAGTTGTACGAATGCATGCAGCAGCCGAGGTGATGCATTCACAGTTGATTAAGTGAAACAGAAATGACTGACGCATTTATTTAGCCTATTTTTGCGGCGTGTTTTGAGATCGATGAAGACTTCTAATTCCGTTTTAAGTGCTTTCAGGCGGAGGTGTTGGTTTGTTTACTTCTTTTTTCATTTATTTTCCCTTTTTAGTTGCAGACATTTTTTTTGTGTGTGTGTGTGTGGGGTGGCATATTCCACGTTCTGAATATGTATTTGTGGTGTGTTTAAGCTTTGATTGCTTTGCTGTAGGTGTTGTCTGTTGTGTTCAGATAGGCACATGTTTACTGGTTCAGTCAAATAGGTCAATTTAACCAACAGAACTTTATTGAAAACTCAAAATTTGTCATGGAATTTTTTTGAGAAGCTTTGTTGTTTTAAAAAAAAAAAAAAAAAAATAGGTGGAACAATCTGCAGCCCAGGCAGATTTTCGTCACATTGCAATTTCAACATATTTTCTTGGGATTTTATGCAACAGACGATTTCACAGTAGTACATACATTTTTAAAAGGGCAGCATTATGTATTTTCCAGGCACATAGTGTCATTTTCCAGCACAATCAATTAACTATATTACCTTCAGTAGTTATAAAAATGTTGCCTATATGACATGACTTCAAACAAATTAGACTTTGTACAGTAATTTATCACCTTGAAATTAGGCCTCTATTAACCCTTTAACAACGATTTTACCAGCCTTGCTCTGAGAAATAGCTTGTATGATGAGCTCAGCAGATGCACAGTTCTATCTGGCGTTTGCTCCTTCAGACTAGTCAGCAGCAGTTAGCAGAGTGGGGCCGTCTGCTCTGTGAGGCGGGAGCTCAAACTCTTGGAAATCTCGCCTCCGACGATGAGCTTCCCGGCATTTTGTCCAGCTGAATGGTTGCCACGGGAGATTAAAGGATTTCTCAGACATGCATGAAAGTTACAAGATAACACTCCAGCTATATTTTTGATGAGGGAATATTGTAGCATTATGTGCAACTTTGGCCCTTTAAGTGCTCATAATGCATGTGTATTTTTAATATACGGTTGTCACTCTGTTGATTCTGGTGATTCTGCCACCACCATGTTAATACGAACAGTTCAAATATAAATTCTACACACATTTCTCTGCAAGCATTCATTTTTAGCCTTAAAAAATTTGGAGTCCAAAAGACTTATTAGATATTCTGTCCTCTCTGGTTTGAAATATGAGGTTGACATTCTGCTTTAGACCATCTGGACCTTCTCTGCTTACTTGATGGCTGGACACAATGGCGGTGTTGATTGCTGGGGCTCAATGAGACGACATATTCTGCCAAGGCTTAGCCGAGGATAAGCGTGGATGAGCCTGTTTTAGGGGCTTTTGTCAAAAGATAAACACCACAAGGTCATGTGTGTGACATTATTATTTTATTTTTCTAAAATGAGCAAACCTTTTATCCAGATGGAGACCAGTTGGGAGAAAACTGAACCGTATGTTTAACGTTGAACGTAATTTTCAGGATAATTCCTCCATGAGGCGGATCGTAACTCCAACGCAGATAAAGTCATTTTTACAGGAAAATTATAGATTCACATATGGCTGGGCTGGCAGACAATGGGACATGTATTGGTTGTAATTAATTCCAAATGAAGCTTTGACGCCTCCTTCCACTTGTGCTAGACTAGTCTAAGCGCGTAATCAACTTTGTGTGATTCCAGCGTGCATCGTGGGCATTAGTATTCCAGAGCAGGAGCCCCGCTTGGATCCAGGCTAGGATTATCCAAGCTCTTAACATGTTTGCTAAGCTGGTTAACATCTGTTTTTATTGACATCTGAACACCAACCCGGTGCTCCATCTTTTCTTCCCGTGTATAAAGTGCTATATATGCTAATACAGGTTCCCACAAATGTCCTAGGAGTAACTCCGTGTTAGATTTAGGTACAAAAGAATAAGAACGTTTCTTATGCTCCTATGTATCAAATCGATAACTCCTCACTTTTAGTAGTCATCTGGCCTGTTTTCTGTAGGTTATGACCTCTGCTGTTTCAAAGTGCGTAGCTGGAGTGAGGAAGGCGGGGGGAGGAATTTAAGATTTTTCCAGGGATTATTCTAAATATGAAGGGTATGTATCCTCTTAAGCATGGCGGGCATTAAAGCTGAGCCCTAATAATGGTTCCATTAACCTAAATTCCTAACCAGGCTTCACAGAATGACCGCTTCGGCTTCCCAGATTTTACCCAGCTCTTGATCCCTCGCCTCAGACAGATAGGGACGGCTGCAATTTTCTGAAATATGTCCTCATAGGTAAAAAAAAAAAAAAACACAGTGAATGTCTATGGCATAAATTTGAGGTGAGGTGAACAGGGAATCATAATGGCATCAACAGATGGGTAGAAAGCATTTAGATTGGCTAATGATAACATTCCAATTTACAGACTTTTTTTTACCCATTCTAAATGAATAGGAATCATTTTGGACTGAAGGTGGGGAAACGAGGGAGAGGAACGAGCGTGCGCCTTCATTAGGACTAAGGGAGGGTGAGCAGCAGAGTGTCTGACAAGCCAGCAACGCCTCATTGTCCCTGATCTCAAGTTTCATAAATTTCCACGGCTCTCGTTAAAGGACGTGTCGCTGCTGTCACCAGGCGCTAACTCGTTATCTCCTCGACGCCGTAAAACGCTGTAATTAACATTCAACAACTGTAACCGATCCAGCATTGCTCCTCTCTCCGATAATTGCCACACTGTTGTGCTTCCACATAAGTGGGCCTTTTGTGTCTGCTTGGGGGTACACGTTTTTTTTTTTTGTTTTTTTTTTTGCGGCTCATTTTGATTGTAAATAGATGTGAGCAAAGCTGCTCATCCGAGCTAAAAGGTGAACGGCTTCTGCCAGGTTTCTCTGTCAGCTCTCGTTGGGTTCGTGCCTCAAAGCTTCCTCTCAGCAGCTCCCTTCTGATTGTTTTCGCAGAAATGCTGAGCGTCTTCTGCCCTGGAGCATAATGGGCTTTCTCAGGGAGTGGCTTAATGATGCTACCTGTGTTCTGCCACTGAAGATCACACTCGTCATCCGGCGCTTTGGGAAAGGCTGCATACGCCCTGAACTTTTCCCACATTTTGTCAGCTCACAGCTTCAACTTTTGGTGTGTTTTTCCTGGGATGTTATGTGATGAGCCAACAGAAGTGACGCTTAAATGGAGAAAAAGTGGAATAATCAATAGTTTGCAGAACAACCTTTTGCGACTATATCTCCTCACCTTCTGCACATCTAATACCCACTTTGATTAGCAAAACTGCTTAGATTTGTGGAATAGAGTTTGGAATCTGTGGAATATCAACTTTCAAGTCTTTGCAAAGATAATCAATTGAATTTCGGGCTTGCCTTCAGCTGTACTATTCTAGAACATAGATGTGCGCTGCATCATTTCGTTGTTGCCCTGGGTTTGTTTCGGGTTGTTCCCTGGTGGAAGGTGAATGTCTTTGGTTGCAGTGGGGATATTGTGGGTCTTTGCCCATATGGAGTTCAGTATTTGAGGATTCAGCTGTCGACTACATAACTCCAAATTATACAAAAAGAATTGGTCTATTCTGGATTTTCTTTCTGAAGTATCCAAACAAATATCCAGCTTGGAAAGCTGAAATGCTTTCGGCCATGATTGGGTGACTTTTGCAAAGACAAAGAGAGGAAATAAGAAAAACTAGATATTTGTTTCCATGTTAGTACTAAGATGGTTTCCAACGTGCGTATTAATACATATCGAGGTATGTTTGGTGTTTGAACTATCAAAAAAGGAAGTTATACGGCTTTTTATAGGGGGTCTCAAGTATTGGCGGGCAGCTATGGTCCCTCATCCCAGCAAATGTTTGGGTTCACTGCACATTTGATAAAACTGTGTCTGAACTTTCCTTGGAACATTATTTTACCAATCACAATTTATTTGTTTAAAACCTTCACTTGGGAACTTGTAGTTTTCCAACTCCTATCCACCCATCCTACGTTGTTTACTCTTATGAACATTTTTTTTTTTTTTTTACTTAGTTGGGATTACAATTTATGTCCCGACACCCAACACTGCCAGTTCTTGTTCTCCCAACTGCGTCTGCCTGACTTGATCGGAGCGGCACCCATCACAATAAGGCCTTATGAATAATTGGTCCGGGTCAACTGATACCCTGCGGCTCCAAACGCTGCCGTTATCTACTGCACTCCGTCTGTGCCAGCCAACAGCCACTGAACCGTGCACAGTTGTTCCCCCGTTGAATGACTCTTGAAGTATAACCCGCTCGACGTAAGCCGATATCTCGCCCATCGAGGCTAAGCGCAGGACGGAAGAAGGGATGCGTCACGTCGGCCATGTTTGATGGCTACGGCTGCCGCGGTGGTCCGTCACTGATACGCAGTCACCTGTTTGGCTTGGCTTTCTTTTTTGTCTGCATGCAGGCTACCTTTCATTTCATTCACTGGGGATTAGAGTGAATGCGAGGGTAATGTTTCTGGAAGCCCAGACAGCCTCGGGAGGACAAACAAAACTAAATGGTTGCCTGGTGTTTCTTGTCCTGGTGTCATGTTCAGGTCAGAGGAGAAGTAGTGCAGGCATCTGGGGATTCAGATGTATTGATGGGGGTGAGCTGGAAGCTTCATAGTCAAGCATTCAATAAGCTTGTGTTATCATTTATCTCTCATTGTGTTGTATTTTTGAACTGCCCAGCAGAAAGGGACACTCTAGTGTTAAGCCACAGACTTCCAGAGTATTAGTCACTGTGTTTCCATATGAAACTGTATCCAGTCTCCGTCTGCTAATGGAGCTGAGGGGATATCTTTGTACGCATATCGAAGTGTGTGGAAGCTTCTGACGTGAGCGTGCGTCTCCTCTGAGCTCTAGGTGAGAAGAGAAAACGAGAGTTTTACCCGTCAGGACTGAAGGTTCGGTTTGTGTTGGGCTGCGGTTTCAGCCCCTGTGCAGGTTATCTGCTCTTTTAGCAACTTCTGGCACTCTGTGGTTTTGCAAGTTTGCACAATCGGCACATAGGTTGTGGTTTCTCTCTCATTTTCTCAACGGATCACCACCAACGACGCAGCTAAGTGTGAACTCTCACCGCCTCCCCTCCTTCCTTCCTGTTAGATTTGCACAGAGGCTGACATGATATCTTATTAAAGATCTGCTTTATCTCAGAGCGACGACATCAAGCCGAGGTTCCAGACATCCAGTGCCTTATAGAGGTGCTCAAACTTTTTAACATTTTGTGATGTTACAACCACAAACATTGATGCTTTTGGGGGTTTTTTGTCATTTTGTGACGGACCAACACAAACCACACCAGGAATGTGAACTGAACAGAAAATAATTCATGGTTTTCAAAACGTTGTGCTCATATTCAGCCTTCTTCACTCTGACAGCCATAAATAAAAACGGTTCTCTTTAAAAGCACTCTCTCAGTTCAAATTAACTCTTTTATAAAGGCGTCAGGTTTCTGTTTTTAACAAGAGTGAACACACAGCATCTTGAAAACCAAATAACACAGCAGGCGGGGTCAGGGAGAAATTTGTAGAGAAATTTAAAGCACGGTTAGGTTGTTTAAAAGAAGAAGAAAAGTAATTGTTGAATAATAATTCCAATTTCCGCTTTGTCACAATCCATCTAAAAGCAAATCTTGGTCAGATGAGACTGAAGTTTAACTTTTGGTTCTACAGCCACATTCAACCAATTAAGATTAGGGTCCTAATTAGGATGTACCATTTAGCAAATATTAAACATATGGACTGACATTAACATTTTAATCATAAATGTTATGTTTTCATTAACTTGAAGCAGAAAATCAGCATAATTAACTAGAATTAAGGTTTGAAAAAAGTAAGAAATTCTTGGGAAATTGAGTTACTGCAATAAATTCAAATTCTAATTAGAAACAGATTGTTAAACAACAAACTTTTTAAGTTGCTTTTTCTTTTTTTTTCTTTTTTTTTTTTTTTTTTTTTAGCATATCAGTGTCAGCTGATGTTTGGATAAGACAAGACGACACCGTCCACTTAAGTAGTAAATTGAGCCCTTAATATGTTTTCATGCTTTTATTGCTTCATATTTGACCTAAAACTTCATTAGAGCCACTTGAGGTCTCCATGCTTGCTCGACTGGACATAGATCTAGAAAATTAAAGAAGGAAAAAAGAAAATAGCTTCTTCTGATGAATTTTTTTTTTTTAGGCCACACAGATGATGGCACACGATTACAGCTCAATTCTCCTTTCACAGGCCCTGAGAACAAAGGAGAGGTTATTCTCTTGAAGGGATTGCAGAGGAGAAAATGGAAAGCATAAATGAGGGAAAGTGTCATCATATGGCTGTTTTTATTAGATTGTTCAAGATAGATCTAATTTTGATTTGGGCTAATGCGAGGAACACTATCAGCCATTGACTAAGGGTGTCTTATGACTTAGTTGACGTACTTCGCTCAACAGTCTTGTGCTTTTACTCTGCAGTTTCGGTTCAGACGCCGTTCCAAGTTCAGGACTCGTGGTAATTTTAAAAGCTCGTGCAGCCTCTATTTATTTCATGAACTTTGGCGACCCCGCCTCCCTCTTCCCCTTCCCTTGAGCTCCTACAAGTGTAACTATATTAAGAGCCTCCAAAGAGCGTCAAAAAATGTTCATACAGGCTTGTTCAGTCGCTCTTGAAGTACCTGTGGCCGATGAATGTGCACTGAAGCCCATTTGACGCAGAGACTCCTGCTGCTTCAGATGAGCTACATTCATCATTTGGAAAGCTGGACCTTTCCTGTTTCGCTTTCCTGTTTTTGTCGCAGAGTTGAGGCTGGTGCAGTACATAAAAATATGTACTGCAGTTAAATTAAAGGCCAAAGCTGCTGCTTACTTACAGTTGCACCGGGGGGAGGGGGGCATTTTACAGCTCTAATGAAGGCACTAGGGAGGGAAAATTTTTTTTATTTGTTTTATCTATTCCAGTCGGTATACTCATGGAACAGATTGATCTTTTTTTTTTTTTTTTTTTTTTTCCAGTGCCATGGCACTTTTCATTTTCGACATAGGCTGCTTTGTTTACAAGCAAACTACACGCTTGTATGCTAATATGCATGCAGACGTTTTAGGCCATTTTTCTTTTCACAGGAATAGCAGCCACTGTAGCTATGTTCACACGAATCCGCTGCCCGTACAATGACGGTATTTTTTGATGTCGATTGGGAAAGAGTTCCACCTTTAGATGCATCCAAGACGCTTTGAGTCAGTTGTAGTTGTCATGCCGGGCCACTAGATGGCAATGCGATTTTAGCATGTCATTGAAAACACATGCGCTTTTTTTGACCCTTAGCTTGCCCATGAACGAAGTGCTGATGTAACTCACATATTCCTGATCAGACATGGTGGTGAACTCATCTGTACCGGGATTAAACCCTGCAGCCAGGCATTATCTAGGCATCTGTGTGAAACGTCTCTACTCTGCTGGTACAGAACAGTCTCACTCTAAACCATGGATTTCAGAAAGTTCAGGTGCTGGATCGCAACAAAGTTGTCACAGCTTAACTAAAGAGTAGCTCAGCGTAAACGGGGCTGAATTTGCTAAACCTTTCCAATCGTGAGTAGAGAACATCCTTAATTCTCCACAAGGTGCCTGAGACGTCCCTCGGAGATTTTACTACTGACATGATATCATTATGCAGCCGAGGCTGATTTGTCGGCTGCACATCCATCATGTCAGGTGGGGGAGGTTTTAATTAGGTGACTCTGGAGGCCATAGGAGATTGTTGTGAGAACCATTTTGAGATAATTTGGTTAGAAGATGGGAGCACTGTGGCCATAAAGGGATGGAGGGGGTCAGCAGCAGTGCTCAGTTTGGCTGTGGTCTTTAAACAAAAGGCTCAACTGAGACGAAGAGGCCCAAAGCGTGAAAAGCTCCTGTTACCCTTCTTTATCTGGAATAGAGCTGCAACTAATAACTATTTTAGTAATCAATTATTCTATTGATGATTCTGTCAATGTCAAAAAAAAACAATTAACATTTTGCCAATACACCGTAGGGATAATCTGTTGGCAATTTTTTGGAATAACCAATAACTGGATAACATAAGGTGTTTTTATTTTTTGTATTTATTCACTTTATTTTTATTTTTTTGCAGAGTTTGAACCAAGTGAAGTTAGAACAATTTTACTTGAGTTTTGGGTAGAAAGTAAAGACGACAGTTAAATGCAAAATGCTTGAACGCAGTTTTGGCTTCATAACTGCTCTGAGCATGTTCTCGTTAAAAGCCCTTTTTAGAGTCTACAAAGTCCATTCGATTATTAATCAATTACTAAATCAGCGGGTGATTATCTCAATAATTGGTTTCTCGCAATTAATCTGATTAATTCATTAATTAATTCATTAACTCCTAAACTGCCTGTCTATTTATCATTGACGTTAACAAGGCCTTTCAGTCCACTCACCTGCCACTCTGAACATTTTCTCTCCTCCTCTCTTTTTTGTTTGCGTAAACCTGAGCGATGGTTGTGGGTGAAAATCCCAGCAGATGAACAGTCTTGGAAATGTTCAGATCTGTCCTTCTGGTGCTAACAGTAATACTCAAAGTCAATTAAATCCCACTGTATTTCTATTTAGGATTTCAGGGTCAAATGTCAACAAACAGTCCTCACCTTGAGATGCAGCGACTCGCTGCCATCTGATTGGTTGACTCTCCATATGATTGAAAGCGTCTACCTCGGGATTGTAGGCTTTAGCTACGGATCCTGCGACTCAGAATATCATACCAACATAAAACTGAGTGTGAACGAGCCTCTCCGTATGGCTATTTATTGAAACGCTCATCGGTGAATCCCTGTAGGCATCGGTTAGCTAAACAACACGTCTGAAGATTGAGTTAAATTACGTTTTAAATCTCGTCAGCTCAATCCTTCTCCCGCTTTGCTCCTTCCCTCTCCTCCGGGCCCCTGCCGACCTGACTATTTACCCAGCATCCCTCACTCTAATGAAGGGCATTCCTTCGGCAGCCATGTTTATACTGTAGAGAGGATTAACTCAGCTAAAGACTTAATGCACAGGCACAGTCAACCTATGGTCTGTTTGCCGTTTCCAGGCTGCAGATTGACATCCAGCTCTCTCCCGCTTGTTCTGCTTGTCTCTGGGCTCCCGTCTCCTCCGCCTCCTCCCTCGTTCTCATTTTGCCTGAATTAATTGAGTTCTCTCGTCTTTTCTTTTTTTTTTTTTTTTTTTTCCTTTGCGAGAAGGCTCACAGGAGGGCTGTGCGAGGATAGAGAAGAGTGATAGAGAGGATAGGAGAGACAGAGAGATCAGCGGAAGAAGCCTAAGGGGCAGAGCTTTCCCAGAGGTAGACAGGCCCCCATTTCCTCGGGGACCCGGTGGCCCCTCCACAGTGACTTATATCTTTATCCTCTCAACAGTCATCTCTCAGCACTTTAGGGAAAAGACTCATAGTCTGCTAATCGGGGTCAGGCAGATATATTTCTTCAACCCTCTCTGTCTCAAGGGAGGTTTTCACCTAATTTAAGCTCTTTGTATCTAGAAAGCTGCAAAGAGCACAAATTGAGAAAAAGTATTAAAAGGATATGGCTGCTGGCAAACGACTTCAGACATAATACGTATGCCGCGCTTTGCAGAAGTATTTATGCTGGCGAACTTCTTCACATCACCTCCACAGACTCAAGTGTGTTTTATTGAGATTTTATGTGAGAAAGCGGGACGTGATTAGAGGGGAGGGGGAAACGTGGCACGGCTTTCGAAAGTGATCCTAAATCTGTCATATGCAGCGCCCCTGAGTCAATATTTTGTAGAACTACTTTCGCTGCTGTCATAGCTAAAGTTAGTCTTTACAAGTGCAAAGCTGTATAAAAAATTTTTTGCCCCTTTGTTCCCAAATGGCTCAGTGTTTTTGTCTTTGTGTTGCTTTTTTCCCTTCACAGAACAGCTGCATTTACATTACGATTAAACAACATAAATGGAGTGTATTTTATTAATTGGCTTCTAAAAGTAAGGATCTACAATCGAATGTATTTGGGGTATCTGAGTAAGGGGAGCTGAACACAAAGTCACAGTTCAATTTCTTGATTTTGTTCATATTTTTGAAGCTACTTTAGTTTTGCATCTCAGCTGCACTACTTTGCGCCGGTCCATGACATGATGACACGCTGACGTTTGTGTTTTTAACGTGACAAAATGTGAACTTAGCATGTTGTGAATACTTTTTCTTATGCCGCTAACTACATATTACACGAGTCAATTCTTTCCTCTGCAATGGCTAGGTGAGTTCGTCAGATACTTTGAATTGTATAAAAATATGAAAGGGGTAATGCAAATTATCCTCCCGCAACATTTGTTATGGTGACATGCCTGGCTGTAAATATAACCTATAGAGCATTGTCTCTTGTGTTTCTGTGACGTCCCAGCGACCTGTTGACCTGTTGACCTGGCTTTTAAAAAGATGTGAAGTCGTTCAACCCCTGCTACAAACTCAGCAAGCCGAGCAAACGCAAAAATAAGAGCCTGAGTGAAAGTAGAACCTTTGAAAGCCTCATTCTTTGCCGACGCAGCGAGCTGCCAACATTCGAGAACAGCTTGATGTTTCCACATAAAGGACTGACAACTTAAAGACATCCACTCTACATGGGACACAAGGACTGAGTGCACTCTTTCCGTGGAAGCGGCCCGCCGCTGGACGGGACTCCGTGTTTTGTTTGGCTCCGGTCGTTACGACGACAAGAGTACTGAAAGAACAGGCAGGACGTGCACCCTGGACTCCATCTTGGTCTGCACCCTTTCAATTATAAACCATTACAACTTCATCCTCTGCAATATTCATGCGCGGGGAGAGAACTCCATCAGATGTCTTAGATTGCTGTAAGTTGAGATAAACACTTGCCGAGTTGTTGCAGCCAATCGCCCGCCGCCATTCCTCAATGTCACAGCCTTAGCACTCAATAATTCAAAGCTTGGCGGTAATGAGCTCCCCGTAGGCCCCGTCCCCGAGGAGCCTCCCCGCTGTGCCCCTACTGTAATGTAGTTATATCTCATGTCAGCTTTCAAATCAATTACATTTCTATCTGATGGCTAAGTAATTGTGCTTGATTGAGTTTTTGGCACGCCAGCCAAGTGTGCGGTTCTGGAACTACAGCCAGTCAAAACAGGAAGCTTCATCAAATGAAACTGTATTTCATCCTGATTGAGGCTGCTCGCATGATAAGCACAACTGTAATTATGATAATAATAACAATAGCAACCTGTGTTTTCTCAGCTTTGTTGTTGTTATTCTTTTCTTTCTCTTTTTTTGCCCGTCAGCTCTCTTGATGAATTCTTGCCCAAAGGACAATGAAGCACTATTTACTTAACTCAAGATGCTAAAACTGATTTGATTGCTTTCAACTTGTGCAATTTAGTTGATTAAATGCAATTTCTAGCAATAATCTTGAAACACATCATACTTTTTGATGCAGATCTGCACACCGCTCTGTACTTTGTGATTAATTCTTTACATTTTTGAGGCATCTGACAAGAAAAGAAGTGGGAAGGGAAGTTTGAAATGTTGTTTTTGGGTGAACGTTTGTATCAGTAAAATACAATTGCTTTTGTTATTTGTTTTGTAAATAAGATCACAAAGGGCTCTTCTTCCACTGCTTTTCTTGGAGTGGAGCAATGCTATTTTCCACAAGCTATGTTATCACAAAGTACCGCATAGTTTAAAATTTCTCCACAGTTTCTCACATTTTCTGGGCACTCCTCTCTCCATAGATAGAAATAGCACCTAGAATCAACAGCGTCAACAAGCTAGGTGTTAGCGGAAACGAGAGTTTTGTCCTGCAACACACAAAACCTCTGACCTGATCACAATGTGCTTATTAAAGGGCAGATCATTTCCCTCCAGGATATTCAGTAATCAGCCGTGGTACCAAGCTAAACTAAAGTTTTAAATGGTTGCAGAAATGCATTCCCTGCTGCGTAACAGCTCTGACCTCCCATCAATTGTGCAAGCTAGCAATCATGGCTGTTGGCGATGGTGACGGATGAGCGGTTTTCCTTTAACATTAGGCTGTTTCTCCACCATTAGCACGACTTCCAGCTTGCGTTTGTGCGCTCTATGTAGGGGAGGGTGTGAGCAGCGTATGCACAAGCATGACTGACAGTGCTAAGGCACTCCCTCTGACTCTGATTGGTTGATTCAGACCTGGAGTTGTGTTTTGCTGTTTCTGCAGATGGCAGTAGGACCACAGAGATAAGTCAGAGGAGCTAGATTTTTTTTTTTTTTTCACGGATTGTTTCTTGGGCACAGCAATAGTTTTAGCAGATTATGTAAAAAGAATATATTGCCATAGAAGGCACTGACCGCAGCTCGAAGAGAATTTGGAATTTTTGTTATTTGTCATTATCTTTCCTTTGCCTCACCATGTTTTATTGTGTGGAACTATATCATATTGTATTGGATCAAAGCACTGAAGCTGAGTTACTTTACATAGCATCGAACCCTTCTGCTACTGGTGCTTTTGTAGCATTAAACTAGCAATAGCAATAGGTTTGGGTGAGCTAAACCTAGCATACCAGCAGCTAGCATGGTGCAAAGGTCATATACCATGTGCATGGTTTACTCACACTGACTGAGAGTATTGATAGATGCGTGAGCAAATGATCGAGGAGTCTCTCCCTACGTAGATAAATGTATAGAACAACGGCTGGACAAACAGCCAGAGGGATGTATGAATGAATGAATGCCTGGGCGATTGCTCACATGAATGGGTGGACAACTGGAGATGTGCAGGGAAAGATGGATCAACACAATGCATGCCTGAGTGGACAATGGGATTCTCTAATGGAAAGGTATTGATATGGATGAGGGGGAGGACGGTGTGGTTAGGTGCATCAGCAGCTAAATAGTGATGAATTGTGGCTGCTTTCAGCAGCACTAAGTATAACAGACACAGTAAAGCAACCGAGCTCATCCATAATCAGCAGACACAAATGACTGTCTTCATGCCAGAGGAGAACTTCTCTGGAAATGAAGCCCTGTGAGTATCTGCCAACCTGCCTCTCTGTCTCCGCTTCATCAGCCTTTTTCTTTCTCTCGTTCTGTTTCTTTTTTTTTTTTTTTTTTCTTTTTTCATGTCTCCTTGTTGTCGGCGTTACCCTTTAACTCCACATGTATTTTATTCTCTCGTCATTTCTCTGTCTAAGACAGTAAAGCATCTCTCTGCCTGTCTCTAAAGCTGTGTTCTGTGGGGGGGGGGTTATTTTGTTCTCTTATTTTTTTATTTTTTTTTTTTATTCATTCATTTATTTATTTTTTTTTTTTTCTTTTGCAGTCAGGGAGCCACCGGGTGCACATCTACAATCTCGCCTTTCATTTCATGGCTTCTGGAAATGGATGTTTTACTGCCTTCATTAAGGCGTGCAGCAGTCAGCGCTGTGTTTTCCCTCTGAAGTTTAGCTCCATGAACCTCGCTATTAGAGGACATTATGGCCCCAGATTTCAGGGCACAGTGGAACACTGTATAATTTGATTAGTGTTATTAATCAAGTGTAATACTGCTTTTTGCCCTCGCCGCTCTCTCCCTCTCTCTCCTTCTCTCTCTCTCGCCCCCTTCCCCTCTTTCTGCTGTTTTACTTCTACTTTCAAATGCTCGCCTCACGTCTTTCGTCCTCCTCTTCTTCCTCCTTCTCCTCCTCCTCCTCTGTACTCGGTGTATTTCATCACCTGCAGTACAACAAACATCCAGAGAAATTGACAAAAGGCTTCACATACACCTTCCGGTTTAAAAACAATGATTTACCACTTGTTATTTTCCTCTCTCCAAACCCCGTAACCGCGACCCCCCCCCCCCCCCCCACACACACACACACATACTGAGTGGTGCCCCCCCACCCCCTCATCTCTTTACCCAAGACATAAATCAATTGAGATGAAAGTTCCATAATTGTGCTTGCTGGGAGGGATTTGAGCAAAATTGCGCTATGAATTTTTTAAAGGGAATTTTTACTAGCTCTTCAGCGAGACTTGGGCAGCGAAGGAAGGTGAGGCCACAAGGATTTATGGGCCTGGATTCTTCATTACTGAAGTAATTTTCCTGCAAATGATAGTGCAGCACCCTGGAGGGGCGGGGGCGTTGTGCAGAGGGGGGAGGAGGGAGAGAGCGCTTGGCCGCCTGAGAGAGTACAAACCTGCTTAATCTCTTGTGGAGAGAAAGAAGCTCAGAGCACTAATATCATCTGTAAGAGACCGAAGCGCCATTTGTTCACATCTAAACCGCAGCCAGTCTATTTGTGATTCATAGTAATTGATTGCTCAGATTTGTTCCAGGACTAGTGGTATGAGCTGAATTCATTACAGGGGAGGTGGGATCCACACTGATACAGGAACCACCTTCTTGCCGGAGACGCACCAATCAGAGAATCCGGGGCCGATTTCCGATCTCAGTTTTTTGAAAAGCTTTGTTTCGCCACCAATTCCTGTTATCTCCTTAAGAACGTCAAACAAGCCACATTCAGAGTGTTTTACTCGCAGCGTTCTTTAAGTATTTCCGTGAGGCGCAGAGGCAACGTCACACTGTGTGTGAAGAGAGGCGTTTTAGAAGAAGTACCAAGTCATCACAGTTGACATGTTAGCATATTGGCATTACTAGCTGTAAAAACAGTTTCCATTTGCGTTGTGTGGAAAATGCAGACTATTACATAAACTCAACCATGTCCCCAAACTGACAACCTGACAGGGTTTTTCCAGACCCTGCATCCTCCAAAGCAACCTGAGTAAAGTTGCCCCCTTCACCCATTCAGACCAAGCGATGGTGTCAAATGTTTGCGCATTTTTTGTTTGTGCCGCTATAATTTTAAAGATATGAACGCATATTCAAAGAGGTCATCAAAGGTCAACCAACCCCCCACTTGCTAAATGAAACAAATTTGCGTTTGCCAAGTTGCCACACTGTTTTTGGTATCAATGAAATCATGGCGCAATTCATTTTCATCAAGGTTATCTCTGGTGACCTCTGGAAATTTTGTGTGTAACATTTGAAAAATTTACATCGGCGCAAACGACACCATTGATTTTGTGAACATAGACTGGCTGGTTGACCTTTATTGACCTCTGGAAACATTTTATTAATATCTTTAAAATGCTTTCAAAGCGAAGCATCCTTGCTGTGAAACGTTTAGCCGTCCTGGTAAGAGTCCCGACCCATTTGATGGTGATATCTGCATTTTGTCAGCGATACCAAGTTTTGAGTAATACAAAGACCGAAAGTATCAACATGCTGGCCGTGATACTGTAGCTAAGGTTTGTTCTAATGCTCCCACCTTGTTCTTTGTGCGGTTTCCATACGTTTTTTTCTTGTCCGTGTGTAGAGCCTATGCCCACCTCATATTGATTTAGAGTTGCTTTTGCCAAGTTGCCATATTGTTTTGTCATGAAGAAACAATATGTCTCTCCGTGTCTGTCTCCCTCTGGTCTCTCCTTCTTCCTCATTGAACCTTTCTCAGTCTAATATGGCTGACATTCTGTCTCCATCTCTTTAGGTGCAGCCAGCAGCAGTGGCCCTCCACAAGGTTAGTGTGTCCATGATGCCAGGTCTCATTCTGTATACTGCCTGCTGTCCAGTCAATTTTACAGCTCAGTAGCTTGAGAAGCACAGGGGCAAAATCTGCTGCAAGATGGAGAACGAGAGAGAGAGAGAGAGAGAGAGAGAGAGAGAGAGAGGTGGGGGGCAGAGAGAGGGTGGAGGGAGAGGGGTGAGGAGGGACGGGAAAAACAAAATTATTGTGCACCCTGTCACCGACTGAAGTG
The DNA here is from genome assembly GCA_010277015.1 of Poeciliopsis turrubarensis. Taxonomy (NCBI): domain Eukaryota; kingdom Metazoa; phylum Chordata; class Actinopteri; order Cyprinodontiformes; family Poeciliidae; genus Poeciliopsis; species Poeciliopsis turrubarensis. Next base: position 2,133,996 of record VMRN01000034.1, read on the forward strand.
GGTCCCCGTTCCCAGCACACTAACAACTCAAGACAATTAGTCACTTCTCACCAGGCCAGACCTGAGAATTACTTAAGTGCCAAAAAGAGGCAGGCTGTAAAGAACCCTCTAGAATATCTATGAACTGCAGCTACTGAGGCAACTCAATGGGCTGAGTGGAAGCAGCAATGAAATAACTCTGCTTGAGTTTTTTTATGTCGTGCTTTTTTTATGACGCTGAAATAGAAATAAGGTTCTTGAAACTTTACTTTTGGCGAAATGATGGCTTTTAAAAAACATACCTTTAATTTCTGGAATTAGGAGCAAAAACACGCCAACTAAAATAGTACTTTGGGTTTTTATCGACACGCGCTTGAGCAAAAATATAAGCACCAGGTAGCTTTTGTTTCGGTTTTCAAATCTGTGTTGAATAAGTTGAGCTCTCTTGCTGTTCTGTTCCTCATCAAATAACCCTCTATGTCATATGGATTTAGCGAACTTCCTTCTGCCAACCAGTTCATACCGACTGTCACCACATACATCATTCACAAAAGTCTGCACATATTCTGCAGGAGTCATTTCAAGATAAGCGTAGCTCCATACTACTCCAAATTATTATGCAAGCGATATTTTCTCAGATTTTTTTAAAAAAAATGGTCAATGGTGGTCAGTATAATTTTAAAGTCATGAACTATTACAGTATATATCAAATTTCACTGAACTTTACTGAAATTTAATAGCAAAACAAAAAATGTAATCTTTATGACCCTTAAACCCAATTTGCATAATAACTCGGAACACGGTTTAATACTTTATTCTTTAAGAAACCTCAGCAAATCAACTCCGTGTTTGTTTGAAAAACAGGGCAGCATCATTTTTATTTTTCCATCGGTGACTTTTAGGATGATCCAGTCTCTCCTTGCTTTTCGAGACGATGAACAGTCACAGTTGCTCTCGGGAGTTCAGCCTCAACATGCTGCTCCAACTCAGGGTTAGCTAGATAAGGAAGGTTCTTACAAAAGGTCAGCTGAAACATTGTTATGTCTTATGTCTTTGTTTCTCAAGGGGTAAAATATAATAAGTCGTGTTTAGGCTGAGCTAACTGCACTTTCTTTTGCTGATTTTTTTTTTTTTTTGTCTGTAAAGTCACCAAGTTGACAACAATCGGGACATCTGCTAATTTCAAGACATTTGCCGGAGCAGAAAATGTTGGTGGATAAAATCAGTTAACCATTTAAGTATCGGCTGATTGCACATCTACTAAAATTAAGGAAATTGTGGCCAATTAATCAGTGAACCTGTACTAACCCGATAGATCCTGTGATCAGAACCCCCAGCCAACATCGTAGGTCAGATCAACAAATTTTGAGTGAATACGGCGTTTACTTTATTAGCCTTTTACTGTTTTGATTACCATGTTGTGACATGTTATGAGACAGAACACCTGTGAAAAGATGGACCGCCTCCACCTCCTCCCTGAGCTACTATAATTGTCATTTCAAGAAATCCACTGCACATGGTCAAAAACAACCAATCAGAGCCAGGGGGAGGGTCTTAGTGCTATCAAACACGCTCATGTATGAGCATCTCATTGTGCTAATGACAGCAAAACAACATGTGATTACAAGAAAGCTGTTTATTTGCCGTTATCTGTAACCATGCTAACTCGCCTTAGCAATCCTGGCAAACTCTGCTATCAGGAAGACGCTGCATCATAGAGCAGCGCAATGGAGAGGGTGTAAGCAGCACCTACATGAGGATGATTGATGATGCTAAGCCCCACCTCCTGAATCTGATTGGTTGTTTCTAACCGAGGTCTGTATGTCTATAGCTAGCAAAAGTAGTACTTGGAGAAGGCAGATGAGCTCAATTTCTTTTCACAGATTATCTGTCCTATACCATAATGAATATGTAACAAATATTATTTTAATAAAAGTTACACAATGCAACTTTAATTGGAAAAAAAAAAAAAAAAAAAAAAGCTAATATGTCAATCGCACTTTACATACACCGAGTAATTCATCACTTTTGTTTTGTGAGTCCCCGGAGCTTCAGCCACCACATCCCCCCACATGCACCCTGAACAAAAGGAAAGCCTGACTAAGGTGGGTGGTGCATGGAAGATCAGGGAGAAAAGTTTGTCCTGGTCCCTCTGCAGAGACTCAGCGTGACCAATTGGGGCGAAGGGGATGAATAAGGCCATTCACTGGGCTAATGAAAGAGCTCCCGCCGGGCCCTGAATGAGGGTGGGCCCATCTGCAGCACATAGGCGTGCACAAACCAGTGACCTCAAAAATTACCCAGGAAGCACTTCAGGACAGTCGCCCCAGCAACAGGCTGGGGTTTGCATGGTAACCAGCCGCTTCAGTCGGTGCCAGGCAGCGTCTCACACAGAGCTAATTTCTCTCTCGGCATTGAAAGGAGTCCGCGTGAAATCAACGTCATGGGACAAACCCCAGGCGTTTTCCTGAGGGGCGAACTGTCAGCGCTTCTCTCATGTGAAACTATGCAGGAGCTCTCCTCTTCTTTTGAAAGGTGAATGATGCTGCCATTAGGTCTTTTTTTTTTTCTATTTCTATTCTAAATTAATCCACCCAACTGGGCATACAGTAAAGCAGTTTGGAAGATGAGACATTGTTACAGTCTTACGGACGAGAGACAAGGATCCGTCAATACCCTACAGACCAGACATAAGGTTTACAAACATCTCTGATAACAGAGCTCATTGGTTCTTTATCTATGATATTCGATTTAATATATTCATCCTTGATGAGCCAGGTCATTGAAGTTTCGCTGCCGCCCCTGTTCCCCCCACATCCCCCGTAGAACTTTTGACAGCATGAAATGACAAGCCGCCCCTGCATGCATCTCCCACGTCAAAAAGTAATGAGATTGTGCTGCTGGAAATATCACTACAAAGCGTCGGGCCCGCGCTCGGGTCTGACTGCACCTTCAAACGGCGCTGCCTGCCAGCTCGCCTGCCTCGCCTCCCTCTGCCTGCTGCAACACAAAAAAAAAAAAAAAAAAGAAAAAGGAAACGAACAAAAACAATCAGAATCAGAGCGAGCGAAACGGCAAGGGAAGCTCCCCCGCGCCGACACAAACGAACATGCCAGGGCCTTTCATCCTGAGAGTGATTAGCCATCCGAAACGTTTTAAAAACCCCCGGCTTTGAGGGGCGTTCGTCAAACGAAAGCGTTCCGTTGAGGAGCGGCGGTGAGATATTTCTCACCGGGAAGTGCCAGTGATCTCGTCTCTAATTGTGACACTGCTGACAAGGATGGTGTTTCTGGGGGCTTTTTAAACGGGGCTTTTCGCCGTGCTCTTGTTCCCCCCCATCCTGTCAGATCCACCACCAAAGGCACTGGGGGGAACAAAAAGGGCCCCTCAGATTTGGTTCTCTCATCCATCTGCTTATTGCATTGTGCATGAATACAGGCCTAATGTAACACACTGTGGCCTAATATGACCTGAGCTAGTTCCTGGTAAGGCAGCATTTGGCGTTGGATATTCAAAAATAGTCAAAATAAGGACGACCTTGGTTGGTCGGTTCGCCTACTTACCTGTTTCACATGTTTAATTCCCATATAGTCTCACACCATAGTGTGTCCGTTAGCTTTTCTTGTAAAAGTGAATTCATGAAGTATAAGTTGTCATGGAGGCTAAGAAATCAGGTGGCTGTTAATGGGACAAAGGTCAGTGCAGAATGTCCAGTTGGGTATGAAACCCAACTGGACATTCTGCAGTTAGGGTAGGGTTAGGGTTAGGGGGTTAGGGTTAGGTACTTGTTGAGGGTCAAGTATTTCTTCAGGTTCTGCATCGTTAGCAATGTTTGTCAAACTTACGCTATCAAGTAAATGCTTTGCAGCACATTCTTTCTAAGAGTGTAAAAGCCGTTGTTCCTGATAATCTACTGTGTGATTCAAGGTACAAAGTGAGAAAACCAGGGAATGTTTTAGTTTTTAGTCTACGGCTTATCAGATTCTCATCTTTCTGTTCTTCTCGATTTTCCTAAAGACAGGGCAATTCTGGCAGTGGCAAAAATAAATGACAAACTACTGTACTAACTCATCATGAACTAACTCATCATGAACTAATCTGCAGGGGAACTATTCACAGATTCACCAACTCACCAATTTTTATATGAAAGGTAACTTCTAATTATTAATGGACAATTCTTCTGTTTATTGGTAGAGCATAACAATTGTGATATGACACGCTATAATTTAGTGTTTGCAAAGCAGCCAATCCAATACCTCCGTTCATTTTCCTTACCGCTCATAGACGAAATACACGAGGAAAACCGTAGATATTAGCTTCTTCAAGTGTGCTAAGACAGTTTCCCCCCTCTGTATTAATGCATACTAAGGTGTAATTTGTGCTCAAACTATGAAACTTGACAATCCTGTGCATTTTCAGAGGGGTTCCCAACTATTCCTGGAATGCATCCCAGGGTTCACTGTACATTTTAAGTCTTGGGAGAAGCAACGCTTTTCTTCAAGCGAGGTTTTGAAGTCAAAGCTAGCTTAAAGCCTTCAGAATTTGGCTCAGCTTTCCCTCGCTCCACTCAGATGGCAGATTCTTGAACGCTTCAGTAAAAGGGGGGGGGGGGGTTCTGCGGTCTGAAGAATCAAAGACTCAGTGGGGGTGGAGGGCAAAAAGCAGGAGATATATGCGTCGAATAAACAGGAAAGAAGTTAAGCTCTGGCTCATAAAAATCAGTATTATAACAACATTAATTGATGCTGCTGAGTGCCATATGTGGCACCAAATGGAATAGCTGCCCCAGAGGCCCGCTATAATAGACAGCCCGCAGTGGTGCTCACAACTTGGCACATTTACAAACAAGGGATGTCCCATTAATATCAGCTACACAGACTGAGCAGCAGACAGTGAGGGAGGGAGAGAGAGAGACAGAGAGGAAGACAGAAGGATCCAATCTGGCTCTGTTTACGTGCCATCTCCTTTTTTTTTTTTTTTTTCTTTTCTCATTTTTTAAACTTGCAAGATATTTAACGTTTGTAAATATCCGTCATATTTCGCATGCAACCTCAGCTTCGCTATTCCCACGGCACCTTAATTGCAGTAATAAATCGCCCCTCCCTCTTGGGTTGCTCAGACCGCCCTCCGTCCGCCCCGTCGCCACTCCCTGCACAGATGTCCAGCAGACCTTTCATGGCACACGCGGGTCCACTCTTCAGGAGGGTAGGTGATTCATGACAGCTTGATGAAGGTGGCGTGCGCGAGCTCGGCTTAACCCCTCGAAGCCTAATTGTAGGGCGGCGCTTTATTTACAGCTGCTGCCTTCCAATTTGCGGTGCTTCCTGTTCACAGTGCTGCTGCCGCTTCTGCTGCCGTCTTACACCTAATGATGGCTAAAGTATGTCCAGGTGTCCCTTGCGAACGCATTTCATTTAAACCAAACTATTCAAGTGGATGACTTGTTCTCAGTGTTTGTAGTGCCTTGCATAGATGCATATGATGTCACAAATACAAACTTGGTTGTATTTTAGTCAGAGATTGTGTGATGGAGCAACATGAAGTAGTGAAGTTTAAAGGGAAAATGAAATGTTTTATGGTTTTTGAGAGTTTTCAGAAACATGTACGCTTGTTGAAGGGTCTGTTATTTTGTGGAGCCACGTTTAACTGCATTTCCAGCTGCGGGTCTGTTGGATTCGTCTTGGCAAGACAGCTCAGCTCAGATTGGACAGAGAACGTCAATGAACGAAACAGCTGTAAAGTCTTGCAAAGACTAAATTAAGAACTGGACTAATAATGGGAAATAAATCAATAGCAATATGTGCTGTGATAGACAACACGATCAATATCAATAGACAATATGTCGGATGGAATTTTAACTGAACTACGGTCCAGAACCGTACAGGATTCTGGAAGACGTAGACGAAGAAAAGCTAAGCTAAGCAAGGTTGGTGACATCCACCGCTCACTCTTTGGTTTCCTAGCAACAACCTGCTGAGGAACATGTGCAGCAGCAGTTTCAGGTTTCGCCAGCATGCCTCGTAACTGCTTCAAAATAAAAAAACAACGGCATGGAGTGAAAACTGGATAAAATAGAAAAGGTTCCATTGCCGGTTTGGCAGTATTTCAGATATTTAAAACAAAACAAAACAAAACAACTAATCAATAATTATCTATCAACCAACACAAAATGCTTATATTGTGATACTTTTTTCAGCCATATTATCCAACCCTATTCTGGACTGTGACTGTGCATCTACCTGAGCTGCAGCTCCGCATTTCCATTTAGCCGGACAGTCACGTCTTCAAAAGGAGCGCAGTGGTGTCGCTCTCTTTTCGTAAATTGCTCCCTCGCCTAAACAACACGGTGAGGTCTGTGGTTGAAGAGCGTCAAAACCCGAACAAGTTCAAGGGGTGAACATACTTTTTGCAAGGCGCCGTGTCTGCCCCTGGCAGCGAAGGGAACAAGGTTCTCATGAAACAGAGTTGTCAGCCGTTCTGTTGAGCTTCATAGAATGTGAGGTAGAACAAGAACAGTGTACAGCTGGATCCTCTCTGACACAGAGGGAGGCAGATGAAGAGCAAAAGACGGGAAAGAGATAGAAGGAGGGAGGAAGAGGCAGAGCAAAAGAGAACGCTCTCTCTCTCTCTCTCTCTGATGTGCACTGATGTAGCTACAGCTCTGGGTCAAACGCTGCCAGTGTTTTGTGTTCATCTTCGTCTCGTCTCCCCAGTGCTCCTTTAAATTATTCACAGCCTGAAGTGTGCAATGTGCCTGCCTCCCCCTTTCCCCTCTCCTCCCCTTCCACATCGCTCTGTCTCTCTTTGACTGTCTTCCCTTCTCTTACATTCTCCTTTATGTGACAAAGAGTTTCCGAACCTTCCAGCCTTTTCCATCTCCCGCCAAGCTATCAGTGCAGACACCATCCCGCTCGCACATTTGCGAAGCTCTTGCTCTTTCCTCCTGATGTCAGAAGCTAAAGCCAAGCGTTTCTTTGTGTTGGAGGGTGAGTGTGCTAGCTGTTAGCATCGAGTTTCTGGAACTTCCAGTCCGTACCATGTATCCAAATGTCCTTAACACGCTGCAGCTTTACTTCATCCAGGATGCAATGATCGTTTAGTTTTCATCAGTACATGTACCTACTATAAACCTAAATTGCACTTTGCATGTAGGGAAATTTCTTTGTGCCAAGATGTGGGTCTGCAACACTAACTAACTTGCAATGTTAGCAAGATTCAGGCACTGTACATGGAATTAGGGCTTCCACATTAACACAAACATTTTGATTAATTGATTAAAAACACCGAAAATGTTAATGCAATTAATCACTTTTCTTCTTCGGAACTTTTGGACGTTTGTGTTTGTTTGTGCGACTCTGACGCACAAACAACATCCACAAATGTCAGCGTTGGACAAAAAATCTGGTTCTCTTGGCTCACTGGGGGTTCAGTTTTGCTTCAAGAAACAATCTGAAGGAACGCCAGAAAAAACTGTAGATAACTGTAGTTGCACTAAATTTAGTTAACTTATCACCGAAGCCTAAAATACCATCTGAATGCAAAATATGTTGCAGCAGCAAAGATCGAGTCGTGTTTGATCAGCTGGATTTGTCCTGGTCATAAAGTCAAAATCAACAGTCTTTGGTTTGGTTACTTACTGAAGAACACTGACAGTCGCTTTCATCATCAGTGAGGTGTTTGAAACGAAGTGAGAGCAATCTTTAAAGGTATCAGAAGCCATTTAAGAGGCTGCAACAGAGCGAGAGACAGCAAGACTTCACCAAACAGGCTGAACATATTGCAGCAAAGTTTCTTCAGTTGATTATTTGTTTTTAAAAGGTTTTTTTTTTTTTATGACTCTAGTGGCCTTTATTTAACAAGTGTCAGACCGGAAAGTGGGCAATGAAAGAGGGGAAATGCATGCAGCAAGACTCATCCAGAGCGTCTCGGAGAGAGGACAAGCTGTGCCCCTCAAGGCCACCTACGGAGCGGCCGGAGCTCAGAGATTAGCTGATTCCAGTTCCAGCCATTGCCCACAGGACTCTCATTTGTAATTCTGCACCCTGTCTGTAAGAGCGTTTGATCATTGCAAAGAGTGAAGAGGAGGAACCGGGGAGGGGCAAAGCTTTCGCCCTCTGCAGCCCCCCCCACCCCCACCCTCCACCTCCCCAAACTCTTTACCCGCTCTCGCAATTGCTGTCACCCTGTATGAATGCCCCCTCTGGCCTGATGACAAGTCTAGCGTGAAACACTTGGCTGCCCCCTGAAATTAACAGTAGAGCCCCCCGGCAGCACAAGCTTCTCATGACCAGTACACAGTGGGCTACCGCCAGAATCTTTTCATTATCACTGTGGCCTGCCAGCCCCCCTGACTCTACTCGTTCTGCCTCTTCCTCCATCAAACCTCCCTCTACTCCTCCTTCCCCCTGTGCCTCGACCAGAGCTCAGTCGACAGCATCTGTAGGGCTCATCACGGTCCTGTCGGAAGGAAGAGACAGAAAGAGCATTCCAGACGTGCTTCTTCATCTGCGTACATCTCTAGATGTTTCCTATTCGTGTTAAGTGTTTGATTCGGTGCGAAGAAATCCCGCGTATGCATATGTGCTGCGTTTCCACGTCTCTGCGCGTTGGCTTGACTGGATTAGTGGGGGAGAGAGAGCGAGCAGTTGCAGCATGGAGAGAAGGAGAGAAAGAAGGAGAGTAGAACAGAGCAACGCCTGGAGGCTCAATCTGTTCCTCACTGAGCTACATCAGTGTTAGAGACGGCGGCCCGGGCCGCGGGGAAGCCTCCACTCGCTCCATCAAACTGTCAGGCAGCCAGCGGAGCTGCACAGGGAGACTCTCAGCTGCCCCCGGGGCCAGTTCAAGTCAACATCCCATTTCCTTGCCTCCTCACCTAATTTCTCCTAGGCCCTGACTTAAATTTCCAATGCCCAGTGTCTCCCACTGCAGCTCAGCAGCACCGGGCCCGGGGCCATGTCAAAACACAGCGCGGTGCTCGGTAGTCTGCGTGTGTTGTGTGTGTTTTAGCATTTCTGAACTTATGAAGCCCGTTTTGCCAACATATATTACTATGTGAGGACTCGCTGCTCTTTATGGGGCCCAAAGTCGAGGCGCCAGAAGAAAATGTTTTTGGGCTCAGTGGTCAGACATGAGACGAAGGAGTAAATGGGGTTTATTGTTAGGCTATAGAAATCAATGAAAAATGAATGGAAGTCCATGCAAAGCCCTTTTGAAAATAAGATGAATAATAAATACATTCCAAGAAACATTTCCCTAACGTCTACTATGTTGTGGGGACCGACTGCTCCTTATGAGGACCGAAGTCTGGGCCCCCATAAAAGAAAGTGCTGTTTCAGTGTTAGGAGTTAAGTTTAGGTTTCGTGAAATGAGTTTAGGTTGGATTTAGGGAAAGGTTAGAGTTGGGCTGTAGAAAGGAATGAAAAATTAATGGGAGTCAATGCAAAGTCATACTGTGTGTGTCTGTGTGCGTGTTGAGCTGGCCTCTCTGAGATCATTTCTGGCTTATTTACTAACCTTCTGAAGACCGATGTGTCTAATGGGCACTAAAGCCCAGTCCTGGTACAGTGGACCCCCTGGTTTAGGGTCAGAGTTAACAGGTATGATGAGAATTAGGTTTTGGTTAGGAAGAGAGTCGTACTTATCAGGGTTACGGAAAATGTCTGGGTTAGGTATGAATGCAGTTATTACAATGAATGGATGTGAATATAAAGTCCTAATATTGGTAAAAATACCAATGTGTGTGTTTGTGTGCGTGTGTGTGTGTATAGCCTAAACACTACAGTTGAGATAGCAAACCAGCTATGGTCACACAAACAACAACAGAGGCCAGAGGAAGTAGGAGAGCTTATGAAAAAAGTGTTTTTCTTATTTCTTCCAGTCTTTCTCATCCTTTTGCCCATTTTTCTTGCTCCAATGTATTCATAGCACAGTTGTGTATTCCCCGTCCCTTCAGGTTTTTTGGCAGTCCTTTCTCTCTGAGCTGAATAAATGCTCCCCGTTTGCTCATACATCTGCCATTACTGTCTGTCCCCCCCCCCCCTCACCAAACTACTCCAAGCATCACACTAGCCGCTCCGCCAGTTCTGTCACTCCCCGCCGGGATTTCGCTGAAAGCAAAGGTTTGAGGGATTTGGAGAGGACAAGCCGGTCATTTGATTTAGTGAAGGAGGGGGATAGCTCTTCAGGTCCGCACTGCTATCACCATCAATCTGTCCAAATCCTGCAGCTCTGCAGCGCGCTCCCCCCGCCCCAACCCCACCGACTTCCTCCAGGACTTCTCCAAATACTTTGCATGGAAGTGAAGTGAAGCAGTGCCAGGTCTCAGTGCTGTTTACATGGACTCTGGGTAATGTTAAAAATCTGCTTAGTTTGGCCCCAGGTCAGGACTATATCTCTCCTCGCCCTGTCTTGATTTACATGACCCCTGCTGACTCTTCCCTGAAGTGTGTCAGCTCGAGACCAGAGGCGGCTGCTGTGTCTGTCTAATGCAAAGAGCCCTGAACTTGTCTACTTCAATCCCCCTCCACTCTCACATTCACTCTCTGTCTTCTCTCAATAGGCCGCCCTCCCTCCCCGTAAAAAGAGGCTTTCTTTTCTTTTCTTTTTTTTTTTTTTTTTTTTTTGCTGAAGCCGTCTGTGTTTGCACAGCCAAGTCCAAGGTCCCGAGCTCAAATATGGTTTTGCGTTCGAGCCTGACTAGGGTTCCCGGTCGATATCATTTCTGCCCGGCAGAGCTTTTTCTTCCAAGCTCATTCCCCGCGGAGCCTGCATCTTCTCTGCGATCAATACTTTCCTAATCCAGGACTCCCAGGTTGACCCTGAGTAATCAGCTGACTTCCCATTCTGCCCCGTCGGGGAGGTCAAGTGTCAAATGGCTGTATATATTTGATCCTGTGACCAGATCGCTGTACTGGGAGCTTCTCTCACATGCAGCCAGAGGGGTCAAGAGAATTCACTGGACAGATATTGTCATTTTTCATTTGCCTGAAATGCACTTCAGTTAGCGCCACGTCGGCAGCTAAATCACAATACTTGAAAATGTTTGATTTGTTTTCTCCGTTTTCGTCATTTTTGCTCCATTTAAGTCTGAATCTAATGAAATATTCAAGCACAACTTAAGAAAGCAACTGAAAAAAACGTATTCACACCCAACAAACTTGTGTTACTTTGCTGTAACCTGTTATAGCCATGAGATGCAAACAATTTACCCTGTAATTTAATAAATCTGACAGGACTTCAGAAAACTGTGATTCATCCACGTATTAAATCGCTATAGAATTCCAATAGAATCCATTGAAATTTGCGGTTTTAACATTGCCTGTTGTGCTGTCGTTTTTCGGTCTCTGTGAGTGAAAAAGGCAAAGTTTGCTTCTTCGCACAAGATAAATGAAACTTCCTGACGCGTCGCCGACGCTCCACACACTTGACAACACAGAACCTCAAATCCACTGATTTGAGGTTCTGTGTCCACGTCCCCATCCGAACAGCCACAGGTCCCGCAGACCCCCACACCTCATCCCAGCATCTGCAGGAGGGAAATTGCAGGAGAAAATTGTTGTTGTTCTACCCGTATCTGACACTTCTTTGGTCCTCAACTATCTAAAAGGACCATTACCCCCTCGGTGGGCTCTCGCTCCGGGAGGTTGGGGTTTGTCAAAACTCTTCCTTTTTTTTTTTTTTTTTTTTTTTTTTTTTTACCATCGACAGTATCTCAGTGGAAACATCTTCTGTATTTGAAGCCAATTGTGCATTTTTTTGCGTCGTTATTCACTTGAATAGTGGACTGAACTGGCAGCTGTCAGAGGTGAAACAAATCATTCCAACATCTGCAATGTTTCTTGAATTAATCCATAGTAACCGTAGCTTCTTTTTTTTTTTTTAACTCCTCTCCTTCCCACGTCACATAGTACACCTCAGAGCTTAAGGCCACAAGGAATTCATCACAAATTGCCACTTAAACAATCCTTTGCATATGATCTCCTCCTCTGTTTTGTTTCCCTTTGTCTATAACTTCTATTGGAACAAACAGAAAGTGACAAATAAATGCCAGGAGCTCTGGAAGCTCTTGCGCTGCATTTTCTCTCTCTCCCTCTCTTTTTATTCTCTTTTTGCATTTCCCGCAGCAAGTACAGGGTTGCGATCAGTATTCAGGATGACAGTTGTTGACGCCCTGCCAGTATTTACTTAACCAGGCAAGTTCCTCTTTGGTTCCCCCCCCCCGCCCCTGCTCTGTGTCTCTGAGGCAGAACCACGGCTGACCATGGCATCGTCTGCTCTGGCAGTGACGAATGGGACCGTGTGATTAATTTGCTCTGTCATTTTAATGCGCTCGGGGACAGAACGCGTTTATTGTTTCTCCCCAGCTTGACAACGCAGGCATCCGTCCATCCGTCTGATTTCGGGTCGCGTTTTCTCCTCGGCTTCTTCAGGGGTGAGCCACGGGGTCGTCATCGGGGACGGCACAGGTCGCGGCCTTGCTCACGCCGGGGCCGCTGGCTGGAATAAATAGGGTGTGAGTGAAGTGTTGAAAGCTGTGTAAATGTCGGTGCATGTTGTGAGGAGAGGCGGGCATGCAGAGGAAGTGGTAAACTGGGTGGATTAAAGGGAAAGAGGTTTGCTCAGTGTGGGAATATTGTTGGACAGAGGTTTGCACAAACTCATCATCAGCATGAAGGACACTTTCATTTTGGGCTTTTGCTTCATTTACAAAGATGAAACTTTATGTCTCCAATCCACACAAATTACACACAAATTATGACAGTTACACAGACAAACATGTCAATCTGTGTTACAAGTACCAACACCACAATCTGCTCCTCAAAATTTGGCTAAAAGTTTCAGTTTCAGCCGAATTCGTTCCAGAGGAACATTTTATCTGTGTGGTCAGAGGATTTGATTGCTGGGTTTCCATTGACCATAACATTGCACATATTGGAACTACAAAAATGAACTTGCTCAAGGGATAACCGAAAAAAAAAAAAAAAGTGCTTTCATGCCAGGAGGAGTTGGTTTTATTGCATTGTGCTGCAATGGAAGTACTGTTTGTTTGCATCCTGCTAGTTTGCATACAGCAATAAGGCACTCATTTGTAGACGCTGGCCTCCTTGGAGAATACGCAGCACGGCAGCGTTCATCAAAATGTGAGTTTGTTGTCTCTTCTTTAAAATCGCCAGCTATAATTTAGCAAAGGTATGTAGCCGCTCCCAAGTATAGGAGGCTTGCAGCTCCAACACCTGAACAAGACGCTGACATCTTGTCTGATGATGAGCGTTAGAGCTGTGACTGAAATATTTATCTCTCGTAAGTCTCCCTAGCATGAATGTTAATGATTTATTACGTGAACAAGCTTAATCATGTGGGATTTTAGTTGCGTTTCTCATTCAGTGGAAACGCTGTAAAGCCGTAATTGTGTTTTGTTGATATTAGTAGTAAACCCAAAAAAGATTTGTGCACTTTTGTAATGGAAACTCAACTAGTGACAGAGCTGGTTGAGCATTACGACAAAAACGTTTGGAGGACTGAAGGCGATGCTTTCAAACCGAACAACGTACCAAATGCCTGGCGATCGTAAGGCATCACAGTGCAACTTTATTTCTAGATGCGCTCGGGCTGCACAATGCATCACAAATATATTGTCATCGCAATATCAGTGTGTGTAAAATGTCACAAAAGACTCTTTGCAGTGCGATGATAAGAATAATAACAAGACGATGCTGGTGATGACTGGGTTTTTTTTTTTTTTTTTTACGTTTTTAAGATAAACACCCACAAGCGTCGTGGTTTCTGTCAGGCAGCTTGGTGAACAGCACTTTTCAATGTCCACTTGGACAACTTTGCATTTTCATAAGTTCACAAGTTGCCTTTTTCATAAAGCATTTGTTTAAAGCTACTGTGCTGGAGATGACACTTAAAGACGCCCTGGATGTTAAATGGCAGTCTCGTTTTGCGTCTACGGTCACAATTTTCCGCTTTTATTGTATCCCTTCCTTCGACTTGCCTAAGTGAAATAGCCCAACAGGGCAATCACACACAGTCCCGACAAAATTGCTGGAACATTACATCCATCCTCACTTCCCTTCATCTCTGTAGCATCCTCCCCTTCCCCCCTGCCTGTGCTTAGTGTTTAGCTTCCCCCGTTCCACCTGCCTTCCCCCTCCCCTCCCGCTGCGTTGTGCTGTGTCTCCGTCCCCGTCTGAGCTAGTATTCCCCTTTACGCTCTGCTCAGTGCATGCTTCTTGTAAAAGGATAAGCACCACGCTGTGCTCTTTTGATATTATTTTTCCTCCTCGCCTGCTCCAGCCTGACGAGGCCTCATCTCTAGTGTCATGGCTACCGCTGCAGCAACAAGGAGAAGCACGCACCTGGGGAATAGACAGAGCCAGTTGTTCATCTCCATCACCTACGGTTTATGCTCGTCCTTTTGCAATAGAGTGGAGCCCACAACCGCTGTGAGATGGAAGTCATCCTTTTCGCTGCATGCCAAGAATACGTTACGACCGATTTCCCGAGGATACAAGATTTCATCCGTTCTCTCTTTATTATTATTTGCTTTGCTTTTGGGCTGCAGGTATAGATCAAAATATAAAAATATGCCTGTTGTTTTCTGCAATACTGTAGTACATCGAGGCAAATATGCAATTTAAATTTGGACTTAACTAGCGTACAACTCCAACTATATGGCGGTTTTTCTATTACAGACTGATAAGACAAAATTAGTAGAAATGTTTATGAATTTTCAGAACACTAAATGTTTTTGTCCATTATTTTCCAATTGTGTGCATCCTTAGAAGCCTTAATCTCTGATCTTTATTTCAGTACCAATAAGAATGACAGCAAAAACTATCTTAAAAATCATTTCGGCATCGTATCGTCTTTTTACAACATGTGTCACTGTGTACAATAAAATCAGAGCCCGACAAGCAGCAATATCGCTGTACACTGCAAAGACACAAAATCTTACCAAGTATTTTTGGTCCATTTTCTAGTGCAAATTTCTTTTTTTTTTTTTTTTTTCCTTTTTACACCTAACTAGAAACTTAAAGCTTGTTTTAAATCCCTTAATATTGATTTAAAAAGTACTATTTCCACATTCACATTTTCTCACAACAAAACATTTTTTTCTGTTACAAGTGGAAAAAAATGTGCCGATGGGACGAGTACTTTTTCATCAATATTAATGACTTAAAACAAACTCTTACATCTGGCTTCTAAGTAGTTTCTAAGTCGTTTTGTATTAAGATATTTGCACCAGAAACTAAACCGAAATTACTTGCTAAATTCTGCAGTGCGAAAAGAAAAACATTACAGCATAGGCTACTTGAGTGCACCAGGTCCAAGAAGTGGTGCTACTGCACTGCGCCGCTAAGCCGTACACAATAATTGAATTTAACAGTACAGTCAGTATGGTTTAAATTAGATTGATGTTAATTGAGCTTTTATGAAACCAACATTGGAAACATAATAAAAGTCTGGCAAAATAAAGTTACAATCCAATCATATTTTCAGTTTTTCACCAATTAGAGTTTATTGTTGTCACAATAGATCATAATTCTTTTCACAAAAGAATCACTGAAGTAGTTGCTTATTAAAAACCAGGCATCGGCCATATTTCCTGTTTATGACAAGCACTTAACCTGCTGAATACTTATTATTGTTATTTAAATAATAGAAAACTTTAAATTTGTATCAAAGAAGCTTTGTCTGTGAGTTTGTTTGAGTTCTGCTGAAGTGTGTTCAAGTGCAACATCGTCTTAGTACAAAATTGAATGATGTTATGTGAAGATTTGATGAAATTATACAATATTTATTACAGCTGCAGAATACATCTATGTAGTTCGGCACAGGTCCGCACTGAGGCATTTTTTCATAAAGTTTGATTTAAAGAAAAAAACAAAGCGAAACCCAAGATGGAAAGATCGTTCTTGAACCTGCTAGATCTGCAAATGAAGGTTAGTGTCAAAATAAATCATTTTATTAAAAGGGAGGTAAAAGGATGTCAACAGGTCAGCAGTATAGACTTGTTTTAAAAAAACAAGTAGGCATTCACACCCCTTAAATTTTTCACATTTTGTCACCTCAGATTCATAAAATGTATTCTGTTAGAAAACTAACAGAATAGTGGTGCGTATTTGTAAAATGCAAGCAAAGGCATAGCAAAACGTGACAACAAAGTGACAAGGCTCAAGAAATATGGGTACTTTTACAAGCCACTGCATATGTAAATGCCTGATTATAGCTGACTAGTAGTAATTTATCTGATAGTTTTCCTTCTGTAGACGCAGTGCCAGTATGTTAACAAAAACCGCAATTCACGTTAGCAAGAATAATACTTGTTTGCGTGTGGAAAGCAGAACCTTCTCTGAGTGTTTATGCCTCAGTTAGTAATGTAAGCCCTGGCATTAACCCTCCTAACAGGCTGAGTGGCTTTGTTCTTTTTCCCCATTGAAGCCCTGTCGCAGCATGGACGCCTGCTGTCTCAGAACAGTAGGAGGAATCATGCTTGCACGGTTCCCCACACATACATGCTTCCATTATCGTCTCCTGAGAAATCCTGGCCACCGAGTCCTTGCTCTGATTACTCTCGTTACTTAATTATACATTTGGACCCACCGCGCTCACAACAAAAGGCTGCTGTGCCTCCATTGACCCGGATCCCTCCTCATTGTGCCCAGCCCAGACAGGGAGTCAAAGAAAATGAAAAGGCTCCACTTAAGGATGTTGCGGCAGGGACTTCATTGACAGATTGAAGGCAGATTTGCGCCGGGGACCACTCCGCTCGCTTATTGTGGCTCTTCGCTTCAATTGCCCTGCCCCTAGTGCGTCCCGCTGTGGGGCCCGGTGGGATGGTCCCGCAGCTCCAACAGTCCTGTTTTCACGGCTTCACCGCCTACCGTCTCAGGGGAAAAGGGTCAGGAGTGAAAGCTGCAAACGAGTCGCTGCGTTTTCATTGGCCGTAATGTTGAGCAAACTGGAATTCTACAAATAAATTCACCGAATAGCGAACAGAAGTGGAAGTTGTGAACGATGGCATTGGTTTTCTGTTTCGGGGATGTAGTCTGCCTGTAGTTTTGGCAATGGCAGCGGAGGAAGTGAACGAAGCTGTTCAGTCCGTGTTGGCTAAGCCTACAAATCAACATTAACAGATTAGCATTCGGATTGGCACTTCTCTCTTCGCAGTGGAGGATGCTTGTTTCCGGTAAGCTTCATAGTGCCATGGCCAAACATTAGTGATTGGGTAAAATGTTACAGGAACATCCAGGAAGCAATCGTCCTGTAGAGTCCAGAGGGTCTCCCGCTGCTCTGCTTTACGAAGCAAAGTGTAGAACAAGAGGTTGGTTTTTACTGGGCTAACCCGCACCCAGATACCCAGCTATAGTTCAAGATAAAAAGCCTAAATGGTAACTCCACTTCATCAGAAGTAGTTAGTCATTCAAAAGCATTGAAACCATAGGTCTTCTGTCCAATCTTGAACTAAAAGCTCCTCAAAACATCACATAGCCGTACCTGCTCCCAAGTACAAGGGGCTCGTCGCTCCAACGCCTCAATAAAACGCAGACGTCTCCTCTGATAGCTAGTGCTGTAGCTGAACTATGAATATATCTCATGTAAGTGTTTACATCAATCACTTTTTATCTTATTCACATTTGATTTTAATTGCATGTCATTTTTAATGGAAACACCACAACGGCGAAATTACGGGTTTTTATGTTTGTTTTTTTTTAAATAAGCAGAACCTCTTAGAAACCTCTCGCGCGTATTAGTAATAGAAACGCAGCTGTTGATCGAAATGGAATAAATGAATTCAGATTTCAACTTTTACCTTTATAATCATTAACTTCACCTTAACGTCCTCGGAGTAATTTACAGCATTTGTGTAAGTTTTTTTTTTTCTTTTTTTTTTATGTGTTTATTTGCTGAAAAGAGACATTCCTGTCTGTGAGCATACCTGAAATAAAAAGCCGTGTCCCCCATTATCCGTTTCTCTGCGGCAAGGTCTTAGACTTCCTTTTGTCCTCGCGACACCTCTGAGCCTAATCGTCACGCGCTTTAGTGGAGAAGTGGCTTATGAAAAAATAAAATATTTTCAGCGTCGAAGACAAAACCACTTCACTTCCAGGGTGAATAGAAAGTGATTTGGCCCTCTGCCGCGCCAGTCGACGCACATATCAGAAAACAGCCTTTCTTGTCATTCACTTCGTTTACCCTTGTAAAAGTCTGACACAGAAATTAAAGGAAGGGCTCATCACAACGCAGATTTGAAATACCACACTTAATAGGCACAGTGAGAATTCAAAGAACCTGTGTCCTTGAGATGCTATCGTCCAATTTTAAAGCACACTTAAAGGGCTAAATGACAAGCTGCAGCTGAATGCAGCATTACCAAACAGGGCTCTCTATAATAGAGCCGTGTGTCGCAGCATTCGTTTTCACATCTTTTGCAAACTTCCAGCATTGAATTTGTAACAAAAACACCAGAACGGCTCTCTGTGTGTCTGTGCGCTCCTTTTGAAACTTCGAGAGAGGGAAAAAAAAAGGAAGAAAAAAAAAAAAAAAAAACCTCTCTCTTTGACTAACACACTCTCCTTTCCGTCTTCATCCTGTGCTGTTTGCTCTGAGAGCTGACAGTGAATAAAAGGTGCCACACAAAAATAACATCTGCAATGATCATGCTACGTGGGGGAGCCGAATGAATAATTCCTAACGTTTCCCCGTGTTTATCTGTTTTCTGTTACAGTGTGACAGCGAAAGTGACATTGACGACAAGGTAAGGCTGCTTTTCCTGTGTTTATTCACACGCCACATGAAGTGACTGGGAGTTGTGAATAACAAAATTAAAGCTCCCGTCTAGAGAGAGAGAGAGAGAGAGAGAGAGAGAGAGGAGGTAGTCAGAAGGTGTTGTTGGGTGAAAAAAACAAAACAAAAGGGCCACAAAGAACCTCAGCCTTTACTGATTATTTTTCATCTTGCAGAGATTAAAAAAGCCAGCAAAACGAGTCACAGAATAAAATTTATTTCATGTTATGTGTAAAGACACTGTAGTTTTTTTGAGTAACAGCAAGGCTAATATCAGTAAAATTTTGCATCCCTGTGAGGCATGCCATTGCAAAAACAAACAAATTTTACATCTGTAAAAATGGGTGAAGATCTGATGGCACAGTTATTAATTTCTTTTAAAACATGGCTGCTTTAAGAGCTGTGTTTACCGTGCCGCCATGCACAGTGAACAGGGTTTAAAGAGGTTTAAATGATATACAGAGTTCACCGTTAGAGAAACGCAGCAAAGAGTTGGTCTTTGCGGATCTCTTAAGTCTCCGTGACAACCACTGGGCTCTATCTACATGCCAGCAATCACAAATGTAAATCTCCACAGTGCTTCGCCAGAATAGACTAAAGCC
Organism: Poeciliopsis turrubarensis; assembly: GCA_010277015.1. NCBI lineage: Eukaryota > Metazoa > Chordata > Actinopteri > Cyprinodontiformes > Poeciliidae > Poeciliopsis > Poeciliopsis turrubarensis. The sequence goes on from VMRN01000034.1 coordinate 2,153,372, forward strand.
CCGGTCTCCATGGTCAAGTCTCGCTGTAGCTGGTTAATGTTTGGTTCGGTTCTCGTCGAGGTGGGTGTGTCTCCTCTGGTAGATTGTTTCTCACTAAATAGGCAGGCCATGACCGCACAGGAGAGACGGTCGATGCTACGATCATGTCACCTTTAGACAAGCTGTTTCTCTGACCATTAGCATGTGGCGTCAGAGCAGCCCTCTCTACCATGGTGGATGCTGAAACAACATTCGGACACGTAAACTCCAGTAAAGCTTTTCAAAACGAATAGACGGTGTGTAGCCGCTGCTATTTAGACCATTTCACTGTAGAAATGGTGATAGGGAGAGTCACAAACTATTTTTACAACGTAAGAAGATCAACATTCACATAGTTTATAAATAAGCTTTGGAAGACGCCAATTTAAGTAACCATGGAGAAAATGCCACGCCCTCAAAGATCCCTCTCACTGTATTTAGTGTGCCGTTAACAACAAAGGCAAAACTATTTCGCAACATATTTCTCTACTAAATAAATCCTCTCAAGGTAAAGGTTGATTTTGGGGGGGATTTTTCTGTATGAGGTTATAGCACTGCAATTAAAAATGAATTTAATTTCAGGCTTTTTAGACGCATTTACCAGAGGTACCGACAAATGTGTCAGTGAACATTCAACACTTAACAGAGGTTTCTCATCTCAAGGCTAAGCATTTATTAATTCAGCTGAACATTTCGGAGTTGTGTTTGTAAAACGAAAAGTTTTCTCCTACAGGGAAAGTTTTTTCTTTTTTTTTTTTTAAAGTTAACCATTTGATAATTCCCCACCAGCACCATATCAGCTTCACCTTTGTGAATGTGTTTGTTGCCGACTTAAAAGCGGTTGGCTGATAGCGACCACCTGTTTACAAGACGAAACACCTTTGGGGAATCTCACGCATCCTAATTCCTCCACAGTTTAGCAATTACCCTCTGGTAAATGAATAAGATAGCATGCCTAATCTTCTGTAAGCATAGCTTTCAGTTCTGTGGAAACGTCTGCAACTCTCCTTATAAATAATACATTGACAGCAAGTGCAATTTGCATTAACTGTTGCCTGGCAAGTCAATAGGCTTTTATCTCTTTACTGAAGCGAGAAGGAGCGGAAGACGCTCGCTAGTTGACACGTCAAAAAGATATAAAAAAAAAAAAAAATGCAACTAGCCTGTCAGTTTCCATCCTCGGCAGCAGCGTGGAGGGCAAAACTGCGTAGGAAACTCTGAGTGTTTCTGGCACAAGGTTTTGTTTTCTCTTCTGCTCAGTTACTTCTGACACACATCTTAACAGTGTGTCAAGTTTAGTGCTATTAAAGTTTGATTCTGCAGCTGAAAAACAAGCTGCGTTTCAAAGAATCTCAGGTGTTTCCGCCCCGCCCCATGTGTTTCTAGTAAACAGTCCAAACATTTTTTTTTTTTTCATATTCAGTGTTTGACTAAACGTCGTTGACGGTTACTTCAAGGCCAAGTTTTTCGCCAACTTATGTCTTTAATGCTACACTCTTCACTCTCGCCATAAAAGTTGGACTTTTTCCACATTTTGTCACATTACTGTCCCAAACTTCAGCGTATTTTATCGGGATTTTATGCGATAGGCCAAAACAGGAGTGTACAATGGTGAAGCGGAGGTCAACTCCATACATTTACCATACATTTGCGTCTAGCCCCCATTTACTCTGATACCCCTGAATAAAGTAAGACAAATTGTCTTCTCAAGTGACCTAGTTTGTAGATCCAGTCGCTCTCTGTATGCCATTTCGTCCGAGTATAAACTCTGCTGCTCTGTCAAGGTGTCAGAAGTGTAAAGAACATCAGTGAACGAACAGAACCATGAAAACCAAGGCACACCACGACATAACACGACAAGTCAGGGAGGCAGCTGCTGAGATGCTTACAGGACGTTTGGGTTCAGAAACAACAGCTCAAGCTTTGAACATTTCACAGGACGCTCTTCAATCTGTCAGCGCAAACTGGAAGCCTAAAAAAAAAAAAAAACAGTCCTTTCTGAAAACAGCCACATGAAGTCCTGCTTTCATGAAGTCCTGCTGCGGACACAGAAGGAAGGTGGTCTGGTCAGCTGAAAACCAAACGTTGTTTATTTGCTTTCAGTGTGTGGCAGGAAACTAGCACCGCACCTCCACGTCAACACGGTCGGCCACATGTTGAACGTGGTGGAAGCAGCAATCGTGTGTTTTCTCTTCGGCAGTGGCGCGGAAGCTGGTCAGAGTAGACAATTTAAGAACACCTTTCAGACAACGACCCTCAACGTAAACCCAGACCTGTACTGGAATAGTTCAAAATCAACAATTATTCTTGTGTTGAAATGGCCCAATCAGAGCCAACACCTAAATCTAACCGGGAAACTGTGGCAAGACCTGAATAAATTGAAAAGCGATCGATAAAAACCCAACGAGGTTGAGTTGTTTTATAAAAAATATTTTAGTCTTTAAAGTTGCAGCCAAAGGTTAGCTAAAGGCTAAAGTGCGAGACTGAATGCAGAAGCAAGCCACACTTTTCAGATTTTCTTTGTAAAATAAAACCTGATGTCCATGAATACTTCTATGTCTCCTTGACAAATGTAATTGCATTAGTTTGATGTGCCACATAAAGCGACTTTATATGACACACTACTGTCCTGTACAAATAGCTCAACTTTCATTTTAATAATATGTTTGAATTGTTAGAAAAAAAGTTGTTGATGGGATTTTTTGTGTTATTTATTCTTATTCTATGCAGTATTACACATGCTCAGAAAATACAGAACAAACCACATGGAAAATGAACTTTAAATTCAAGATCTTTTCCCCGTCCCTCTTTGTAAGCCTTGTTTCTATCCATCTAGCAATATTTTTGCTGTTTTGTTTTTTTTTTTGTCTTTTTTCTTTTTCTTGGGTAGGCTTTTCGTCCTAAGAAAATAACCTCCAGGTCTAGAAATTAGAGTGTCAGATATGAACATGAAAAAGATGGAAGAACCTTCGCACCAAACCACCGAACAGAATAAGAATCTAGATAACAACCAAAGCAGCGATGACCTTTTTATTCCTCCTAAACGCACCTTCCACTAATCAAGGTGATGAGAAGTGTGAAACAACCATATCAAATTGCTGAGCGGACGAGGTCGAGCAAAAGATAATTTGACAAGCCATCACCAAATTCAGTTTAAAAGAAAAAAAAAAAAAAAAAAGCTATGAAAGAAATTGGTTTTCATAAGGAAGAAGACAAACACTGTCATTTGTAATTGCCTGCACTGAAGATAGCTTGACAGCGATAATTTTCTGCAACCTTTTGCTGAAGCAGGTGCCGGCTCTTCCCCATCCATCCAGTGAAAGAGAAAAGACTCCTTTCATATCAGATTAGCAGCCACCTGAACACCCACATTGTCAGGATTTCACAGATTAACTTCATTAGAATTTGGCTTCCAGGTGCGGCTCACGGGTGCAATCAGTTACGCTGTATTTGAATAACAGTCTCGTGTTTGCTACAGTGAAGTCAGTTCGGGTGGCTGCGTGTGGAGAAGCTTCCGAATATCGGCGCCGCACTTGGCAAAACTCGCAGCGACACGAATCCAGCACGTATTAGACTTCAGTTCGATGAAGTTTTGTCAGGTTTCCACCGGTTCTTGCAACATGACTCGATGATCTGCGGTCTTCTCTCCAAAACGATGCACGTGTGCAATATAGTCCAAAACTATTCGGTTCACCCCGAGACCAGAGCACGAGAAAAGACTTAACCTTCCCACTCATTTCTTACTCGACCTGTGAGCCAAGCTTTTAGTCTGTCATGTTGAAGGACAGGTTGACAGTGACTGAAAAAGGAAATAAGTCCATGGCTGGAAGTGTTCTGAAGTGAACATTAATATAACAATGCCTTCGTGACAGCGAAGCTTATTCATAGAGGTGCGTACCTCAGTTATTTCCTTAGAGTTGGAATTTTTCCTCCGTACAGTTTGATGTGACCCCCGAGTCACGGTTAATGCATAAATGTGAATACTTTACAGTAAAATGTGCTATGTTGGGCCTTTCACATGATTTTGGTTGGTCTCTTCTACGGCGTCCTTTCTGTAGCTGAGCAGAGACATGTTGTCATGTCTAAAGCAAAACACAACATTTTTGCTCAAAATTGACTTTTTATGCAATCTTTGTCTCCATCTTATTGATTGGAACCACTTTAGAATGGGCAAACTATCAACAAGTCATATCAAAGCAGAGACATGCTAACATTAGCTCCAAAAGGTGAGTTTTTTCAGGGTTGTAGTTGTATTTACAGAGTCAGATATACATTATATTTCTAATGGTACTGTTATGCATTTAGTTCTATCTTACCATTTGCTTTTAGGTATAAAATGATGCTATTTTCCAGCAGCTAGGCGTCATGTGAATGTTCAGCAGGATGAGGTAAATGACTGCAAACAGCTACGTGTCTCTTTTGGACTTTTTTTTTTGCTTCACACCAATGTAGTAAAACAGAACCTATTGACAGTGGATATTCAATGTGTTATTTCAACTGCAGCTTTAGAAATCTTCTTCATGCCTCTGTGTTTTGCATGTCGAGCAGGAATCCGCCAAACGTTTCGATCTCTGCCCGTTTGAAATTCAAAGCTATCATTCTATGTTATTTGAGAGTCGGATAACCGGAGCGGGATTCATCTCCTGTCAGTAATGGCGATAGGATGACATTCTTTCAGAGTCATCCTATCTTCATTATGTCCACTTGTCTGTCTTGACCCGGCTTCTCCGGTGTCTTCTGAGTTATCTCCTCTGTGCCGATATTATATTTGATGTCCGTCTGTGTATAAAATTGCAGAAGCGCCGCAGATTCGCCATCGCCGTGGCACAGAACACCCGGGTTGGCTAATTCCATTTGGTCCCATTTGCTGAGCAGCCTCTCAGCAGAAATTGTCTGTCTCTGGGAGAGTCTTCGAGAACCGTCGTCTCATCCTGTTTGTGCTTCTTTTATAGCTCTGATACAGTCGTTCATCAGGGCCTCTCCCTGCCTCAGATTGACATGGTAATTCCTCCTCTTCCTCTGTATCTTCATCCAGGTTACAGAATGATGCGGAGGTTGGTAGAATACCCAAAGATTTTATTCAGGTAAAAGTAAAACATAGCCAACCAAGAAATTACTCATTTAAGAGCGAAAAAACTATTTGGTAAAGAAAACTTGGGAAGCTTTTTGATCAGATACTCTGCAATAATTCATTTTAACATTGTGTTGTTTGGAGAATTTGGTATTTTAAAAACATAAAAGAAAACATTTCATTTAAAAAACGTAATTATAAAATAACAAATCAGGCGAAAGAAAAAGTTTTTTGTTCAAATTTTTGCATTATTTTGATATAAAACTTATGGAATTTTAGCAAAAACAGCAGGTGTGTGTGTCACAGGAATGTTTAGGTAAAACAGGCTTGTTCTTCATTCAGAGAAGTCACTCATGTTGGCTTGGGTATTCAGAAAGTTTACTGGAGCAGCATTATATTGCAGTTTGAGTAAAAGTAATCAGTGCACCAATGTAAAAATGCAGTTTTTTAATTTTGAAAAAGTTCAACAGTTTCTTTTCTGAAGCTGAACAGAGAGCTACTGAAACACCAAACACTAATTTTTTTCATGTTTAAAGAAAAACACTAAATTTATGCTGAAGATTGACTTTTTATGGAAGTTTTGTCTCCATCTGATTAATTGGAACCACTTTAAAACATGCTGCCAGGCATATTATCAACAAGTGGTATCAAAACAGAGAGCAAACGTGCTAACATTCGCTCCGGCAGAAGCAAGCAAGTGAGTTTGGATATATTGAGTTGGATACATTTTAATAAACTACCCATGGATTTATGTACATTTCAGGTGAGATGATGTTAGAACATACAGCGGGTTTTTTAAGCCCACCGGGAAATGTAACAAGTTATTGCCCAACTCTGCTGCTTGCTCATTTTTAAGGCCGGGGTTTTTTACTTCTCCTCTGTTGCCATCTTCAAACACTTAAGAGTGGACATCAATTTATGTGCGACATTAATTTATTTCCTCCTACACTCTCATCCACAACCTCTGCTGCTGGGTTGCATCCAGCCAGAGTCATCATATTCTATAATAAACAGACCACCCACCAACCTTAACATTTTTTTTTTTTTTTTTTTTAACCGACGTTGAAAAGGGATCTTCGTAATGTTTCGACACAAGTGATCATCCGTCCTCATCTCTTTAATGAAATTAGATTAAGTGCACCTGGGAAAGAGCTGAGAAAGCAGAATGCCTTGCCACCTTCTTTAATCTAAAACCAATTTGCCAGTAATATTCCTTCCCACCCCTCCACCCCCAACCCCCAGCTTGGGATTCATCTGCCCTGATTCAAAATGGAGGAGGAACGAGATGAGACCAGAGCTGACTGGTTGCATTCAGCTCCCCACAGGCGCTGTGAAATTAGAACTGACATTGGCAACACAGGCCTTAATATGGAGATGTCATTTTTCTGCTCTTGTCTTCTTTTTTCTTCTTCTTCTTCTTCTTCCTCTTCTTCTTCTTCTTCTTCTTCTTCTTCTTCTTCTTCTTCTTCCCCCTCTCTTCCTTTTTCTTGCTTTTTGCTCCTCCTCAGTTACATCCTTTCCTGGAAAAGACAAAGTGTCAGAGAACCCAACAGGATTTCCCCTGAATTTTGCCAACATCTAGATGCAAACATTTCGGGCAAAGAAAATAAGAGTGGATTTTCTGTCAGAAATAACCCATTGTCACCAGGTGGTCATATGACACTCCCTCCGTTTAGTCTTTTCATAACGGAGGCTGTAATGTTTTTGCTGTGCCTCATTAAAAGTGGAACTGTTTCATGTTTCGTCATGTTAAAACCAAAAGCTTCACCGTGTTCCAGTAGGATTTTATGTGTTGGACACAAAGTAGCTTATGACGAAGTAGTTGTGAAAATAGAGGATTTTCAACATCTTTTACAAATAAAAATCTGAGCATGTGGCGTGCCGTTTGATTTAACCCCCAGTGAGTCAACACTTTTTGCTGTAATTGCAGCAGCATGTCTTTTGGAGGATGTCTCAAACTCAGTGGGACTGTGTGCAAAGGATATGACTTTCAATTTCCAAAAGGTCTGAACTTCATCCAAGATCTTGTAAGTTTATGCCCCTTCAATGGTTTGAAGAAAAAAGTGTAAGCTTAATGTTTTAATGCTTTCCTTCAACAGTAACTTTTGTCTTTTTAGTCTTCCATAAAGGCCATATTTGCAGAGACTTTCCTTCCTTTAGTTCTTTACCTCTGCATCTTCTTTGATCAAACCTCTCCTTGCTCGGCCTGTTGGTTGTAAATGCTGACCCTGGTAGGTTTAGATTCTCGTTATTTTTCTTACTCGGATGATGGATTGAACATTGTTCCCTGAAATTCTCAAAGCCTAGAATATTGTTTTATAACCCCATCCTGTGTTAAATTGTCCTGCAACTTTCTCCCGTTGTGTTTCTTGGCCTTCCACGTTTCAAAAGCAATTTACCATTTTCAATCCACTTCTCAGTCGTGAGCCACTTTGTGTTGGTCTATTGTGAAATTCCACCAGTGATGTTTTGAGATTTTAAATAACAAAATGCATTGCTTAAATTAAACTCGAATGCATGAGCATGTGGTGGCGAGGGAGCACATTTGCCTCTGTCGTGAGAAAGGGCATCATAATCAAAGCAGCGTGTGATGCGCATATGCATGTGTACGTGCTTGTCGGCAAGCTGGGAGGCAAAGTGAGTCCGCTGCCACGCTCGGAGGTGGAGACCAATCCCAGTGCATGTTGGGAGGAAGAGGCGTGATGACAGAGAGAGACTCTTTGAGCTTCCGCGGGGCTCGCCGGCAGACAGAGCCAACTGACATCAGCAAAGACAGCTTGTCAGTAGCAATGCATGTCATCCGCTAATGCAGGGACAGTCAGCGTGGCTGCGGCGTCATTGATGTGGCATCCCGTACCCCGGTCCAGACTCCCTCTTAAAGGTTAGCCGTGACGCCGGCACTGCAAATAAAAGCGGAAGGCTTGCGGAAGCAGAAGCACACTCCCCGCTCGGCACAAAGGAGGTGTGAAAATACGACACGACATCAACACTGTAATCTTCCTTCACTTACCGCCATTGCTCTGGGAAGCTGCTTGTGGGGGCAGAGAGTGTTATCAGAACTTCCTTTTGTTCTGGAGAGATCCTGACGAAGAGTTTGCCGCGCTTTCTCCCCAAAACTCTTAACAACTTTTTGAGAACAATCCCGTTGCCACTCAGCCATGTTTAACTGCTTTCGATGATTGTTGTTGAGGGAGTTATTGTCACCTGGATGAACACCAGGTTTTGGTGTGTGGGTTTCTTTTTTTTTTTTTTGTACTCCGGCTAGATCCATTTTTAGAGGCTGGCTTTTTTCAAACACTGTATTTCTCCCACCTGAAAGCCCCGCTTCTGTAATACAAGTCTTCAGCGATGGCTGGCTGAGACGCTCGATTGGACAATTTTCTGCTCGAGATCTCTTTAGTTCAATGATACGGCAATAGAGAAATCACGGTACGCCGAATCAAACAAGACAAACTGGGCGGTTTTACACCGCTTCTGTGCCACGTTTTATCTAACTGGTTATATATCTGTGCGTCACTGTTTTATAGTAGGGGGAAAAAAAATGCACAATTACTTTGCTTTTTTTGGGGGGTGTGGAGGGTGAAATATAAATTGAAATCTTTACTTGGAACATGTCAAAAAATTAGGAAACTAAAAATCGAAATAAGAATCAAACTTCGAAAGAAAACCGTCACTCTCAAATCGAAAAGAAGGAAGAAACCAATGATAATTAAATCCTAGTTGACTCATCCAGTGTATACGCTGTGCATTTCATTTTAGAATTTTCTGTGCTATAAATATTTACACATCAGATTTGTTCATGTCTAAATTTCTACACTTTAAAAAAAAAATCTATCCTTATAATTAATTTATCAATATACAGTCTGCACCATCTATTCTGCCAGGTGGAAACACTGGAAGCTGAAAAGGGCCAAATTTTCACTTTTATTTTATTATGCATCTCTGTTTAGTTGCTTGTAGCGACTGAGTCGGTTTCAGGTCAGAAATACTAGTTGCGGTTAAAATAACTTGCTGTAGTTTAAATCTGGCTTCAGAAAATGGAATTGGATGGAACTAAAGAAACTTTGAACCTGGCATGGATGTTTGTGCCGGACAGGTGGGTGTGAGTATTTCATAAACTGATTCTCTGCAGGGATTTTCGTATCCAAACATCACCAAATGGTCGCAAGAGGTTATAAGGGGAAGGAAAAACTTTTTTGAGGAGTTAGCTTAAGGCAACATTAGCTCAAGTAACCAATTGTTAACAACCATCGTGGCACTTTTTCGTCTACAATTCACTCAGGCTCTCATTTTCTTAGACATTTGAAAATGAGAATACAGTGCATGGTCCGATGAGACTTGATTTCAGCCGCAACATTCAGAGGGTAAGGTCATATTTTGGCGTAAATAAGACGAAAGTGTGATCCATCCTGCTTTGTACGGACGGTTCCGGCAGCTGATGGCGGTGTAACGGTCTGGGCGGACATTTTCTCGAAGTCAAAACAACAGGAATCCGACACATTTAAACGGACCAGCTCCCAGCTACATGGCTGTCCACTCCGCTAAAAACCTGCATGGTACAACATTCTGGCTTTTTCCAAAAGGGCCTGTGTTTGAATAACAATCCAGGACTTATATACATTTTTCCACATGAGTAATAAAAGCAAAATTGATTCCATATTGAGTGCAGATGTTCTGTGGAAATATAAAAAGCCACAAATGTTTTTGTGTGTGTAGATGTACGATTTGAGCGTTTCTGATCGTGCGTAAACACAATGCCTAAGTGAGTTTTTATTCAATAAACATGGCTGGACTGTAATTACTTACACATTTCTTCTGGATGGAAATTCAAGACAGACTTTTTATGCATTTGGAGTTGGCACACTAAAACTCAATGTCTGTCCCTGCCTTGGCTCGTCCGCCGAAAACTTCTTAATGCTGAAAGGCTCGCTTTTCCCTCCGCAGCAAATGGCATATGCAATCGGGACAAATATAGAAATCTCCTGGTGGTTTTTGGAACCTGTGCCGCCATGGATCATTTTCCCCCTGAAGAAGTGCTGCTTCCTCTTTGGTCAGAAAAAAAAAATGGCTCGGGAAACTCAATAAACGTTTGTGTAAAAGAGATCTGTCAGCAGACTAGCTCATTTGCCAAGTTTAAAAATATCATCATCCATTTTACATTTACCATAAAGGCGCAGGCCCTGGTTTTTTTTTTTGTTTTTTTTTGTTGAGTCCCTGTATTTTGTCTCAAGAGGCCAAATATTTATTTCTAATGCCAAGCGAAACAACTTTGCATCTTTGAGGGGAAAGAGTATCCACTGCCCACCGAACGGTGAGGATTGACAATCAAGGAAGAAAGCAATGAGCCTCTCTCCCACCCACTGCGACCATTTTTCTCTTCTAACCACTTGAGGGTCTCCGAGTCAGTCTAAATACTCGGATGCCTGTGGATGTGCTGGCGACTGTCAGGCCTCAAATCCCCGCCGATCTTCACATGGGCTCTGGAGGAAATTTTTCTTGTGGGCAAATGTGTATGGGAAGAGGAAAGCTGAGAACCCCGGAGAGTACACCGAGCTCTGGCCCAAACACATACAGAGTCCAGCTGCCTTCAATTAAGCTAGAAAGCCCAGCCATGGCAGTCCCTGATGCGAAAAGCCAGCCTGCTTTGATCTGCACCAGCTTGGGGCTGGGAGGTGGGGGGGGGGGGGGGGGGGGGGGGGAGGCACAAGGGCTTTGGGGATTACTGGAGAAAAAAAAATAATTATTGTATACCCCATTAAAATTAACAGGGATTTTTAAGGTTAGAAGCAGAAGGTGGTAAATGTTAATGATGGCTGTCGCTCATGTTCATTTGCCACTTATTTTCGCCTTCCTCCCTCGGTTTCAACTTTAATTAGCTGAGAACACCTGGCCTCGCTAACAAGTGAACTGTGGAACATTCCGGTCGTAATTCCTATGAGCGCCGGAGACCGTTTCTGAATGGACCGAGGCGCGGTGGCGCAGCCACGGGTGATATGCTTGTCAGTTTCATCGTGACACACAGCATCGGAATACCGGCTCTTGGATATGTATGAGGTTTGGAGCCTGAAACTGAGATTGGCGTCAAAGCTGTCCCCCTGCCAAGCACCTCAGATGCAGGCAGCATGGGCATCCATTAAATTAATTTGACTTCATTAGTGCAGACCTGCTAGGACTGGGGTGCCCACAGAGATGCCAGTGGGTGGGAAGAATGGTGAGCAGAGGGGGGATAGGAAGGAGGGGTGCTTAGTGGTTGAGTGGCACCAGCCGCTGTGCTTTGAGGAGAGCAAACACATGGCGCAGACAGGCGGAATATGGACCCAGTTCTTACACCGGGACGGCTGCCAAGCAAAGGCAACATGCGTCACTGGCTGTAGGGGAGCTTCAATCAACACCCAGTCAGAGTATTAACGCCATGTGCCCCACGCCACATCAGACAGGAGGCGGCGGGTCACTGGACAGCATCAACTCAAGCATGTGGAGACGGTGTCTCATAATAGGGAGGCGAAGCGATTAGTAAGAGTTACTGCCGTTATGTCTGAATGTGCTTTGAAAAACTTATTTTGTGTTGCTAGTTCCTCTCAATCAAGTTTTCACACTTGATTGAGAGGAGCAATCAAGTGTCAAATCAATGGCCCCACGCCATTGATTTGGCGAGGGGCGGAGCTTCAGAGCTGCATACATTAGAGAGGCCGACACATCACACGTGTTGACCAAGCCGCCATCTTTCTCCAGCTAAAAAACAAAAAAATCTGCAATGGCTGCTTCAAGTCCAGGTGGCCCGTCTCAACCTCAGGCAAGTGACCTCGTTATCTATCCTCGCTGTTCCGCCGGACTGAACCGTTGAACCTTTGGCGACTCGGTCAACTAATGATGAGCAGCTCAGAGGCCCACGCCAGCAGACGCCAAGACAGTGATGAGAACTGAAACTGAACAGCAGCACTAAAAAAAATTGTCAGCGTGAAAACTTGGTCGTTTTCAATTTTCGTTTGATTTTCAAAACGACATTTTTCAGTTGCAATTATGTTTCTTCATGCCAGTATATCTGCATGTTTCATTTTAAGCTGCCGTCATTTAAACCCTGTTGTCTAGGTGATGGAATAAATCTTATCCCATCTGCTTAGATAGTTCCACTTAGACATTGGCTACTGTACCAGGGAGATTGAGAGTGTGTTGATTTTTCCAAGCACTGCATTGTTCTAGCAACAGGATCCTTTGTTCCTGGAATCTATCATAACTTTGGAGTCACAGCCCAAAGTGCTTCTCTCGTTCCTTTGAGAGAACTTGACATCCTTCAGCCCTCTTCTTTTCTTTTTCTTGATTTTGATGTCACTTGGTATCGCTTTGTCGATCACTTATTACCTCTTTTCTGCTTTGTCCGACCCCACGATGTCCGGTTGGTTATCTATCCCGTATTTACCAGTCCAGCTTGATTTCACACAGGGTATTACTCCCATCTTTCTCACCTACTTTTGGTTCTTAGTGGCGCCTCTGACATATGGGATCAACACATGCATAGCACTGATCTTCCTGTACACTATTCCAGTTAAAGTGTTTTGTGTAGTCACTTTAGGTCCTGCACAATGTTATAAACCCCAGCATTTATTGGCCTTGCGCTGAGTGCTTGTTCCTGTGCTGCCATGATTATTGAGGCTTCATTGTCTTTCAGTCCAGCCCTCTTTAGCCATTGATATGTCAGCTTGATTCCCACCTCTTTTCCTTTAATCTGCTGACTGTACAGCACATGGCATCCAGGGTCTTGTGATTCCTTGACGGCTCCTCCCGCTCCATCCAATTTCCACCGCCAAAAAATTTCTTCTGCAGTCTCATCCTGGATGGTGGGTCTTTAGCACAGGCCTCTACCTGATCCGCTCACAGCTGAATAAATAAACGAACAAATAAATAAAAGCAGACGTGACGTCCTGACGGAACCGGAGAGGTAGCCTAAGGGTGCTAAGTGTTCTGCCTGACAACAGCAAACACTTTGATCAGAAGGCCCCTGTCTGAAGATCGCTTCCACATCTGCACATGGGGAACGAGCTGTAAACTGCCAAAAAGCATTTTAATGACAGTTGGATTATAAAATGAAAGAGGGCTCCAGATGGCAGGCAGTGCAGCGGCTGTGGTTCAGGACTGGAGGCTGTTTAAACTGCTTTTTTATTGATAAAATATGGGGTGAAAAATTGTGCTAGGCTTATTAGGCATCCCGCTGTGATGTTGCTCAGCTGGCCAAGCTGTTCGATGTGGCCCTTGTCCAAATGTGCCTCCATAAATTTTTTTCTCAGTTCTTTTAAATCTGGAAGACCTCTGCTTGTTAAATTCATCCCGGTTCACTCAACCTCCCCAAACCCCCTCTTGTGTGTGTTTTTTTTTTTTTTTTTTTTTTTTATTTTTTAAAGAGTCAGTCCTTTGAACGACCGACTTGTTTTCCCTGGTTTTTAAGCCGGTAGGATGAAAGCAATACCAGCAGAACAGCATGGATGAAGTGAAGTGGAGTCCCATCTAAAATACTTATTAATACCAGCAGACATCAGATTTCAGACTTCACGTGCCAAGACAAGCCTAGATAGACCTTCATTGTGTTTCAGAGCAACACGTAGAAAAGATTTAGCATTGATGTTGTCCTGAGCTGGCACGTACTGGAACTGGTATGACTATCAGACATGCCTGCTCTCTGCGTGTATTCTCACGCGCCGACATGGCCCCGTCTCTATTTGACACGTGCAAATTATCCAAACCGAAAAGCAGAGCCAGCTTGGCGAGGGTGTTTTTCATTTCCACCGCTAAGATTCGGTCTATGTGCGAAAAGGTCTTCAAACAATTTAATTCCTCCAATTATTTTAATAGCCGCGCTGTAAAACAGATTAAATCCACCTGACTTCACCAACTCGACACGCTGCGCTGTCATCAGAACATGGGGATGCTGAGCAATAACCTTCACGTTGCGGTTGCAGCAGCGGTCTTAAGGAGGAATGGGCTCCATGCCGAGTTAAAAATCACAGCACTGTGGCAGGACTTTGATAAGAAAAGCAGAGAGTTGCCAACTTTGAGATGTTACACAAACACACACACACGCACACACACACACACACACATATGCTGCCTGGCAAAAGCAAATAATCAGGAGGACGAATGATTTATTTGCTGGAGTAAGTTTTCTTCTTTTTCTCTTGCAGTCATATTTCACAATCATTTTAATCCTGGGCTCAAATGAAATTTGCCTACATTTTATTAAAAACGTATTAAAACTGCATAGCATGAAAATGTGATTCTATCCCCGTTGGCAGGGGTCATTCACAGGTCTCAAGTAAAACCAGGGGTTTTTAAGAGTTATTGTTTTTGAAACTGCGACAGTTTTCCCTCATATTATTTCCATGGTTAAGTGTTTTTAATGAGATTCTGGAGAAAGTGCTGAGTTTTTCTCTGGAGTACAGTATAACTCGGTGTTTCATGTTTTTGCATTCGTTTTTCTGTGCAAAATCAAAATAATAAGCAATACTCAACATGGTGGTCCCTTTTAGCTGCAGCAGCAGCTTTTACTTTCTTTTTATAAAACAAACATTAAAAATATATAATGCATTCTTATTCTACATGTTTGAATCCCGTGCCTAGTGCCACTGAAATGTCTGCGTATCACTATTATACATTTTGTTTCATTTTAGCTCTTTTTTTTTTTTTTTTATCAATGTCAGATTCAGAACCACTCTGTTACCTTTGCAGACAAAAAGACATGAATCCTTCCAGCACTGAGCTGGGAATGGACAAGGCTTGGATTTGTTTTAATTTCACTGAGTGTTCAGCCCTGGGACAGATTATGACACCTGATCCTCAACCTTTACTCTTCCCTTTTTTTTTTTTTATTGCACCAATTGTTTCCTGTTTTCTTTTTTTTTTTTTTTTTTTTTTTTTTTGAGTTTATGAAAAAAGCTATGGCCATGTTGCTTTCGGCACATTCTGACGCTCAAAGCTCCTGGCTCCTTCCTATTCCCCTTTGCTTTCCAGCCCAGTACCCGTCTCACATCTCTACCTCCATTCTTTCTCTACCTTAACATGAATCCCCTAGGATAGAACTGGGAAAGTATCTCTGAGCATTCGGATGCGTTTGAAGTGCAGGACAGATGGGGGGGGTGGAGGCTTAAGGGACTGTGAAAAAAATGGAGTGAGATAAGGAACAGGAGAACTGTTTTGAATCCTCACCCTTATAAGTTATTTATTCGGTGCTCTTTGTTGTGGAGGAAGGCTTCGCATAGCTGTTAATATAACATCTGATGACTTGTGGTGAGAGGAAAACATTAGCAGGGAAGTTGCTCAGTTGTCCACAATAAGGAGGAGCATCACTGACAACTAATTTTTCCTAGGATGCAGCTCTGGTCGGAAAAGAAGCGTGCAAAGAAAATGTCCCAAAGCCCTCCTTCAGTGAATGAAAACACAGAAAAAAGAGATTCTGTATGATAGAATATATATCTGTAATCTATGTAAAATCTGTGATTTTACAATACGTGGGAACTGGCTTCCTATTAAGAACCAACCCCCCTGGTCACCTGACCAATTTCTGACAAATGTTCTGGATGAATCAGCCAATGAGTTGGTGAGTATCTGTGACGTATGTGTCGCCCATGATTTGTATAGTATGTGGAAGGTTTAGAATGTAATGCATAATAGAGCTGAAGTTGGTTTTTATAGTGCTGTCAGCATCTTTTTTTTTCTGAAGTCCCATAAGTCCTTCTGTTCACAGTCTAATAGTGTAGGTCAAATAATTATTGGCTGAATTAATCAGAAAATTAGTTGAGTAGACGTCTTGTTGCACCTCCTTCAATCATACGGCATGCAAAGATGACTGACACTTGATAAAGGCAAACATAGCTTGTGTATGTAGCATGAGATTAACCAATGGTATAAGAACATTTGAAGAGTACTTCTGTAAATGTCTTAGTAACAAAGCACACGTGTGCTAAAAACAGCATCACTCGCTTCATTTCCATTGTAAATGAGGTCAACTCTTTGTCCATAATGTCGACAAAATACAATTTCATAAATGCGGTGTTTCCATTAAATAAGAAATTGAATTAAAATCACGCACAAATAAGTTTGTTCATGTGATAAGTCATTGAAAATCATGGCAGCGACAGATGTAAACAGCTACATGAGGTACATTCATAAACCAGCCATGGTGCCAGCTAGCCCTCACCGTCTATCAGCCGTCAGAGGAGAATTTGGCGTTGAAGTTGTGACTGTAATGCCATTGTGTTTTTTGACATCAATCATATGCCACAGTATTACTATACATATATTTTATTGAAACACTAGGTAGACGCATAGGACCATTTCCGGTGCATGGTATATTAAAACACGACTGAGATCGAGTCAGCACTTCAACAGAAACTCTCCTACTAAATGAACTGTAGCTGGTAGCTGTTTAAAGCCCGCTTTAAGTCATATATCTTCTCTAGTCATGTCCTTATCTTACCGTTTATACATTAAAGGTCTGCAGTAACATTTTTTTTCCCAGAAGGCTGAGCTCACATTTCATCTTGATCTTTGAAAGCATCGACTGTCCAATACGGCAAAGATGTGAGCAACCGTAGAAACTGTGGTCAGCAAAAAGTGCAAAAACTACTATCTATTACGACCTGACTGTGCTTATTGCATTGCTGTCTTGTACATGTGTAAAAGTATACCACTGATGTATGTGTGAGGTTTTTTTTTTTTTTATACTTTTCAGGAGACAAATGCTGCAGTGAAGGCAGCATTTTACATGTCCATAGTTACAAACCCAGAGCCTGGTGTTCAGTTTTATGAATACAGAGTGTGTGTGGTCAGAGAGAGCTTTTCCAATAGCAGTCTCATAATGGCGCCTATAAAACAAAGAAAGTGAATCGAAATGCAGCTGGGAAGACATGTAGTGCTGTTACAATAGATGGCACTGTCTGAATCATATTGAGTGCTGCAGTAGTGACAGTGAAAATTATTTAGTGTACACTTTTGTTTGTCCACTTAAGGTGCAAATCAATCCACAAATTAAACTTCTGGCCCATTTCCAGAGGCTACAACAGACAGGAACACGAGTTACCCGTGTTCCCGCTGCCCTCCAGGATCATATTGTGCTTTGGCGTCAATCTGCATGTCATCATTTCATGACAGGCCTCCACACAGCTGAGCGCCTCCCCCCTCGAGGCCCACACCCCACACACACAGCACAAACAGCAACACTCGGAGCCAACTT
Organism: Poeciliopsis turrubarensis; assembly: GCA_010277015.1. Taxonomy (NCBI): domain Eukaryota; kingdom Metazoa; phylum Chordata; class Actinopteri; order Cyprinodontiformes; family Poeciliidae; genus Poeciliopsis; species Poeciliopsis turrubarensis. Next base: position 2,170,681 of record VMRN01000034.1, read on the forward strand.
GGGTCGTTTCTGATCACAGGAGACTAACGACCTCTGAACTCATCACTGAGGCTAATAAAGACCAGCTAACGGCTCATCCGCTTCGTTTGTAGTAATTGCTCTCCCTGGACCTCTGCTGTGGCCCCTCTCTCTGAACATCTGTCATGAACATATTCCTTGACTCAGCTCAGACGCCCTGCCCTGGGCCTCAAAGCCGGGCTCACCAACAGGAACAATTGTTCTCTCCTGTCCTTTAACTGCATCATGGCGAAGCAAGTGAAATTTACTTAAAGCAGTGATTGATCGCTCTGAATTTCATTACTGAACGATCACTGCATCACGCTCGAACACTTTACTTTGTTTCCAAAGCGCCAAACTTTGCCGAGCGGCCTAGTGCAACGACGGTTGCTGTGGACACGGACTTTCCCTATTGCTGCGCCAAGGATTTTTTTTTAAAGAATGTCACCCAAAACTCAACAATGAATCACTGGAGGGATGTTTCAGTGCTGTGTATATAAAATGTTAAAGTAACAGACAACTTGGCAAATAAAAAGGAAAACAGTGGATTGGATTTTTGTCACACAAACTAGATCAATTAGGCTTAGTTGAGTGGACATACATGGTTGGGATTACGAAACGGCACTCTACCTTTAGACCGAGTCATAGTTACGCCTGTTCGAAAGTTGAAAATTGCTAGATTTTAGTTCCGTACCTGCTGTTAAGTAAGAGTAGTGCGTCATCTGCATTGGCCTGATTTACAAGATTATTTTTCATCCTTATTTACTCTACTACGATGTGCAGTTGGGTAAACAATGTACAGATCATTTAGGTAAGGTAGGGCCACTTTTCAGTGCGGCCGACTAGTGATGTGGCAGTGGTGATTTCAAGAGACTGACGTGTGGTGCAGCATGACAATGGACTGCAATTTGCATATCATTTCATGTCGGGGATATTAGATTAATGGCTTGTGACTAGTGTGATGAATACTAATTTAGCCTTAAATCATGTCACTGTTAGACATCAACAGCCTACCTAACAGTCCGCAAAAGCTCAGCAGCTGGACGTTTTATAAGGTCAGCTTACTTCTCTGGCCAGATTCGTCTTGTGCTTTATTCACAACAGCCCTTTATGGCACCAGTAAATGCGTGGCGTAACTGGGGCATTTGGCTTTGCTTTGAGGCTATATGGACCCAGAACTGGGATTAATGCCATCTCAATTAAGGCTGCCAGAACATAAAAACCTGCTGATGGAGGAAGACCAGTCCCCCCTCAACCCCCCTCCACCCGCCTCTCACAGGACCCAGTTTGACTCCCAGCATGCCGGTTTCTGGGGTATAGTAAGCATTTGTGGCCACAAGGTGTCAAGATGTTAATGTTGTGTGAAAAGGCTACAGAGTTACCTAGGAGAGCAGCATGTCATGCAGCGCTTTAATGCCATTTTTAGACTGTTGGGACATATTCCAAAAGGTTAAACCGTAAAACAGCATGCAGAACCAAAGGCAACAGTGATTACAGTTCAGGACTGATAGTTAAATAAATAAATCTGATCAACTAAACCAAGCTAAACTAAAAATTCAATGTTGCAGTTACATACAGAAGTTTACATGCCCTTACCTTGGCCGTGTATTTCATGTTAATTTTGAGGCTTTTAATGATGCATTGGGACATAATTAGTTGTGCAACCTTGAATCTAATCTGCATGGTCCAAATATTCTATATGTGACATACATACATCCCCAGTGAGAAATTATTGAAATGCCTCTAGCAATGGCTTCTTTAGGTACAAACATCTGGCACAATTCCGGTAAAATATTTGCACACCTTTCTTGGAGGTCTTGGTTAGAGTTCATTTCATTCGGTCAAACGCTCCAGCTGTCCAACCTTTAAGCGTGGTTCATAAATTCTTCGCTTGATTGAGGTTGGGGTCATTCCAGAAGCATAATGTTTAACCTTTCCAAACCAGTTTGAAGTGTCTTTTGCACCATGAAACTGTAACATTCATCCAATTGTGCTCCGTTTTCAACTACGCAACTCTGATTAGTTGCATCGAAATATTTAGATTAGTTCTCCATCTTTGTATCACATGCTAGCACCACCAAGAACAAAACCGGAGCCTCTACAGGATTTTACCACCATTTTACGATGGCAATCCTCTTTAAAGAAGGTTTATTCTTCCACACACTACACCGATGTGTCTCAAAAGCGTAAAATTGGTTTTGTATGACCTTAAACCCTAAATGGGCGGCTGCAAATTCCAGTCGATGCCTAAAAACAAAAAAGAAAAAAAAGAAAAAGACAGTAACACTTGTTCGCGCATCTTCTAGATTGTAACTTGATATTGTTAAAACATTGGACCTGCTAGACTCCAAACAAACATAAAGAATAGTTTCGGAGGTCTTATTTCAGAAAACTCTGTCCTCAATAGAGTATCTGACATTCATGCGCCATGATTGATGTACAACATCTAAACGTCTGACATTAGGAATTTAAATTTTGTCTTACCTTTGTATAAAGTTGCTGAGCTAAATGTATCGCCAGAACAAATCGCGGATAAATCAGTTTATCACAGCTCTCAGTAGCGCTCGAACTTGACAGCAGATACAAATAGATCATACTGTCTGCAGGTTTTTAGAAAGCCAGTTAACAATTATTCCAAGTTGTCACAAATTTCCATATCTGCTAAACCATTCTTTGTGATGTTTTTTTTTTTTTTCACTTAGGCTACCGGCATGTTTGTGTGCATGTGTCAGTCGATAGGTTCTCCTGAGAGTAGATGGCTAGCTCAGCGTATGGAGGAGGGAGGTGGGAGGAGGTCCGGAGGGAGCCGTTTGATTGATGTGTTTTAGGGTAGGGGAGCAGTGGGAGGGGTTGGTTACATGAAGAGGGGATAGGAGCTTGATGGGATTCTGCTCCGAGACGAAGGCATGGCTACTAACAGGAGGAGGAGGGAAGGAGGGAGCCTGAACAATCTCTAGATTGTTAGTGACAGGCAGATATTTCAACACTTAAAGTAGAAGGTTTGATTTAATCACAGAGCTGTCATTTGTTATTTGTCTGGCTCACTCCTCTGGGGCCATGGCTGATCAACTGCCTGGTCCCAGGAGAGCCCCTTTTCCCCTGTAATGTCTAAATCCTCTGCACAAATTACAGCCTACATCTCCCATCCCTTCCCAGCCTCTCTCTCTCTCTCTCTCTCTCTCTCTCTCTCTCTCTCCACCCCTCCACTCGCTTTAGTCCTGCCACATTAACAGATGAAGGCCAGAATGGGGGATTCACAAAGAGAGGAACGTGTGTTGGCAAGAAGGGAGCCGGGGAAGGGGACTGGTTCGGGAACAAGAGATGGCGAGATGGAATGGCCCGAGGGCCACTAAAGATCATTAATAGGACTGTCAGAGAGGTTTCCAGTTGGTTATCTTCTCATAAATAACAGATGAGCTCCTCCCTCCCTGCCTATTCTAGTTAATTAATAATGCCTGCTGTGGCTATTTTGTTGCAGTGTACTTTAAAGGGAGGAGAAGCGGGGAGATGGAGGGATTATCAAGGGAATAGTAGGGATGGACTGCCCCTCACGTTCATGGCCTCCGAGGTAATCTGAGAGGACAGCATCCCAAATTAACACTGAGACCTCAGTAGAACAGCGCAGGTCCGATTAATCCCACAACTGGTTATTTTATCAAACCGTGAGGACTGGTGACAAAACAAGATGAGCATTTATTCAGCAGCCCTACTTGCTTGTGATGGCTCTTAGAGGGGTCATTTGGGTGTTTTGAAGCAAGGCTTGTGAAATTATTATCAGTAATAGTTCCCTTCACTGTGAAATCCAATATGAGAGCTTGATGAATTAATTATAGTGCAATAACCATAATTTAATTTCTCTTAATGTTTTTTGGGGGATATTTGTTCTGATGGTTTTACTTTGAATTGAGAACAATACTACAAGAAGGTTGTTTTCTAATTAACCAAATAATCTGCATATGTTAACTTAGATTTCTTTAAAATAACATTAACTTTGTTACACTGTCAGAAAGTGGCAGATGTGTATCGTGTTGAACCCAAATGTTGGTACAGTCTGTACCACCACAGAGGGCAAGGTGAAAACTGCCTCAGCTCATATTTATTTCCACTCTTGCCAATATAGCCAATCAGTGGCAAGAAAAATAAATGCCACTAATGGATTGGCTGCTTTGCAAACATCATCTTGTAGAGTGTCAGGGTATTTCAGCTTACCAAACTGCATTTTCCTTTGAATATTTTAGATATTTTCTCCAAACGAATTTGTGAATAAGTGGATTTTCCACAAATAAGTTCCTCTGAAAAATCCATGAATGGGTAAATCATCTCCAACATCACAGTGTTGGAGATGGGAGCGAAGGGGCTTCACTGCAACCCGGTTCAAGTCAAGAAATCCTTATAACATTGGAAGGCTAACAGCTAGTCTCCCAAACCACCCAGTTTAGTTTATGGTTAGTCACATATGTCCAATGCCAAAAAGGGAACTTTCACCGAATATAATCCTGTCTTTTCGTTGCAACTATTGCAGGTATTTTTTTGGGTGTTTGGGAACTATGGAGGACCCTTGTTTACATCAGTCATTCTGAATGTATCTCAAGAGGGAAAATAAAAACATCAGAGAGAAAAGTGTAATAGTCAGAGCACCAGCAAGCAAGTTTGTAGAGCTAACCCTGATTGCACAATATTTGCCCTCTAATTAGGGTGGAAGAATCTGATTCTTCTGTAAAGGCCATGGGCTTGGGTGTTGTTGAGACTGATAGAGGTTAATGTCCTTCATTAACCTTTCTTCCTGCACCCCCTGCCCTTATAACATGACTCCATTTGGCGGGGAACAAATAAAAGGCATCGGCAGGCCACAAATGACAAGGTGAGTTACGCTGCTGAGTCTGCGTGCGGGCTTGAGGTCTGCCAGGACAAACTGGTTTTCCCACCAGAAGGAAAAGAAGCCTGCCGTCCAGCTGTGGCCCATTGAAGCCATGTAGTTACATCTGCACTGCCTCAGACGTCATTTACAGTAAAAATGTCCTTAAAAGACTTTAAGTAAATTCAGCTTTCATTGCAGTAGGATAATCTCACACTGAAAGATGTCTAAAAGAAGAACCTATAATTTGGGTTTGTCCGTTGGGTTGCCGGTTTCAATCCCTTGCTCTGTCCATCTTATTTGTTGCGTCCTTGGGCCAGACACTTCACCCGTCTTGTGGCGCCCTTCAATCTGTGCCAGGGCAGCTGTGTCTACAGTGCGGCATACTACCATCAGTGTGTGAGTGTGTATGAATAGGTGAATGACTGTAAAGACCCTGAAAGTCCTTGGACTTGATGAAGCGCTACACAAGTGTATGACATTCACAATTAGTTTCTCCATATAAATTGACTCTTCTTCTGAATGACAGAAATAGCGAGTCTTGATGATGCATTTTTCTCTTTGTTATAATTTCTGCTTATTGACTGCGGTCAAAATGAGGGGGGCGGTGGGTGAGAATAGTTGGGAGACCAGTGGCAAGAATTTGATTCATTCTTCCTCCCTGGTCCTGATTAGGAGCCTTGAAACTGTGATCGCCTGACCTCAGACAAGCCTGAAATCAAAGGGAGATAATATATGTGCTGAGTGAGGGCCAAAAACATAAAGACATAAAGGGCCATGGCTCCAAGGTGCACAGCGGGAGGTTGATTCACTTTGTGCGGTACAGCTTGGACAGAGGAAGATGACAATTGGGTCGTGGCGAGATGAAAGACTGCCATTCCCCGCCTGGTGACCGTGTTGTGGCAGAAAGGCCGCGTCGTGTCCCCCCGGTGGGAGCCGTCAAGCCGTAAACGTGGATGAGCCTGACCTTCCTTAACTCCTGTCTTGTGCATCACTGTCGTGGTCATGCGAGGTAAAAGTCAACAACAAAGGGAGAGCAGGCACATTCTGCTACTCGTCTTTAGCCAACCATTTGATCCAGATGCTTAATCTCCTCATCATCCAGTCCACTGCACCCAGATCTTATTTGAGCTCATGTAGTCCCTGTCTTTTTTCCGTCCAACATCTTCCCTCCTCACCGTCTTAATCCGCTCGTGATGAGCCTTCAAGAGACGAACACACTGCAAACAATTTATGGTGCCTTTCTTAGGAAGTAAGATCTGGCCCAAATACCTTGGGATTGCTTTTTCTCTTCATTTCGTTTTTTGCTGTGCTGCCAAAAGAACATTCTGATATGTAATCTTTGGCTGGAGGAACGGCAGACAGACAGATGTGCGCAGTGCACATTTGTTTTCCTGCTCTTGACCTACGATCGACTGTAAAGCTGTGGAGAGAGAGGGAAAGAGAGGGAGGGGGGGGGGGAGTCTGCTTTACAACAGATGGTTCTCCTTAAGGAGCTGAGATGAAACTCTTTGTGTTGCAAGTGCTCTTTGGTCTTTTTTGAGACTCCAATCGGTTCAGGCTCCCCCGCTGGGCTTCATTCCAATGTGCTGAGGCCAGCTGAGTGCGCTGGCATGTGTGGATACCGTCATGTATGTTCTCACCTGTTTTTGCAACTGGAGGTATTGAGCAAAGCAGATTGATTACTTCTGAAATTGATTTACGACGGCACTGAAGTTCAAGATGCACAGGCAATGTATCTGTTGGTCGGATAAACTGGATGATTCGGACCGTGAGTGACCGGCGACAAGCCGGTTAAACGCAAAGAAAGTCTGGTTATTTTCTGGGTGGTAAACGCACAACATCAAATGGAATGTGGACAACAATCTTTAGTGTAGATGTGTTTCACAGAGGGATGAAGACTAAAAGCTAGGTATTTTATTATCAGTGAGTTGTTGGTAATGAAATCAATGAAGGGAGATCAAAGGAAAAATATATCTGTGAATTTCTTTATACTGTGAGAAGGAAAAAAAGAGAGAGAGAGAGAGAGAGAGCCGGACTTTCACCAGATAGAAAAATGCTGAGGAAAGTATATCTCAGCGTTTGCCTGAACTCTTTTCGCTTTCTTTTGACCTTTTAACGCACTGCCTGTTATGCAACATGCTGGCTTGAAAATGTTGCCAGGGCTTTTTGGAAATCCTTGTAAGATTTCCAGTCACATTAACCACTAATATAAAACACTTAAGCCACTTTAAAATATGAATTACACCATTTTTTTTTTCTGTCTTTGTTTTGAGATGGCATATGTTTGAGGAGCATGACTCTCACACACAGGCCTCTGCTCCTATATGACTAATTAATGAGCCTTCTTGGCAGGAAGCCTAGAAAAATACATCCTCCTAAAGAGAGATCACAACTGACCAGAATCTGCACTGATAGGTAGAAAGCATCACAAACACCAGGTATCAAAAATGAACTACTAAGCACTGATTGGTAAATCTGAATATATCAATATTAATCAAATATATATATATATATATATATATATAGTGATTGATTTTTAAATTTGGTTTACACTATTTCAATTCAAAACCAAACTAAGGTCAGGGTGGAAAATGTATGGTTGCAATAAATTATTCTGAATAATGCGTTATGTTGTTTGTGTGAATCCTTTTTTTTTTTTTTTTATAACATATGCTCGAGGTTTATTGTCAAAGTTACTTATAAATAACTTCCTTGGCCTTTCAAAGCAGAAATGTTCAAATGTACCCCACTGAGTTAACCCAGTATTGTTGCTTCTGAGGCTTTAATGAACGATCACTGCACATGTTCTCATCCAGCAGTCTGTTACAACCGATATCTAGAGCCTCCAACAGATTGATGTTGAATCTGAATAGGAAATGGAGTGCATCTAGCAGCTGAGGCATGTCTCAGAAGGAGGTGGGGAGCAGGGGTAGGGAGGGGGAATGTGGGATTGCATCCCAGCCAGCACGATGGCATCACTTCTCAAAGCGCACACGCTCGTGACAAGTAAACTGAAATCATCATTGATGTTATTTATTTTCAAATGCTCCCCGCTTGACAGGCGACATCTTGTTCGGCGTGTATCCCAAGGGAGAGCTCGGTGCTCAGCGTTTCTCGGCTCCATCACGCTCAGACAGCCGCTCAGTGCTGACACCAAAGCAGTGGGACTCGCTAGAGACTTGCTCTGGAATTTGTCACAATCCTGCACCATGCAAGGAAAACACAAATGCACTCAAGTCCCTATTTACACTCGTTTCCCGATCCGTCTTAATGCTCGTCTCCTACTTCAGCAGCTGTCATCGGGATGATCGGGAGGAAATCGTTTCGTTAAAAAAAAACAAAAACGAACAAAAGTCGTTTCAATTTTTTTTTTTTGAAAGACGTAATTAATGTCTGTCAAAATCTTAAAATATTTCCCAAAAGCACTACCTAATGTGTCTCTGCTGTTGTGTTGTTTTGGTATGTTTAGCAAGCAAGAAGTATTACACAATGGCCACCGGTACATTAGTCAAGCATATTTTGTTCATGTTTTTATGGAGTTGCAGTCAACCCAAATTTGTTATCAATTTTTAATCTTCAGTTTTTGTAAAAAAATGTGACATCAGTTTGAGAATATTCCAGTTTCTCTAATTAACAAAAATGTTTTTCTAGCATTCCTGTCATAAATAGTCAACAATAATATGTATAGGTTTGAAGCAGAGGCGATGTCACACTGTGCGTGAGAGAAAATATAAGATTAGGTTTTATTAATGTAAACCAAAAACAAAGTTATTACAGAATCTTATATAAGTGGTTAACGTGATTACCAATGTCAGCATTACTCGCGATAAACATTAATTTTTGTGTGACTTGAAACTTTTACTGAAACTGAGATTTCCAAAAAGCTCCCAACGTTTACAGATCCAGGATCTGTAAAGACAGAAGAAGGTTGAAATCCTGAAGGGATAAAAATTACGTTGATCTGCCATAGTCTGTTCAAATATTATGTTTAATGCTAAAGTCAACAAACTGGATTTTACTAGCCAACTGGAAAACATGCCAGACAGCTCCTGTTTGAATCCAGTAAAATTAGATGAGAGGAAAACCTGCAAATAGACAAAAACACACAACCTGTTGAAAATATCCACATGCCCTGTTTGTTTTTGTTTTGTTTCGTTTCTCTTAAACACACAGTCTAAACTGAAAATAGTAAACATGAGTCTTGTTCCCTGTGTAATCACTTCCACACCAAAGACTGATATTTACTAGCATGACCTGTTAATACTCTTTTACTACTCAGGTCGGGTGTGCTGGCTGATCGTAAGAAAAGTCGGCCATGTTTGACTTTGGTCATCAGCAGACTCCTTGTTGTACCTCTACTAGTGTTTATTCCGAAGCTCGCGCATGTTTTCCTTTGCCAGGTTTCCAGTGTAATCCATCACAGGCTTCATAGCGGTGGCTCCAGGCGCACAAAACCAGATCAGCCTGCCAGCACTTCCTATCCCAGTCAGGCTCAGTGTCTGTGTGTATCCATGCACACTGGTGTGTCTCTGAAAAGCCCGGCCCATCCATTCATGTGTACATGGCCTCATTAACAGTTGCTGTCGGACCTCTGGGGAGGTGGTTCAAATGAAGAAGCGAGCGCGGCGGTGGGCAGGTAAACCAGCCATGAGCCAACAACAGAGCCCAGATACCCTCAGCAGAGCTCTGCTAAAGGAGTCCATTTGTCAAGCGTGCCTCCGCCGAGCATCGCTAGGGAGTACATTAGTGGCTGAGGCCCCTTCAGGGATTGGTCCTCTGACTCCCAGCCACTCTAACTCACCAGGCTGGCCGCCCGTGGTGCTTCCTGCAGTCAGCGGTGACCGGCCCCTCCGCCTGCGCTCTTTCGATTGGCTCATTAATAAAACAGGCCCGACCCAAGAGCACAGGACATGCTCCGACGCTCTGGACATCACTCTCTCCAGCTAATGGGACCAGCCGGGAGAGGCTTTTTTTTTTTTTTTTTGCCTACGTCTGACTTCGTCACATCCTTCAACATTTCAGACAGCACGAGGCGAGGAGTACGGAGGGAGGGGTTTTGGTGTGTAAAGGCCAGATCATCTTGTATTTTGTCCAGGCCTAAGTAGTCGGTATTTATTGTGAAACCTTAATGGATCGTCAGTCTGAGGGAAATTACCGTTGCGGCCGAGGTGTTGGGGGGGAGGAGTGCTGTCTTTCAACACCATCCTGGACTGCCTCGCATGTGTCGACACCCTGAGATTGTCTTCACATCACTCGGTGTTTTCATCCTACGTACATCAAACTCCTGTACCTCCCTTTGTTATTGTTAAGCCAAGGCACAGTAAACTTGGTTTTCCCTCTCTACTTCTGTTTTGCATGTTGAGGCCTGATAGAAGCCGCTCTGATTCACAGCTGCACTCCTGTGGGAGAAACAGGAGTTTTGTTTGTGTTGTTGTAGGATGTAAATCTCACAAGAGAGGTGGAGATGGAGCAGTAAGGCTTATGGATCCCTCCGGAGTCTTACTCAGCCCCTCACTAAATAAATCTGAATTGAAAATACATATGGAGCTGTAAACTGTTCACATAAAGGAGCGCTTGTTCTCCTCAAGGAGAGTATCAAATTTACTGGCCCCACAGTCTACTGGATCCCACCCTTTGAGCGGTAACACAGAAAAAGGAAAAGCAAAAGAAAAGAGGGCGAGAGACACACAGCAAGCAGACGCAAAACTCAATCCCGCGTTCGGAGTCAGCGCCCCTGAGAAGTTGAGAAGTTGAAGTGACGTCCGCCGCGTGAAATATTTGTCTGTGTTCACTGCAAGCCCCGTTCCTCTACGCATCTCAAACGAAATTTGGGGAACATTTTATTACAGTTATTACCAAAGATATACATTTCCTTTTGACTAGAGTCCTGCGCCTGCACCATGATATTCCCAGACAGAGCTTGCAGCGAGATGTGGCTCCCCCTTCCCCCTCCCCATTATTAGCTTAAGGAAGCAGCCTGGAGATTTATGAATATTCCCAGTTGGCTTGGAACGGCTCTAGTCACTTCCATATGTGACCCCTAAGCCGAGCGGTTGACAGGGCCCTTCCAGGCAGATTAGGCCTTGCTGAGAGGCCTCCCCTGTTGGCAGCTAGGGGCCAGGGGAGCGCAGCCTCTTGAGCTCAATTGGTAAAGATCACAGATGTAGAGGCCCAACGAGGGGTAGCTAGTTACTGAGGTTGCCACAGCAAGTGAGGCCCTGTTCCTTGACACTGGGTTTACTGTTACCCTCAGTCCCTGGAAGAGGAAATAACAGAGCCACCAATTAAAGCTTTAAGACGTAAAATAAAAACCCTCTGTTGTTGCCTTTAAAACATCCCACTTAATTCTTGTTTGCCTTTACGATGGAGCCCCAGTCAGCTGCCATCACTGTGTTTTTGATTAAAATGAAATTGAGTGGTTTTGTGTTGGGGTTTTTTTTTTTTTTTTTTTTTCTTCTTCTCCTACTCCAGATTTTTTTTTTTTTTCCTTGCTTGGCAGCTTGCGGCTTAACTTCTATATAAGCAAGCCTTTTATTGCTTAAAACATATTTTTAGAGGGAAGGACATTTATGTAAAGTGAAAAACTTAATCCTGCGAACATCAGCAGATGGTACTAAGTATATTTTCTTTAATGCAATTTTAAAGTGATCTCTCCAATCAGAAGATTGGCCTTCCCTGATAAAGGACTCATGATGAACCATGAGACATTCTGATGTTTTCAAGGCTTCATTATTAAATCTAGCTATTTAGGAATCCCTGGAATCTAAAAGCTCTTCTCAGATTGAACAGACTTTAAGTCAAAGACTGGGAAAAAAAAAAAAAAAAAAAAAGGTTTTAAATTGAAGGAAAGATTATTTTCCAGCTTGTGCACTGCAAGGCTTTCCACACAAAGCCCAGATACTTTCTTCCCAGATATTTTTTTGTATGTCCTTCCCTTTTTTGCATCTGTGAAGATGCATATTGAAGTGTTTGTCTCCTTTTATGATTTACTCCGTTTCTCCTATTGAAACACGGCACTCATCAGACATGACAAAACATGATATTCTGCTCATAAGATGATACAAGATTTCAGAGCGATTTTGGAAAAACTAAGACGTACTTCTTGGTTTTGTTTTTTGTTGTGTATTTTAAAGGATTTCTGCACATTGTCATGTTTAAGTTTGGTCAAAGGAATTATTTTCGATTTTGAGTAATCAAATACAGGGTAGACACATTTCGGAACCAATGACGGTGCCCAAAGGAAAAGCTAGCTCAGTTTTGTTAGCAGCTGCTTCAGTTTGAATGAGAAGTACAATGAGGATCTCGTGCCATGAGGTGCTGTTAAACTCGAGTGTTTCTGAATAGCTGGGGAAAGGTCTTAAAAAGCAGAGGTACATTGTGATCTTCTATTTTTGAAATTATCCACTCACATAAAATACATCTTGTTCAAACGCTTAAGAATGGGTCATGCTGTTAGCGTTTTGGTCAAAAATGTCCACGACCAGGAACTTGTCAGGAAATCTCAAGCCAAAAGCAAGAAGTTCTGACCTGGACTCTGACAGAGCGCCGACAAAGACACAAAGGAACAAAGGGACAAAAGACCAACACAAAATGATGTCAAAGGCTTTTAGTTTTTCCTCTCCAAAAGCTGTATGGGTGTAATTAGCGAGGAAGGCCCTTGCCCTTGCACTGGTCTTTTGTCAACCCGTCTCCCCATTCCCACTGGGCTTCGGCCTGAGCGGGGCCGGGGTGGTTTCCTCCAGGGAATGGAAGAAGTGGCCATGTGGGGTAAGTCCCCAGGGATAGACGGGGTCAGAAGTCACGACAGGCCTGCGGCCAGCTGAATGAGTGAGCTGCGATGCAAAGAGGCTTTTCTGGAATAAGACTGAGCTCCCCAAGAGCTAAGTGCCTAATCCATATTACATACAAAAAGGTCTTGCAGTTTCGCAGCCACCCCGCCCCTCCAAAAAAAAAAAAAAAAAAAAAAAAAAGAATTAAAACTTATCACGGGAAAAGGGTCATAAAAGTCTGGAAGGAAAAAAATCCTTTTAACAACAAGCGCTGAGGAGACAGTTGACTCAAAGGTTCTTTGTAGGTTAAGAAATTCAGGTTAAAAAATCTTAACCTCTGGTGTGGAAATCATTAGTTTGGAGGCCCAGAGTCTTTTTTTTTTTTTTTTTTTTTTTGCTAAGAATATAAGATTTAGGGTACTATAGACTATAATGGAAACCATATGACTGGCATTAATGTTATAACTCATTTACAGTGGCTTTTCTTCACACAGACTAAGGTTGGAAAGCCAGACAGGCAGTAAAATCTGCTCACATAGGAGCTCAACAGTAATATAATGGCCGTGGGCATCGCCTGAGTTAGACTGTACTTTATGTAATGAGATGTGATTGAATAAAGGCAATTTTCTGTTAATGTGCTATAAGTGGTTGAAATCTAATTTCGCTAATTTTGTTGGTCTCTTCATCATTAATTTGTCGTTAGCTGCGTAATATTCCACATTATTTGCCTAAAGTGGGTCTTCTTGGGTGAAAAGGCAAATAGGAGTTACATTTTTGATATTATATAAGGACAAACATGATGATTAGAGAAATCGATGGCTTGGTTGAAGAATTTATTTCTACACTTTTTTTCCATCCCATGTGTTCTGTCTTAATCTGAAATAGCTGGACTCGGTTATTTTAGGATCTGTTGTTCACCTGACAGCAATTAGATAACTCGTGGTTTGTTTACCTTGACTTCCCCCCCCCCCCTCTTATTTTTCAAGTAGACTCCTTAGGACACCAGGGAGATTTGTCACCAGTTCAGTAAGGAGTGTAAACATCTGGCCTCTTAGTCCCTAATTCCATTAAGAATACTGTTGGAAATTTTATTTCGGATAATGTAATCCTCCTAACTTAATTTAAACTAATTACTTGCTGTTGATTTGCATTACGCAGGGGGACTTTTTTTTTTTTTTTTTTTTGACCATTTTCCAATTTAATGGATGCTTTTCCTCTTTTCTTTGACATGAGTTCATATTAAGTTACTCTGCTGCTTTTAATGTCGTCTGCGCCGCAATCAGAGGCATTTGCGCATTCAATCATGAGGAAATCATTTAAAACCATTATTGGGGCAGTAGTCTGCACAATCTGTGAGTGGTTGAAAACATTTGTAATCGTTTTATAAGCCCTCGCTAACTTGTCTTTGAGCCTTTTCATTAGGACACTGCTCCACTAGACTAAAATTGGGCCAAAGGCAGAGTTATTCACAGAATTTGTTTTTTTTATTATTTTTCTTTTTGAGGAAGGATATAAAAAATGAAAAGCACAACGTTCCCACTCCGTGTTCCTTACGAGGCAAATCAATAAAACTTCACGGAACATGGTTAATTTGCCCGCCACCATCTTAGCAACCTCTGTTCAGCATGAGAAAAGCCGGCAGCCATTTTGTTTCCCTGTTATCCTGAGCGGCTCCTGTGAAAAGCAGCCGCCTGTGCGTGCAGTTAATTAAGCCATAGTTTTAGAGCCATAATTGATTGAATCATAGAGTCATAATAGAAATTGCAGGGCCTCAGCAGCTGTGTCGTACTGAATTAAAACCAGTGGCATCCTCTGCTGGTGAAAGGATATGTTAATAAGGACTGGAATGCAATCAGAATTTGTTGTTTTTGGCCTTTTTTTGAAGCTCGGGTGCTTCTTTTTTCCTTAACACTTTTCCTCAAGGGGACTTATTATACACTTCTGTAACACTGGAGAGTTTGTGCGCGGTGCCGTGGGACTCCCAAAAAAGACCCTTCCCCCCCTTTCACCCCCCCGGCTTCCTTAAATCTGTCAAAGCATCTGCCTCATCCACCCTGACAAATCCTTTGACGTGTGGGGCTAAAGATCAAGCCTTGTATCATTCATGAATGCTGGTGGATTTCCATATCTGACACCGCGCTGACTTACTGCTGCTGCGAGACTTGTGTCCAAGTTCAATCCGCCACCAAATTGTGGCAGCATATGGCGGCCATGGGGTTGATCCCGGCGCGCAACTGTGCAACATCATACGCAATCAGCCCACTGCCGTTATGTTGCACACATTCAATTGCCGTCGGTGCCCAAATAAAGCGAAGAACTGGAAGCCGCAATCCGCTGAAACCAATGCACGCAGTTTTACACCAAGCGTTCGGCGTGTCTGTTGTGATTTCTATCATCTCTCTTATTTGTGCTCCTTCTTGCGCCTACTCACTCTATTTCCTCGGCTGACCCTATCTCTGCAGTGCTATAGTGCAGGGAGGTAATGATGAGAAATGGAGTTATACTGCTAGTTGTTAAACCTCGGGCCATACAACAAATGTGCTTCAGAGACCTTGCATTTGTCTCTGAATGGATTAGGTCTGTGCTCCGGTAACCCTATATTTAATCTCTTTCCAGTCTCTCTTGGCAACTTGGTGTTCCTCCGAGTGAGAAATATTTTGTCATTTTCTTTTTTTTTTTTCCTCGAGTCTCTCGTCTCCAGACAGAAGACTGGAAACCCAAATGTTTCCTTTTCAGATAGTGTCGTGTGTTCTCTTGTTGGCCTTGAATGTGGAACTTCGAAAACAACCTGTGCTGTTGCAAAAGCTGTTTCTTATGCCAGACTGAGTGTCATTGCTCACCTAGTAATGTTACATTTCCACATGGATTTTCATCCATAGCTCCACATGTGCTGCTTGTTAGTTGTTTTCTGCTCATTCCTAAGTCCTTTTTGGGTAGGTCGCTAGCAATGGCACGTAAACATCGTTTTTTTTCTATTCATGTGGAAGTTGTGTACTTATAATACAAGATTTGTTGTTGATTTACAATCTTGGCATTTTGCCTGTTTTGACCTGCCAAAGCCAGATTTTTGTATTCAAAATCTTTCTAGGCTTTCTGCTCGAAAGCCTAGCAGAAAGCCAGGCTTTTGTTGTAATTGAAGCAGAGGCAATGTCCAACAACATGGCAGAGTGAAGAACAGCATTGAAAACAAGGTTAAAATACAGAAAAAAAAAAAAATTAAGGTACACGTTTTACACAGTCTTTGGCATCCTGAATTAGCAATTAGCCCAATTAGCATGGCTGTTTTAAGTCCTAGCCCATGTCCATGTGTTTTCTCTGGAGAAAGAAGAGATGTACCCAGCATAAAATACTTTCAACCTTCCTCCTGAAGTTGACTGAGTTTATTTGTCATAATTTGATGGCTTGCCAATTCAGCAAATTTCACAAATTAATCTAGCAGGTCTCCTTTTCATACCTAAAATAGTCGATTACTCATATTTTGTGTCTTGGGTATAAAGCTACCAAAACTACAAAAGTACAAATTTGCAAAATAATTAAATGCTGAAACGTAGAAATCTGTTTTCGTGGCTTGAATGGACAGCAAAAACCTCACTTAAAACGGATTCTCGGATGTTTGTGTTTCTTCTAGCTGCGTTTTGTTCCACCTCATTCATAGTGAAAATAGCTAAGTTTGTTTCTTCCAGCAGTAACAACTTCCACACTGAAGAGTGCTGAGGTCAGGCGATCACCGACCAAAAGAACATTCACAGGGCAAGGCCTAAAAAAAATATTAAATATTATGATTCTGGTTACTAACCTTTTTGCCTGTGCAACTTTTCTTATTGTTTATATTTTCATTGCTTGTTTTTTGCTTGTTTGTTTTTTGGCTGTACTAGATTAGCTTGCGGACATCCTACCTTTTACTAATACTTTTAGCTTTACCAGGCTTTGACTAGCTGATACGGAAATATCGGTTGTTTCCTCCAAAGGACTACATATTGTATAGAGAGTACTCTCGGAGAGGAAGAGAAGTCATAGAATGTTAATAAACTGGTGCCAGTGTGTATTAAATTATCAATGTGCATGAAAAATTCATCCCCAAACGTCTTTGGCTCGCTCCGAGTCAGAGCACAATTCGCTTTTATCTTGTTAGAGAATGGAAATTTTATTACAAGGGAAAATAACACCACTTGTTTTTAATTTTACGTCTCACATCCCAAGCAGATAGTTCGGAGTGAGATAGTTCCGATGACTGCCAATATCTGTAATATTCACGCATAATTTATTCACGCTCCGCATTTCCTGTATGTATGCCTAATAATTCTGGAGCAAGTCTCGGTTCCGAATGAAACGTTAGAGATATCACATCGTCGTAATTTACTCGCTGATTTCACTTCTCCAAGAGGAAATTTGAATTGTGCTCAGGTAGAGACAATTCGACTGAAAGACGCCACGAGATTAAGCCTTCTGTTTTCATGGCTATTAGACAAGAGCTGGAAAGAGGCGTTTGTATTTCCATCATTCTGCCCAGGAGTGGGGGGGGACGACGACAGAGGACTTGTGTGTCTTTAAACAATTGTTTACTAAGTGCCTGATCTAGTTTCCACACCTCCTTCTTCCAGAACTGTGAACACAATAAAGAATGCCAAGGTGACATGTGCATGCTTTTGGTGTGAGAATAAAGCCAGAAGTGTCCTTACTGATTCTATCACGGGGAGCCATTCTTTACCTTGTTCACTGAAAGAACAGAAAGAGAGAGAGAGAGAGAGATGGAGGGGGCTGGGGAGCGGCGAGGGGGGGAGCTCTGAGAGGGAGGTGCTTGAGGAGAACGAAAATCCAGCGAGAAGGCATAACATCGCTCCCAGGAACGCTGGTCTAACGAATGCTGTTATCAGCTCCCAACTGCTTTCCTCCCTTGATCGATCTGCGGTGTTGGGCAATGCAAATGGATGCAGCTTGCCCTGGGTGTTCCACCATCAATGGAGAGTAATTATCTTCGGCAACAACCAATATTGGATTGTTAAGCCTCAGGATAAGGTAGCTGGCAGAGCCTTCAAACAGTCACTCACCTCCATGGGCTTGAAGGCTGATGGATGGATCAGCTGGGACTAGCTGCTACAGGGGCTCCCGAGGCAAACTAGCAGAGCTACCAGCTCTCATCTCTCCCCTCTCCCTTTATCTCTCTCTCTCTCTCTCTCTCTGCCCTAACAGCCCTTTGAATCCCAGAGAAAATTCATTTTTAATCTGCCCGGCGGAGGACGCTTTTTGTTCTACATCGCCTTGATCAATCGGGGAGGGAGGGGACAATTCATGTTAAACAGGAACCTCCAGAAACATTTTCCTGCCGGGTTTTGATGAGAATATTCAAGGCGGTTTATAAAAAAAATAAATAAATAAATAAAAAAAGAAAGACTCTTTTCAAGCATAAAATAGACAGTACATGGAAATATGACAGCAAAAAAAAAAAAAAAACATAACAAAAAAACACTTAAAGCTGTAATTCTAATGCAGTCGTCGTTATTCCGTTAGCTGTGTATCATTTCGGTTCCCACTGACTGTAAAGTCCTTCTGAGTGTCACACGGCGTCTGACGTTCTCTGGCCTCTGTTCTCAGGAGAAGTACTCATGCTTTGGAGAGCACTGATGCTCCAAATGGATGACCTAGAAAGCCTGTCCATATTGAAAGATGGGAGTCATTGACTATAGGTGCTCATTCTCACATCGTTGGTCTATGCTACTCGAGCCCCCGTAATGAATAAATCATGGCCTCTGCGAGGCACTCTCCAGACCGAAATTACAATGTACAGCTGCAGAAATAAAATGGAATAAAACATGACTGGGTTCCGTTTTGATGGCGACAGGCAATGTTATGCGTCGGCACCGTCGTTACTTGTAGAAGTCGGTGTGGAGATGAAACACCGTCTAAGCTAGCGGTGGGGTTCTGTTGGCCTTGGTAAAAGCGGCTGCAAAATTTTTCACGGCCTTGATCGACCATCCAAGAAAACAAAATGTCTGCAGCTTGATACCCTTAAGTCCCAAGTATTTTATTTTTCTTAAAGAAAGCATGAGTCAACAGTTTTAATTTATGTCATTTCAAAATATTTGCTTAAAAGCTTTGAACGGAGCTTGTTCTTTATGGTCAAAATAAAGACGGCCTGTCATCGCTGCCGTCCTTCTGCACAGAAAAGCTTTTAAAGTGCACGCACCTATTTTAGGAGGTTGTTGAGGAGGGAGGTATTGTATGCCAGACGCTATTTCCACAAGGTAGATATTTGGACCAGGCCTGCAGATCCACTCAGTCAGTGGAGGCTTACCTGAGATTAACTGTTCTTCTGGCTGAGGCTGGTAGCATTAGAGGTCCACAGCTGAATGGACTTGAAGCTGAAAGCTGCTTGATAAAGAGCTGAAGGTCAGGAAATACACCTCGGCTTTTCTCACAGAGTAAATGCGGCAGTTAAACTTTCTGTGGTTTTCGCTGTTAGCATAGACTAACTACATTGCAAGGTGGTTTTATTTACTTCTGCTTCTTCCAGACCATTGTACGTAAGAAACACTGTTCGGTTTTCATGCCTACTGTGTTCTGCAGTCTTTGACGCGATGCCCAGTGTCCAACAATCAACAGTGATAGATAATTTAGTGGTGTTAGCGATGACTGTGTTGCCACAAAAGAACAGTGACAGGAGATACTCTTCAGATTACCAGCAGCAGTTCAGTCGGGTTTCAGTGTTTGGCCCAGGCCAAAACACAGGTGAGGTGATCCATCCTACCTTTCAGCATCTTTCCATTATAGAATTAAGGAAGTTTTCTAAGATAACATTTTGGTCCGTCTTAGCCTTTTCTGGTTTTGTTTATTTTCTTTCACAACTTTTTTTGTGTGTAACGTTTCAGTTTCTCCTCCATTCATGCGTTCAGTTCTATTCAGCGCATTCAGTTTTCCTTCAACATATCCTTGATCTTGGATACGTTGCAATGAGAACACGTCTGGAAGGAGAACCAAGGCATTGCAATCACTAGTACATGCTAAGCTGTCCTTTTTTGGCTTTAGTGGCCCTCATTTGATGGTTGACTGGAAAGTGGGTTGTGAGAGAAGGCAAAGAGATCCGGCAAAAGTCAACAGGCCGGGACTTGAACCAGCGATGGCCACGTAGTAAACTGAAGCCTCCATACAGAGGTTGTGTGCTTTTACATAGGTTGCTTTTACATTAGGGTGTGTAAAGGTAGGGTGTGTGACACCCTACCTTTTAAGAACACCGATAACTCTTTAAGTTTGGCTTTTTGGTTCAGCTCTTTCTTTCGTCACCACATTATTCCAGGTGCCTGCAAACAAGAGCCAAATCACTCTATTCATCTGCCGCTTCATTCACCCATCACATGTGAATAAAACACCACGGTGCTCGTAGTTGTCTGCTAGGGGCAAAGACGGACCCTGAACCCAAAGGGAGCAATTCACTGTTTCCATGTGAAGAACTCTGGCTTCAGACTTAGAAGATCTGGCTCTTATCCCTGCCTCTCTCTCTGGGATGTCTGTGGAGTCTAACCCAACGCGGCACACAGTAAACATGGATCTTGAACTTGTCTTTAGGGAGGATGTGTTGCAAAGGATCCTCCCAGCCCCCCCCCCCCCCCCCCCCATTTATTTTTTATTTTTTATTTTTTTTGCCTTGGCATTTTGCAGGCATGGGCCTCTTTCAACCTGACTTCAATCAAGGCTAAGTTAAGCAGGTCATAAGAGCAAACAGGATAACCTCAGGGGTAACTTTGTTGGAGATGTCAAAACTCCATCCTCCTCCTCTTTACCCTCAGAGAGTTTTTCTCTAAAGTATATTAGAAGGTGAACATCTTTGCTTTACAAAAGAAGTACATAGAGGAGTCTGCACGCTCATGACTGATGCCAATCCATACTCCCCATGGCTAAGAAGTTGTAGGGAATTGTTATTGACTGAAGGGGTCAAAAGGGGACGGAAAAGGAACCCCCCCCCCACCCCCCCGCCCCTCACTGTACAAGAAGACCAAGTATCCAAAGCTGAAAAGTAGAAACAGGTTTAATCCATTTGGTGACCATTCCTTATGTAGTACGGTTTACAATTGAGCACAGGCAAATGCTCCTCGTGCATTTTTATCCTTCATAGATTCAGTAACAAGGCTGTTTTGCTGTACAATGTGATGTCTTCATGCAACATGAATATCTTGTGTCCCGCTAAACAAAAGAGTACATAATTGAGAAGTGGAGGGAGCGTGCCTTTTGGGAGATGCCGCTTCGAGCTTTGCACAGTTGCACGACTGGCTGATGCGACAGCTGAAGCTCAGTCAGTTTGGATGGGGAGCAAGCCTCGCCACAGATTCTTCATTGGACTCGGGTTTGTACTTTAACTGGACCGTTCGATCACACGGATGTCTTTTGATCTAAACCGTTTCGTCATAGCTCCGGCTGTGTGTTTAGGGTCATTGTCCTACTGGGAGGTAAAGCCTTCGGTCCCATAAAGGCTTTTTTACTTTCAGCTACTGCAGAAAGGCATTCCCACAGCATGATGCTGCCACCACCACGGTTGACAATGAGAATTTTGTGGTCATCATAATGTTAGTTTGACCAGATTACCTCACTTCACAGGTTTGAACGTGTTTTCCGAGTTCGTTAGCATTAACATTCATGTGTCAACTTCTAACAGTTAAACTCCATGTACTAATTAGGGAATCAGGCTTTATTTAGAGGCATCAGAGTAAAGGGAGCTGCATGCAAATGCACAATGTGTAGAAAGTGTTCAAAATTATTAATGTTTTTCTTTCTACAATGGCGTTTGTAGTTTCATCCGAGAAAAAATATATATATATGGGGAGGGGAGGGTGCGAATATTTTTAGAAAGCAGGCGTTTGATAAGTTTACTGGTCATGCATGTACAAACATTAAATATTGAAGTTGATTTGCGTTTCATTCAGAGTGCATGCATGCACGGGAAGCACATTCGCACACACCCAACTAAATAATCCATGTGAGCCGCCAGAGGAGGACAACCTTAAGCAGAAACGCGTTTAAACGGATTAAAAGGAGGGAAACGAATCCCCGGTTCATTATTGGCAATAGTGTTAACAAATCAGATCAAGCTCTCGTACATTGATTGCTCTGGTCTCGTCCTGTCCTCATTTCCAACAGCTGCTGCCACACACACACACACACACGCACACACCGCCTGACGCGCAGAGCCGCACTGCCTTCTTGTTCTGCGCGCAGAGAGCAGGTCGGAGAGCAGCAGAGCGCACTGCGTTTTTCTCGCCCCGCTGTCTTTCCACTTAACGCGCCCGGGATCTTTATGGATAACCGTCCGCCGCCTTCCCCGACGCACGACAGAGCCTCCGCGCGGGTCTCGGATCTGGATTTCTTCGCGTTCGCCGCTTAGACGTCGACAGACACTTTGTGGAATCTGTACCGTGGACGATCCTCGGCGCTGCCTTCCGTCCGTCCGACAGCTTGGAGAGCCGCATGAGCGCCGCTGGCTTTATGGCAAATGCCCGCTGCGTTCTACTGAGGAGCTCGAATAATTGCGTTTGAGAACTTTGCTTTTTTTTAAAAAAAAATAATAATAATAATAATAATAAAAATAAATAAATAAAATATAATTTAAAAAAAAAGAAGAAAACAAGTGCAGAAAAGAAAGAGACTGAAAGAAACTAAGGCGTTTTCTTTCAAGAGACGGACGCGAAGATTTATTGTTCCAGCAGGTTCTGAGCTTTTCACATCGTCCGCAGCCTTTGAACAATCTATTTTTTTTTTTCCTCCACACCCCCTCCTCGACGTTTTCACCTCCAAGTTGGATTTAACCCTAACAAGTATATTTATGAGCGTGTGTTGGCATTTTCTTCAGCCTGGCTGATTTGGATATCCTCCTCGACCGATCGCTGCGCATTTGGAATCGGTAAGATGACATTCAGACGATGTTTTGCGCCCCCTACCCCCCTAACCCCCGTCTCCTCCTTTCCTAGTGTCTACATGTGAAATTGTGATTTATGATGCTTACACGGACAAAAACATGCACGATTTCCGCTCAGATGAAATGACTAGAATGTCGGAGCGATCTGCTTGCTGGGAGCGATGTTCTTTTGTAGTCCGTCAGCGTCGGCTGCAGGCGCATTTCCTTCTCCGACGAGTCGCTTCTGCTCGCTGCAAGAAAACGGCGAACAGAAGTTCCGAACTTCGGTCATATTTCTGGCTCGTTTTCGTCGGATTTGTTTGGTTGTTTTTTTTTTATTCATTTCTGCCCACATTTTCGACTAGGATTTGCATAAACGTAGGGCGAGTGGATTTGAATGCGTGGACGTTTTTATATGCGCAAAACGAGGTTTCTGAAGCAAAAGGAAAACCAGCAGCCAGGTTTATAATTCAGATCTGTTGCTGTTGGATCCGGTTTCAGTCAGATCTGGATGCAGTCACGCAGTCTCCCATCCATCAGGCGGGAGATGAACACAATCTGCGTCTGTCCCGTGTCTTATACAACCATGGGAGGGGCTCTTTAATAAGGCTCTTTTCCCCCCCTTCCACATGTCGACTCCAGGAATCGGAACCACCAAGGTCAGCCTCACGTTGGCTCCTCATGACACCATGCTGACACTCCGGTCCAGGATTAGCCTGAAGCCACAGACCAAACTCTTTTTTTTGTTTGTTTGTTTGTTTGTTTGTTTTGTTTTGTTTTTGTTTATGAAGCTTTAACAACCTGGAAGGCTTTTTTTTTTTTTTTTCAGAACAATCCTACAGGGGCTTATAGATGCGTGTCCCATTTGTGAGCTTATGGTGCTTTGGCCCACTTTATTCTTTTCCCAGAGTATTGCCAGAACACCGTCCAGGGAGACCCGCAAGCGTTGTGTTCATTAGTGATGCACTCCTCCGTTCATCTTTGCTCTGTGTTTATCCCCAAAGTGGGGGGTGGGAGGGAAACAACCTTAAATCTTGGGGAATTTCACTCGAAGAGGGGATGAAATACTTTTGATGTAGTGATTCTGAATATGTGCTTCATATCTGCAAAAGTTCTCAAATATCTCTTCAGTGTTCTACTATAACACTATGTACATATATATACAGTATTTATGCACTGAGTAAAATGCGGTTTATTATCCTTTGCTTAAAGGCTTAATTTAACATTATAATGACATAGTCCAGAAATGGCAGGTTACAAAGGCAGTATAGGACATACTACAAAAACAATGCAATATCTAGAGAGAGAACGTAAAATACGACCTGTATTATCATTCAGCATAATCAAATATGCTGAATGATAATACAGCATATTATGCAAAAAAGCCTCCAACATCATCAGTGTCAAAACCAATAACATTCACTGGGTCAACTCTTTTTTTTTTCTTTCTTTCTTTTTCCTTATTTCATTAAAACAGGCTTACTCTTCCCCAATGTAACCAGTTCTGTCTAATTCAGCTCCTGTTATGCATCTTTCCAGGAAACAGGAAATACTCTGACCTTAGTGACAGACATCTATTGTCCAGAACACAAAATGTTTTTTAAACAGAATATATGTTCTTGTAAGAGACCTGCATTTAATTGAAAAGAACCTAACGTGAAGTAAATGTGTTATAAAATACTCGTTCACCGTTTTGTTAAATGCATAACATAAACATAAAAGCGTTTTTTTTTTTTTTTTTGCAACGTTCTTACGCTCATGTACAGCGTTGCACACATTATGAGCTGCTTGGATGCAGTGTTTGGTAGCTTACTGCCCTTTTAAGTGCCATGCATCCATGTTTTGAAAAGAGAACAGTGAGTTCGTCATGACGTGTGTCATCATCGCAATATTTAGCCGCATCACTAATAATGCAGCCCTACCGTCTCGTCCCGTAATCTCCATAAAGGCTGCTTTACAAATATCATTTTGTTCTCATCAGAGTTAGTGGGAAGCCACTATTTAAAGGGATGAGAGCAATAATGAAGTTCCCTCTGAATCTTCTCAGTCCATTCATTATCTCCTGGCGTCGCCTGTCGGTTCCGGGCGTCTTTGGGATGGGAGAGCAAATGACATTGTAAAACCAAAATTGCTTCTTAACCTGCGACGTCGCCCACCGTCATGTGAAAATGCGAATCTATTTTCCGCTCGCTGGCACCTATCTGCAATCTGCCGCAGATGGGCCCCTGGAATTAGCTTGCAAAAACCCTCTCTTATTCCTATCTTCAAAAACCCATTTATCTCGAGCGGAAAGCCGATAAGAGACAGGCCTGCTTGGCAAATGTGATAAGAGGGTGAAAAATCCTCCAGCTATTTGTAATGTAAGAGTTCAGGCAGATCGCAGCTGGGGAAGACATGACAAACCCCGCATCATGAGACTAATGCCTTGTGCCCCCCGAAGCCTGGATAGGAGATAGAAGAAGGAGAAATGGAGATTTATTCCGGATGCGTGCATGAGCTCAGAGGTGAAAAATGAACGAGAGCAACGTTCGAGAAAATAGTCCCAGCATTCGGATGCGACGCCGTATTCTCAGTCGTGACGACGGCGCCCTGGAAATACAGAACGCCGGCAGAAAGTCAGTCTGCCGGCTGCTGTGTGTCTGATTTCTGTTGCACGCAGACTCCCTGTGTTAACCTACAATCGACGGTGAGGTTGTGGAGGGGGGGGAGGGAGGGGGGACTTTTTCAGTTTTAGATATGTTGCTAAAGCGCCGCTTAGGGTGGAGCTTGTACTGAAAGTCCCAACTGGAATCTGTCTAAAAACGTGGAGTTTATCCAAATTGGCTTATACAGTGAGACTTAAGCTGTCCTGAGATATTCCAAGAAATATAGAAGGGTGCTTGTGCTGCAGATTTGAAGAAAATGTTCCACTCCTCCAGGCAAATGAATGCCAGCAGTACTCGACTTACTGTATATATATATATATATATATATATATATATACGTTCTATCTGAGTGCTGTTTCTTCACAACTTGCAGAATAAAGCACATGTTTGTTCTGGCCATTATTTTTCTGGTGATGAAAATCAAATCTCATGGTTGAGAGACCCTCCTGTACCTTTTCAACATGCCCACACCTGGGTTAATTTTTTATTTATTTCTTTTTTTATATATAACATTGGCCCACAAGATAAACAATCTTCAGGCAATTTACAAGACAAATAAATAACAATTTATTTAGACAAGTACGTCATCTAACCAGTTCGGAGCATACAGACGGAGTCAAATTCAGTTCCTCCAGTCCAATTTGCCGACTGATTAAAGGTTGACTATAAATCGCGCTGTGGATAAATTTGCAGAAAGCATGCAGAGAAAGACTCTGAATTTCATAAAACGTACTCCCAGCGAGCAATTTCTCTCGTTCAGACGTGTGGGTCAGAGGAAATGTGGACATTCATCACTTCCTAACAGTTGATGCACAGCCTGTGACGTTAGTACTTCAAGGACACTCCCAGAGCGCCGGCACCGGTCGGCGGAAGACGGAGAATTTATGCTCGTCCCTCTGGCACTTAGATCTACATCTTTATCCTGACAAGAGACCCGTCATAAAACACCCCCCCGGGCCAGAAAAGGGGAACAGTCTTTCCGGGGGGGGGGGTGGGGGGGGGGGGGGGAAGCAATTGGCAGGCGGGTTTCTTAATGCACATTACAGATCCGTCTCTGTTTTCAACGTTTAGGGTTATAAATAAACTTTAGGTGCTATGCAAAGCCAAGGGGCTGTGAAGGGCCAAAGCCATGTCGGCAGGAGAAAATCTATTTTTCCCTTCCCTCTTTATTCTGTGTTTTTCCTTTTTTTTATATATATATATATATTTTAAAGCTACCGGTGTAACTTCCGTCTGGCAGCGGGGGATTTATGTTAAGGTCCAAATGGAAGTGACCAGTGACCTTTCCTGTGGCGCTAGCCGGCTTTCAAACTGCCACACAATTGACTGTTTCGACAATGAGCCACAGCTCTTTGTCCTCATCCCCTTCCCTCTTCTGATGCTATTTCCTAAATGTGGGCATCTGCTCGCCGAGGGACCCGGGGCTTATAGCGCCGCTGTTTTGTTTTTTTTTTTCTTTTTTAATTTGTTTTTCTCTCTCGGCTCAAAATGTCAGCTGCGGCTGCGGCACAGAGCAGTCATCCAAGGTCTTTTGTATACCTCGAGGTCGGCTGAAGGCCTGGGTCACTCGGTCGGCGGGTAATATGTGTTTGAGGCTGCAGGCTGAATGTGCAGAGCTCTTTGCATGGCTTCTCTGGCAAGTGCAGCGCCTGAGAGGCAAGGTGGAAACAGAGGACCGTGTCCTCCTGTGATGTTACTGTTGTTTCCTCTTGTCTGCCTGAGAAAGTGGAGCCCTTTTCCTTCAAACGGCTGCTGTACATATTCCAAGGAGCTCTCCCTTTACTCCCCCTGTTCTGCCACAATTAGCCTTTGATAGCAGGTCACGATTTACAGAGGGAGGGGAGTCAAACCAGGTTGTCTTTGATTCAAAGTTCCTGAGCATCTCCTGCCCATCTCAAGGAGACGTGGAGAGTTTGGGGGAGGAAACGCTCGAGCGAATCTCTCCCCCCCACCGTCTTTTGAAGCCACCGACCTGGATCAACCTGTGATTCTGGCAGCGGGCCACGTTCCACCTCTCTCGCTCTCTCTCGCGCGTTTTCCGATTTTTCCCAAACGCGGCTTCCCCAAGAGCGGGCCGCGTCTTTTGTTACCTTTATGAGGCGTAATTAAATGTGCGCGGCATGGCACAATGTTTGAGCAGGAACCCCAGGCGTGCCATTAGCCAGATGTGGCTGCTCAGCCCCTTAATGACAGAGGAACAGAGGCGGAGAAGACGAGCCCAGGAGTCCTTCATCACGCTATCCCGAGGTGTTGTGTGGGCCTAATTGCCCCTTCGTTTTGTGCACCATACGAGCCCCCGTGACACAGAGCTGCATGCATTCATTATGTCTTCTTGCTGTACTGCTTCAGGTCGTGGTGCTTAAGTGCACCCAGAGGTGGGCGGTGCACTTCAGCAAGACTTTGAGCTGGGAAAAAGGGATTCTTGAAGGGGCTTCCTAACACCTTTCTTTTAAACATTGGGCATAAGTCATGAATTAATGTACATCATGATCTAAGTATTGCAGAGTTTATTGTAGAGAGGAACCATTCATTTCTCCATTTTTCCCTCATCTGGTTTAGATCAGAGATTGTGGGTCTATTCACACTATCCCTCTTTGGTCCACTTTAATCAAATTCTAGTTCATTTGCCCGGAACGGGCGAGTTGTTTCAGGAGATGTGAAACTCTGATGAGCGTTGGTCTCAGTTTGGTTAAAGTGAACTCTGTTGTGGTTCGAATCCATATTTGAAGGGCAAGCGGACTTGAGGCTGCTCCAAAAGCAGGCAGCGGACTATAGTGCAGGGCATTCTGGGTAAATATGACCATGTCAAGCGCACAGATCTGGCGCTAGCAGGAGAAATGGCTTGTGGTTTTTAGCCAAAGACAAGAGAAAACCTGGAGCCACTAAAATCTATACCTCTCCATTTTTGTTAACATTTTATGTTGGAAGAAGTTGCTTCCTTCAGTGGTTCTTGGTGCAGCGCCACCGCAGGCGAGGGGGCGGCTAGGTTTTTAGAGAGTTTGGATTGTTGAACACAGTGAAGTGTGAAAGCAGAAAATGCTACCGATGACGCCGTTTTGGACCTCAATCCAACCTCAATTTCCTCCCTGATCATTTATTCATCTACTAATTTCCGAGAAACCAAGCATGTACTTTAAATTACTTTTAGAAGTTGGCAAATGTTAGCGATTCATAAGCGGTCAAAGTTGTGTAATTCCATGATTTTTGGTTAGATTCAGTAGAGAGCTGCACAATACATGGAACAGCAGTCCTCACCACAAAGTAAGCGTGTGCAACAGCATGAATGCAACATATACTAGGCAATAATTTTTCAGATGCTGTGCACTGAAACTCTACTTTTCAGGAATATTTGGACTTTCCCACACATCTGTGAGATCTCGTGCATCAAGATCCTGCATAGGAAAGAGACTAGTGCGGAAAGTCGGCTTTAGTCACAATATTGAGATTTTAATATTCAACAAGTAACTTTTCTAAACCCCTGATTCAAAACTACTTCTTCTGTCAAAGCACTTCTGTCATTTTCCCTTTTTTCAGAGAAAACAGAAAAAACAACTTAACCAATATTAGCCTGGAAACGCCTTTTCAACAGCATCTCTGGTTGAAAGTGTTTGCTGAAAGGACGCTGTCATTACATACCGACATCATCTATAAAAAAAACATCTTAAACCGAGCCGTTGTTGCTGATTCGTTGCCAGTTCTGGTGTGGGTTCCCTTTGTGTGTGTGCTAGTAGTCAAGAATTGATGTACACGTGAAAAGAAGAAGCTACCAGGAGCGTTAAAAAGACACTTTTCTAGAAACAACTTTCTTGTCTGTCTCTGCCTGGGGGCTTTGGAATTGCTCAGGGATCAGACTGACAAACGCTGACTGATCGGCTCACATTCACAGAGCATTTCCTTCCAGCTTCGCCTGAGATCTTACCATAGAGACTTCTCATATTTCTTTCTAAGCCCCTTTCACTTGTAGTGTATTAAAGCCTCCCCCCGCTTTCCCATTCCACTTCACCGCTCTCCCCTCGTCCTCTAATCCAGGCCGTGTGTTTTTTTTCTCTTTTTTCCCCCCTTTTTCCCCCCTTAGTAAGCAGATTCGAGTCGGGAGCTTTAATTAGATGCGTCTTCTCCGGGATGCGGATGTGTCGGGTGGTCCAAGCACAGCCTGGGGAGTGTTGGGTGGAAACGGGCCTACATACCAAACATACGGCACCCTCGCTGAAAAGCAGGCCTCTTCGTTAGCGAGGAACTGACGAGCTGCCGCTCACATTTGGGTAATTAACACTGCCACAGATTGTGGAACAGCTGTGCAATTTAGCACTGTGGAAACACCAGCGAGTCGAGAGAGACTCTACAAACAGAAGACGGAGATGAAGTGGATTCATAGAGCACCTCGCTCAGGCCTCATCCGTCGTCTCTCCAGCGGCCAAACATTACACTTTCCTTCAGTTGTTTGGCAGGATGGCATGACAAATTATTTAAGATCACATTGTTTGAGGGAATTCCACTGGATGGATGGAACCAAGTATCACTAAACTTGTATGTTCAGGCTCAGTCCACACGTATCTGGATATCTGGGAAACTGAATTGACAGGTCCACATACGCACTCCATCGATACGTAAACCTCCGGGTGATGTCACTAAAACCAGCACCTCTCTGATATTGTTGCTGCTCCAATGTGTTGAGTTGCAAAGGATTCAATTCAATTCACAACGTTATTTATCTCCAGGAGGCAATGAAAGCACAAACAGCTTCTGACGATTAGCTGTTTTACACCAGCCATTCCTCCCAATATGGAGGCAGAATGTCTTTCATCGGCCACATATTTGCTTTAAAATGACTCCCAGACGATGTTGTCTTGTGTTTTATGAACTTTACATTCATTCATTTACAACACGGTACCTCTCTGTCTGTCCACACATATGAACCTCCTGGTGCCATGTCTTATTTCGTAAAAGGAAGTCAAAGTTGGTTTGAAGGATTTCGATAGACCGCTGAAGGTTTTAGCTTTGCCCTTCACTGCCCCCTATGGGTGTGGCATGTTTAAAACAACCCTCAGCGTTGTCACTGAGCAGGTGGACGAACGCTTTTCTTAAACCGATCCCGCTTGTGTGACATTGTTTCTCCTCTTTTTCTTTTTTTTTTAAACGATGTGGCAGAGATCATTTGTTTTAACGTGTGTACAAGCCCTGACATTACAAATGCCAGAAAAAAAAAGTCGGATTTCTTTTAAGGAACTCCTCCTCTCATTACCAGTGTTTCCCAGCTCTTTTTATTTAGTCTCAGCCATGTTGAAACAACTTGAATCCATCAGGGTTACAGGCTGTTCCCATGGGCCGTTTACAGTAAGTTTTTAATACAAGTCATCAGCTCTGTCTACAGCTGTGGAGAATGGATGAAGAGTGTATGTACAAAGCTTTTTTTCCCCATGTAATTTGAGTTCCTTTTCATCTTTCCCTCTTTGTTGAGCCTTTCTTGCCCCATAAAACCAAATTATATGCGAGAAGACATTAAATTGTCCTGGTCTTCGTTTTTGTTTCTGTTTGATTACAGTTAATGTGTACCATTCCCTCCGCCGCTTTTATTTGCCTTGTATTTTATCTCTTACTGATCCGCAACATCTGGTTTTTGGTTTAAGCATCAGGGAGTGGTGAGAGCGCAGGGGGAAAAAAAAAATGCTTGTACACATTGAGTTGAAGCATGAGACTGACTGAGGGCCTCTTCCTCAATATATTCTCCACAGTATAAAACTGCCACCACTATGTAGGTATGACATTCTTTGCTTTGTGTGTGTTTGCTTTCAAGCGAAAGCGCCGCCTTTTGGTCTCATTTGACCAGAGCGGCTGCAAACCTCAAGCAGAATTTCTGTCTGCATGGTTTCTTCTACAAATGATCTCGAGGCCTCGGTTTGGCTGGGTGTCCACGTCTTGGTAGGTTTGCAGTTGTGTATGCACTTCCTCTGTTTTCAGGTGAATGATTAACTGGTTCTCTGTGACCTGTTGCTAATACTAATCCGGGAACTTTTAAAATACGAGTCGTGCCAGTGGGAGGACTGATGTGGATTCTGTTTAACGAGGTTTCCTTCTGAAGAGAAACTATTGCACTTGATTTGATTTATTGAGCAGTATCAAAACATGAGGGGCCGTGTCACGTTTTAAGCACACCTTACCACCGTCTTGCACTACTTTGTCTTGGTCTGTCACCAAGACGAGTTTGTGGTTGTAACATGCCAAAATGTACAAAAGGGCTTTAAATATCTTAAGAGGTAATGAATATTTCTAGGTTTTTAATACCTAAAGACGGTGGAAGGGGGTATGATTAATTCAGGTGTTTCAGGGTGGCTCCTCACCGCCTCCCCTCTCGCCTCTCCTCTCGCCTTTCTTCTCGTCTATCAAGTGTCAGCGACGGCGTCGTGTCCAGGCCTGTCAGGCGGCCCTGTTGTGGCACCTCGGTCTGTCAGGCGGCGAGCGGAGAGAGAGCGAGAGCCCAGGGAACTTGTTAAAATTTCTGCAACGCTAGGCCTTGCTGACTTTGACAAGAGACATTCCCCTCCCAATCTCCTCGGGTCCTCCGCTGGCATCATCAGCCACTAGCTCGGCGAGTGAATGGGGCAGCGGATGACAAAGCAACAATAATAATGTGGAAAAACGTCTATCTGCTGTAAAGCCAGGTGAAGGGAAGCGGACAGGCAGGGAGCCTCCGCGGCGTATTCCGGGAGGCTAGGCCGAGCCCGGGTGGAGCTGTCATTTATTTATCTACGTGAAGTGTCTTGAGAGGTGGAGGAGAGGCAAGGTGGCAGAGGCTTCACTCCACCAGAGGAGCCTGGCGTGTTCTTGGGGGAATAGGGTATATAATTGGCCTGCTTTCACCCTTGGCTGTGGCACCAATCAGGCGTTTTCTCCCTCCTCCTCCTATCCCACCCAGCTGGCTCGCAGACATAGCTGAGGAGATGAGACAGTGCTGGCCTTTCGGGCCCCGAGCAGGGACGACCCCAAACAAGACTTGTCACTTGTGCTTACAGTGGCATTTATTTGATTGGAGGAATATTTTCCTTCCTTCCCTCCCCCTCAGCTCCTCGCTCTGCATGCCGCTACCCTGTCTGCCCCAGCGCCGGAAACCCGAGCGTTTCATGGCTCGCTCCAGACTATCCGCGGCCTCCGCCGTGCGTGGCGGACGACTTTGCTGTGAGGGACGGGCCACCTGTTAGTGGCAGGGTGAGGCCGGGGGTGGATACAACAAGTGTAGCTGTCAGGAAGGCAGTTAAAAGTCGACCCCCGGCAGTTTCGATAGTTTTCCGCCAACCCATCAATCATCGCACATTGTGTGCCTGGAAATACTCCCCACGTATTCTCCCGTTATAATTGCCACGCTCACAATGTTTGGAGCTGAATTTTCCCCCAGGTAGCCAGCAGGAGAGATCCAAACCAAGCCAATTTTTTTTTTTTTTTTTTCTCGGTGTTCATGTGTGTTTGGAAGCTTGTTGAGTATCTGTCAAAATGGTTCACAGCATAAGCAATGCACTTAACCCCCGAGCCGATCTGTTTCTGTAACTCTGTTTTTATATGGAGTTATTGATCTGTAGTGGGTTGCAGGAGCAGGGGATAAAAATATTTCCTCCCAACACTGGTATCCCACCAGGAACCCTGTCAGCTATGGATCTGGGCTCCAGTCAGAGGAAGCATCTTAGTCTTCCAGGAGCCCACTGGGGTTTCCAGTTACATGTCGCTGGCTGGGACACGGCGGCACGCTGCATCATCAGGACACCAGCCGGAGCTGCGCTGCACCTGAACACTTTTTCTTTACCGACAATAACTTGTGAAAAACTATACATGCGTTCCTTATGTATCGTGACAATTTTTTTTTTTACCATGATAGGAATTTCAATTTATCGTTGCATCAATGCATTTAGATTGGCAAAAAAAAACGAGATAGCAAATGCGTCTATAATCATTCTTATGTAATCAAATTAGTATCGCAAAACATTGTGATAAAATTATAGCCTTTTAAATCCTGAAAACATAGAGATTTTTTGGTAATTAAGTATCAAATGTGTTTCATTGTACAAAAGAAATCATTTTTGAGTCATTGTCTTATTTTCTGCGTTTCTTTGAGGCATAATTAAAACATCAGACTTTTACGCTGATTCAGCTGTTATAACCAAAAACATCTGTTCCGTATCCAACATAAAAACAGCATTGTATAGTTCTTAAAAAGCATTTATTGTGTTTACCAATTTAAGAAGTAGATTAAATACATACATTTGGTGTTAGTGTTTTGTGTGCATAACTAAGTAGTAGTAGGTGCTGCTGGAGTTTACCCATTATGACCATGTCGGGGGCTTTGTAACCGTTAGTATTTCCAGCTGCTGAATTTTCTAAATTGTTGTTTAGCGATGGAATCAGCAGGGTTCAGCAACAGGTGGTGGAGGGGCAAAGCTGAATCACTCTATGCTGCAAACACCCAGATTAAACTCGGGTTATCATTTGACTTGAGCTGGCGTCAGCATTATGAAAACCTTTTAGCTTTTCTGAATCTGTATATTTTGAAGTCTTTGGTATATCCTGATCCTGGTAGCTGGTCCACAGTTAATGAAAAAAACCCCAGAAGGACAGGAGTAAATCATGGTCACGTTGTATCCGGGCTCTTAGAAATGCTGACAGAATCCTTCTCTCTTCTATCAAGCTCCTCATTTTACTAATAAACTATCAAACCCCCAAAAGGTCTTGACCTGATGATGGTATCAATGTCATCTCCATTCATGCAGACTTTTCTAATCATCCTCCTTTTTCAGTCACGGCTCTGCTTGCATTGGATTCCTGGGCTCAGCGATATGCGCCTCTGCTTGTGACAGACATGCCTTGCAAACATCCATTCACCTCCACGCGCAGAATGACTGCAGTGTAAAGGCCCCAGGGCCCGGACCAACTAATCCACGGATTCTGGCAGATGTGAGAAAAGGCTGCTTGAGCACACAAGCTGCTCCCTTCACTTCATCTGTTTGCCTGTCTCTTATTCAAATACTTGCGGTAGCCATCTGGGTCGTGCCGGGTGGGTCTGGATGAGCATATGATGAAATAACTACAGAAAATAGAACCCGCCGTAGAATTGCTTTCAATAAACAAGCCGGTTTTCGGCTCAATTTGCTAATCAAGCCGGTCGTTAGGGAAATAGAGGCGGGAGGGGAGGGGAATCGGCGAGTTCCTTCACAAAAACACCTCGGCGTTCAGGACGCCATTCACCAGGATAATTGTCAGGGTGGTTTTATTGACGGGAAGTTTGCCTGTTTCGACAATCCTCCACTGGTAATGAGCTGGTAAGCCCAGTCTTTTCCAATACGCTGCAGACGAATCAATCCAGTGCAATATGTTCTCCTTCTCCAGTTACATCACTGGTGCTGGTATTTCTGAAGCAAAGGCGTTGAATTCTCCGTGTGACTGGGTTCTGCAGATTTATTCTGCTTAGACAAAATATAACATTCAAGAGAAATAAAAGCTTTCAACAAGCGCCAAGATATTCATTAGTGCTACAACAAACAAGCCAGGAAAAGCATTTTAGCGCTCTGGGGAGCAATTGTGTTGCTTTTCTTTTTTCTTTACACGTAAATAATTCAAGCAGCTGCATGTAAGACAAAGTTGCATTTACTTGCTTCATTATATTTTAATCTAGAGCAAATTATGCTACACATGCAGTGATGTGGGAAAGTGTTCATACCCATTGAACTTTTCCCGTTTGCTCTCATCGCAACTGCAAACTGTCATGTGTTTTGGATATTTTAACACAATGTAGTTCATAACTGTGCATCCACAGGAAGATTATTTTCAGATCTTACTCGGCATGTATTTGTATTCACACCCCTCTGGTCTGATATGATTACATGAAAGCCACCAAATTACCTCAGAAGGCACGAGTCCGATTTCAAGTCAAATTATCTTATTGCTGTGTTCCACGTCTGTTTTGAATGAAGGAACGAAAACACAAACGTAAAGGCATCTGATAGAAATGCTGCTTACCAGAAGAAAGACTTGATTTTCTTAAAACATATAGTGGAAGGTTCAGGTGATAGGTTCAAATATCCAACAAAGCTTTTCTAATCAGACTTGCGTTTCGTCATTTGTTTTGGTGATAGGAAAGTATTAAAAAGAGACCGTTTTATTTGAATAAACGTGACTGAATGGAATATGCAGAGAGACTAGAATGAGGCTGAAAGGCGTCTTGGTTTTCGGCGTATTCAGGTTGTACATTGTTTGCGGTTGGTTAAAGGGGAACGGCGAATGTAAAAGAAGTTGCTCAAATAACCTTTGTGACCTACATGCCAGACGCTGACATTGACACTGCCAAACACGGTGGTGGCAATATAATGCCTCAGGGATGCTGCTCTTCAGCAGGGACTGCTGGTCAGAGTTAAGGAGCTTCACAACTTTGGGGGGCGGGGGGGAAAAGCCTTTGTTGAGGTCATAAAAGGTGGTTCTACAAAGACATTACTTGCACGTCCATTGTCAAGGTCAGGACAGAGAATGCCATCCCAGATTGATGATGCTCTCTAAGCGTCCAGTCTAAAACAATAAGGACTTTCACAGGACCTCTACAGTTGTCACGGTGGCGCTAAGCTAGCCTCTCCCGGCTTCATAGCGATACACATTTAGCTTTCCTCCTCCTCTGTCATCTGCTCCTGCGTAAAGCAAACCTCCTTACATGTCTCACTGATATGTCATCACGGTTATTAATACTTCCTCACTTACCCTGGAAAAGTTACACATCTGGGCTGTCAGTGACTGAGGAGCTCTGCCATGTCAGGAAACGGACACAAGAGGAATGGGAGATTTTTCAGCTCATTTTATGGCTTCACTGTACTTTTTCCTTTTCCGAATGGTTTCTTTTCATTCATTCCTAAATCACTTAGGAATGATTTAGTATCAAAGTCAAGCATTAATAGTTTAAAGCTGCAGTATGCCCCTTTTATTAAAAAAAAAAAAAAAGCTTTTTTGTTTTGTTTTGTTTTTTTTGCCTATTTGTTAAAACCGTCGCTGTTTGGTGACAGAATGGTGTGAGCCAGATAATCTGTGAAGGACTCAAACTCCTCTGCCTTCTCCCAGAGCTAACTAGAAACAACTAATCAGAGCCCAGAGGTATGTCTTAGCGCTGTCAATCACAATCTCATGTCCTGCTGCTCATTCTCCCTCCACCTTCCCCCATTTGCTCTCTGCTACACTGCAGCTAGCATAGCCTGTTGTGAATGCTCAAGCTTGTCAGCACGGCCACCAAATAAGGAAAGTTGTCTCTCTGACGTTAGAACCTTTAGCAGCAAGTACATGAGGATGAGTGACAGCGCAAAGACCCTTCTCCTGGCTCCTGGTATTTCTTCAGAAATATGTATATTCCTTATAAAAGTTACAAACTGCAGCTTTAACGGAGGGCTGGTTTACCAGACAGAATGGTCAGTAGCAGCTATACAAGTCTGATAAAGTCTGTCGACAGAAACACAGTCTCTCTCCACCCTCCCCAACATTCTTCAGCCACCACCTCCAGCTCTCCTCTGCTTTTATAATGACAGCTGTGCAGCAAAGCCATATGTAAAGGTGACTGCATGGGTATTCGGTGTCCTGGCCAACCCTGCAGTAAGGCTTTCCCCCCCAGACCCCTCAAGGGAGACGCTTGGGTTTCAGCTGCTAGAAACCTGAGGCTCGATGTCCGCATCAAAAGTAAATTCCACTTAACGTGCCACATCCTTTTCCACAGTGGCCCGGGGGCTTCAGACGCCACAAACACCTTTATATAGTGCATGCCATGCTTGCCTTGAAGTCGGACGGAGGTGTGAGAGCAACCGGATGCTGGGCAACGGGTGCCAGTCTACTCTAACCCCCCCTCAAGTTTCCACTCCACCACTTGCCATCTTGCTCCTACTCAACTGTCTTGTGGCGCAGTAGAGCAAGTGGTTGTCTTTATCCTCGGGGCGTTGTTGGTTTTTACAGGTGATAGAAGTGCTCAGCAACTTGTACAGTATATATACAACTAGTACTTTTTCACACTTGGTCACGTTACAACCAGGGAGGGAACCACCTGTTCACTTTCGATACTGATGCAGATCTCTACGGTTTAGTACGGGCCGATGCCGATCCAATACAGAAAAACGGCGCAGAATTGACTTAAAGCACTGATTCCTTTCTACATGGACATAAATGTACTGAAGAGCAGATTTATTTGACAGCTCTTCACCAGTACAGAAATGAAAACAGCACAACTATAATTTATTCAGTCAGTGCAGTCTAGGAGTTCAACAACCAATGTAAAATAAATAATATAGAAACTGAAACTGATTAAAAAAATACAACAAACCTCTTTCAAATGGTTCAGAAAATACTATAATGCAAAATAAATAATAAAACATGATGTCATTCAGAGGACAACACATAGAGTTAGACTAAATAGATTTGCCCTTATGGATACGACTTTCATCTCATCACTCCTACATAAAGGCCAGATTTGTGGAGACTAGTAGTTGTTTTTTTAACCAATTTTCTAGAGTGGTGGATCTCTGCAGCTCCTCCAGAGTTACTATTGACCTCTTGTCTGATAAGGTTTCGGTAACCTTGCGAAACCTTGCGTCGTCCTCTTTCTGGAATCTCTAAAGCATTGGACCTTGTTTTGCTTCATCCCTGACCGTTGGTCTTCATGACGCTGAAGCTAAATTGATATTGAGGTGAAACGACACACATGGACAACATTTACTAATTAAAGACGCTTGAAGGCAGTCGGTTTGACTGGACTTTATTTGAAGGTGTTGGAGTTGGGGGATGAACACAAATCCCAAACCTTTCATAAAAATCCCAGTAAAATCCATCGACGTTCGTGGTGTAGCGCAAAAAATGTGCGGCATTATTTTCGTTCCTGTTCACCATCGGTCCTCCATCGCCTGGTGCCAATCATTTGAGAGTTCTACATTTAGCCAAACCTGAATCCGAGGGTTCACAGACATGCAGTGGGCTCATCGTGTGCAGACTCTGAATTTGTGGGATGCAGAATCCCACGGGGGATACGGAGGCTGGTAAAAGCTTGGATCCCTTCCCCTAGCCTAGAGTCGGCATCAGGCTCCCACCGGTATTAGAACAATATTTATTTGTGTTAGAGGGGAGGTGATTCATTTTACTCAAAAATCACTGGCATAGCATGGGTGAGAGCTGCCGCTCGCTGCACATTTTTTCCTCTCATTAAAGGTGTCCGCGCCCAGAGGAGCGAGCCAATGCCTACCGCAAATTTCCGTGTAGTGCCAGCTCCGTTTTTTCTTCTCTTTGTGAGCTGTCTTTCCCCCCGCAGAACAAACTCACCATGTGTGGGTTGAGGCAAGGGAAAGGGTCACCGCTTTTTCTTTTCTTTCTTTCCTTTTTCTTTTTTTATAATCGCTGAATTATTTAAAATCCTGCCGAGTTTGTTTGCTTGTTTTATTTTTTTCCGTCTGTTCCCCCTGCCTCCCCCCCCCTTCCCCTCCCTCTTAGCAAATTCATCCAAGTCAAAAGCAAAGTGTGATCTTGGGAGAAAAGTAGAAAGGAAGAATGTAAGTTGTGTAGCCCGAGGTGGGCGATGACTCACCTAGACATTGTTCAGATGGACTGGGGGGGGGGGGGAAAAAAAAAACAAGTTCAATGGGAGATTTTATTGAGCAGTGCTTAAAGCCACCTTTCTCTTAACAAGCTGCAGTGAGAGGTGGTTTGCCTACCAAGCTCGCCTGCAGCTCTCTGCAGGGTGATTATGTCACAGCGGGCCAGTCAGAATGATGTGTATCTCTCTGTTACAAGGCGGCTCAAATGCAGCAACGGCTCTGACTAGGAATATTATTATTATCTCCTCCAGGATCCTCCACTCGGCATCAACACTGGTGCATTGTGAGAGCTCCGGGGGGAAGCTGTTTTTGAAATAATCCGCCTGTCTACTCTCCTGATTCTCAGACAATAATGTTCACACAAAGGCTTTTTTTTTTTTTTTTTTTTCTTTTCTTTTTTCATTATTATTATTTCCCACCACCCACACGGACAATAGTGGAAAAGGCTGTACGACAAAGCGATAATCTAGATGCGTGGAGAGTGAGCGTTTTGTGTCCCGCCGCCCGCTATCTTGCCTTCTCATGGCAGCCCAAGGAGAACGTTTTGGTTGTGGCTCCTGACCAACCAATCAGGGAGTGGTGAGCCGTGTCTTTGCAGGGCTATCTGCCATCTCTGCTGGAATGAAGCCTGGCGAGCCAGAGGAGGCCGGCGGTGCTCCGATCTATATCAGGGCCACGGTGTAATGACGAGCAGCCTCCTGATACCGCAGAGATTATCCCAGCTTCTCATCGCTGCTGGCATACATTTTGACATTAGAAAGACAAGAAGACCACTCCGCCCCCTCTCACGCTCACTGTATAGCTCAGAGAGTTGACTCTAAATCTGTGAGTTTATAAACCACTGAATAACGTAACACCAAAACACATTTAAAGACTTGTTGTTGTTGTTGCTATTGTCAGCCTTCCAGAGCGGTCAAGTCTTCTGGATCTGCATCCCAGGAACCAGAACCAAACACGGAGAAGCAGCATTCAGCTTCTACGCACCACAACACTGGAACAAACTTCCAGAAAGCTGCAAAACAGCTGAAACACTGAGTTCCTTCTAATCAAGGCTGAAAACCACCTGTTTAGAGTTCCCGTTTGATTCGTAATATATGGAACATTGATGAGCATTGATGATTATGATGGTGGCATCGGCAAAATGAAACCTTACCCAGTATTTTTGATCCAGTTTCTCGTGCAGTTTCTTAAAAACTAAGTGGAAAATAACTTTTCCGGATACAAGCGCTTGTTTTAAGTCAATATTAAAGATAAAGTACTATTTCTACTGGCGGATTATTCAACTCATAACCTGGGAAAAATGTATTGTTAATACTTTATCATCAATCCTGAAGGTATTTTTGTCTTTAAATTATCTCCTACATCTTGCTGAAGTTACTTTTGTGTTACTTCAAGTGGGCTAAGGTATTTGAACTAGAACCTAGACCAAAAATACTTTGCAAGACTTTTGTGTTTTTGCAGAATAGGATGTAAAGCACTTTGAACTCTCTTGTTGCTGAAACGGGCTGTACAATTAAACTCGACTTTCTTCTCTGAAGAGACCCGGCTCATTTCCTGCTTGAGTGTCCCCACCGTCTTCCATTTGTCCACCCTGAACTTACTACCCCTCTGGAGCCTGGCGTGCTTTTGAAACCACCAAGCTCCAAATCGAAGCGTTTCGTTAATTGAGTTAAATGGATTGCGGTGGTTGAGATGATTTGTCTGTCGGCTTTTATTGCCGCAATTTAGGCTGTGCCTCATTGCGTTATGCCACCTAATGAGAGCCCTCACCAGATGTTTTTGTCTCCTCTGGTATTAACATCCACATGTTCACTTAGGCGGAGATAGCGTCGATGCGCTGGCACTAATTTCCTCCAATTTGTAGCTGTTAATCGAATAAAGGCACTTTTGCAAATGGAATTTCTGTACTTTTCATATTCTGCATCTATTATTCATGGAGTTCCTGTCAGTCTGTTGGGCTGATACCGTGATTTGTTGCCTCGTCGGTCCCTGCGCCCCATCCCTATATTTCACTCTTGGCCCCCTCGCAGGGAGTTCGAACAGATCTGGAGCCCCTCTAGTGAAATATGTCTCGTCCCTTTTCCTTCATTTCTCCTTATCTGGTTAGCGCTGGCTGTGGGCCTGCTGCGCCGTTGATTTGTGACTTTCTCTGTCTACGGCGGTGAGAGACCTTAATGCAATGCGTGCCTCTGCCCTTCTCCCTACTGATGAAACGGGCTCCTGCATTCCCCTGATAGACTGCTAATTTGTATACTAAACTGACAGCCAGCAATGATAAGGGCTAGCAACTGCTTCACAGCCCAGGAGAAAGAGAGAGAGAGAGAGAGAGGCAGGGCGGAGTGATGGTGCGGGGTGCAGCAAGCGAGATCGAGGGTAATATTTTACACAAAGCTCATGCCCCCTTGCACTTCCATCGGTATTCATTTCCTTGCGTCTGTTGCTAGGGCGAGCGGGGGCAGGAGTTTCCAGCCCTGGTGCTCTGCCATACACACGGAGGCGTTTATGTGTGCCTATAAAAATGGCACTTGGGGCTAAGTACAAAGTGGTTTGTGTGTGTGTTTTTTTTTTTTTTTTTTTTTTTAGCATGCGAGGGGAGGCCACTTCATTCTACTTGGTCACCATGGAATTCATTATCATTTTAATGATCCTCCAGTCGAGGCGAGTATCCGTCGGTTAACAGTTGCGTGGGATGCTACCTCTCCCTCTCTCTCTCTCTCTCTCTCTGTCGTCTCGGCGCATCTCGACGTGCTTGCCGGGGTTCCGCATTATTACCGGCTCACACCTGTTCTGACAAGCCGGCAGCGGTGGATGTGCAGAGGAGCGGAGGGTGGGAATTGGAGGCAAGGTAGATGGCGTCTGCTCCCATGGAAGGCACTGCTGCGGCTCATAATAAACGACCGCTCGGGAGGTCATTAAGTTTCTGGAACGGTGTGAGGACAAATGCTGGGGAGATAATTAATTTGGTGTCTCCTGTTGTAGCCTGGGAGCTGTAGTCCCACTGTGCATGGCTAATGCAGCATTTATAGCAAAAGTGGCTTCAGCGCAATGTCTGGGGGAAGAAATGGTTGGGGATGCAGAGCGGTCTTGCGGTCATGCTGTTGTGCCACGACAAACTGTTCATTTTTAAAAGTTGCACACATTTTTGATTCATAAAGTGAACTGACTTTGCTGGCCTGCTGTTCCAGGCAACTTTGCCTCACCTGTGAGCTCCACCACCCTGAGCTCGGGTGGCGAAATGTGGCTTCGGGAGACAGTCAATGGAAGTTAGCGGAGAGGGCAACGAAGGAGGAAGCTGACAGTGATGAAACGCCAGGCAGGGAGGCAAATTAACACTGTGGAGGTTGGAGTGTGTGCGTGCACGCACGTGTGTGTTGGTAAGGAGAGGGATGGACAGACAGGTTCAACCTGGGTAATTGAGCGCCTGATTGCCCGTGCTAGGAAATGTGCCCTGTGGCCCATTTGGCTCTTTTCATTTTCCCTCTCATTTTCTTCCGGCCTGCCGTCTGCTGAATCCTTTTGTGCCGTGTCACGGCGCAGCAGTATAAATACAAACATGGTTGTGTGTACATAGAGGCCTGTCAGACGTCTTCGCTTCCAACAAGATTTTTGCTTATCTCGTCTACAGGAGCTGGGCCGGGTGCCGAGGCAGGAATAACAGTGTGCTGTTTTTTTTTTTCTTCTTCTTCTTCTTCTTGTTCTTCTTCTTCCATGAGTTGCCTTCTTTCGTTCTGCCCATTAATCTTGTTTCAGGAATTGTTCTGTGAGAGCAGATATTTCTATAAATATTGTCATCTTCAAAACGTTTTGGTTCCCAACTCGCCTGTATCTGGTGCTTTCCGAAGTATTCCTACCACTTCAACCTGCCTGAGCTAATAGACCAAATAGTGAAACCCCTCCACTCCCAAAACTCTTTATTACGTTTTTTGGAAGGAGTCGGTGTAAGACGCCCTGAAACAGTTACTGATAAAGCCACCTGTTCAACGCGATGGAGAGCGTGACTGAGAAGTGCTGGAATCGTCAAGTGGAAGAAACACCGACTGCCTTCGGGAGTTACCTAATTGGCGAATAGAGTCCATCTGCGTGTAATGTGATCTAAACCCTACAGTTCTGCGAAGGCCCCAGAGGTTCATCATGAAGCAAACAGCATCATGAAGACCAGCGAACACAGAAAACAGCCCAGAGGTTAAGTTATAAAACATTGTCCCGACATCTCTCTTCAATCCATTAGCGACGACTGAGGCTTGTCTTCGCTCCGCAAGACTTCAGAAGTTGGTTTTTCCCTCCTTCGGTTCTGCTTGTTCTCAACACATCATTCAGCTGAAAGAGATTTTTTTTTCTTTTTTTTTTTTTTGTGCTCTGTCTGACAACTATTGTGTAATTTGTCAGAAATTGGAAGTGGGCCTGGTTAATGCAGCATAGGGGAGATGTTATTTCTTCCGCAATTTTTCCGTCATCATCCCAGGAGTCCGGCGCTCGACATAAACTTGGCCGGTGCGAGCTCTGTTCTTGTCCTTGCCACCTCGACTAAACTAATGTCTTTGTTCTCGCAGAGTATGTACAGAGAGGCCTTTCATCATGTGTTCCCAAAATCTGGCGCTTGCAGGAGATTTCAGAAAGAAAAAAAAAAAAAAAAAAAGCTTTGGAGAAAGGAGGAAAGTAACACGACGTTCCGTCTGCAGCTGGCGACACGGCAAACATGCGGAGGAACGAGCTCTAGAACAAAACAAATAAATTGGACCAAACTGTGACTTTTTGACCGACATCCAGCATGTTATGTGTGAACATGTCATCCACATAGAAGTGGCAGAAATATATATATTTTTTTTTTAAATATCCTGTTGTACGATTAACACCAAACACCTGAGACCTTGTCCGACAGCTTTCCGTCTTATACGTAACACTCCGAACGAGTCAGAAATAAACAGCAATTACAGTCTTCA
This sequence comes from Poeciliopsis turrubarensis, assembly GCA_010277015.1. Lineage (NCBI taxonomy): Eukaryota > Metazoa > Chordata > Actinopteri > Cyprinodontiformes > Poeciliidae > Poeciliopsis > Poeciliopsis turrubarensis. Next base: position 2,214,353 of record VMRN01000034.1, read on the forward strand.
CCGACAGGACGCCGCAACAAAAGCCTGCCGACAGGTTTGTTGTTTTCACGCCGCAGCTGTCGCAATTCTAAGCTGCACCCAAGGTGTTTGGAAAGTGTACCACGGTAGGGCGAGGCTGTTCTTCCTTTACCCAGAAACAGAGGAGGGCTGTATCAGGAATCTGCTTGTATTTGGTCTGGGGCTTACCTAATCTCTGTCTGCAAGGTTTCTTACTGCTAGGAGATAATTTGCTCTGCTATGTGGAATGCAGGGCATTAAATAGAGCTCCCAGATCAAAGGTAAGACTGAAAGCCTGGGGATCATTTGATATAAAGCGGGGAGGGGCTGATGTGTGCTGGTTATGGGATGTGGAGGGGAGGGGTGGGTAGAAACTGGTCTCTCAGCAGTCTTTACTAAATGAGGTTAATTGAGTCTGGGGTAATTGCTGACCTTCGTGTCTGACTGAAATCACATCCTTAACTGATCAATGCTTTTCATAAATTTTATGCCTCAAGGTCATTCCGCTGATTACGCGGCCCTCCCTCCTCGGCTGGATTGCCTTGCTTCGGTGGCCTATTGTGCAGAAATGAAGCGTGGAGGCGTTCTGCCATTAAAAGAACGCCATTAAGGTTGTCTCTGATATTTCCAAATTAATTAGCCGGTCGTGTTGTTAAGTAAAAGCAACGCGGACATGGAGACTTTTCTCTCCGCTCTTCCACTCCCTCCCTCCGTTCGCCTCCTCGTCTGGGGCCTCGCCGTGCGCGCCTCGCTCGCCGCCTCCCTCGCTCTCCCTCAGCGGCTGCGCCGCTGTCTGGAGGATTTATGGAGTGAATAAGTCATCTGTGTTTGGGGGGAGGGGGGGGGGGGGGGAGAGTTGTGGACTTCTTAAAACAAACAGCAGCCGTAATTTGTAATTTGGCATTCCCTAAATCTGGGGAATTATCGTCCGGCATGTGGCGCTTTAGGGATTTAGCGCTGTAATGGTGGGTTTTACTGTCCAAGCTCTCTCCTTAACTCCTTTCTTTTTCTTTTCTGCCTTTCCCCCCCCCCGTCTCCCGTGTTCTTTTCTACGCCTGCCGAGGAAACGGGAGGATTTCACAGCTGCTGGGAGCTGAGCTCCGGCTGGGCCCCGTGACCTGCTTCTTTCTGCCCCCCCTCCGCTCCCCCTCTTCGTCCCCTTAGCCTCTCTCCGTTTCTCTCCCTCTATCCAGCAGTCTCTTTCCTCGGGGAGCTCTTGTGTGGCTCAGAGGAAGCTGAATCATAAAGCATAGCTAATGAATAGAATAGAGAAGGAAAGCGGAGGCCAGCTGACGGCCCTCCAGAGAGGGGGCCAGGCCCCTGAAGCCCCAGGCTCAAATAGCAGACGGCCCTCGCAAAGGTCAGGCTTCCTGCAGCCCGCTCCGAGGGCTTTTTGGCTTCTTAGGCAATGTGGCTTAAATTCCCTCCCCTCCCACCCGCCACCCTTTAGTTTTGTTTAATGGTTAAATTTCCCCGCTTCCTTTTGAAAGCCGTGCCCTTTGCTCCTCCGTTCCGTCGTCTTTCTGCTTCTCTCCGTAAGCATTTCCCGTCCGTCTCATCTTTCTCTTGGTCGGTAATGGCAGCCGGGGTCGCCTCAGCAGAGAGAGTGCGAAGAATTTGTTACACATGACCTCCTCGCACCGCGACCGCAGGCGGCTCGGTTGGCCGGCAGCGCGGCCCCCCCCCCCCGAGAGGAACGGAGAGAGGGAGAGAAAACTTGACCAGCAGCGGCGTGCAGGAAGAAGCTGCAACAAGAAAACAACCACCAGTAGAAACCAGAGCTCTGCTGTGACATGCCCTTTTTTAAGCATCCCCTTTACAAGCCAGCCTTGTAATTGTGGATTATGCGACTGACTCATGCAGACTTGGCAGGTGCAAAACGCAGCTTTAGGCTCTGAAATGTTGCTTCGCTGCTACTTGGGATTCAGGTACAATTTAAAAAGAGCTTCGGTTCATCATGGGGCTGGAAAGGGAAGGAGGAGATGTACCAAACGCAGCTCGTCTGTTCCTGGGAACACATTTTGTCTGTGTCGCGCTCCGGATAACCACTTTGGTCACAACTGTTTTTAGCTGTTACACAGAGTCATGGCCTCACCTGGCTTGTTTTGTTTTTTATTTTTAAAATTTTTCTTCCCACTTTCGTGACCCCGTGTCACTCTGAGCGCGACCCTGAGCCGCCTCCCGTGTCCACTTGACAAGCTTCATTTCACTCTGAGCCCATATTTTTCTTTCGGGGCCTGCAGGGCCTTGATTCAAAGCTGAGGTTGTGCTGTTTTCTGTGCCGAGGGTTGGTACTGGAGCGTTTAATACCATCCAAAGCCAACAAAGAGTCCGTCCTGCAGCCTGGCCGCCCTGGTTTTGGGCGATTGAAAGAGGGCAACGTGCAACTACCGGTAGTCTTTCTCTCCTCTAGAGACAGATCACTTTGTCTGCTGCTGGAGGAAACAGAAAAGATTTCAGCAGAGAGTTTGTCCTTTTGTTCCACTTGTGGAGACCAAAGAAGTGTTATTAGACCTCAGAGTTCCTGCACATTCTCAAGGCCTGGACCGTATGTCCAGTTGCGTAAATGATTCAATTTGTCGATTAGTCTATTTGTTCCATGTTTCTTTCTACCTGCCTTTCTCTCGTTCCTTCTGTCTCTTTCGTTTTTCTGTGTTTCTTTCTGTGTGCACCTTTCTATTTTCTCTTTCTTTTTCTTCCTGTCATTCAGTCTTTCTCCATTTCTGTCTTTCTGTATTTCTCTGTCTTTTTTCCAATATTTATTTCTACATTTCTGTCTGTCTCTTCCTTCCAGTTTCGTTTTTCTTTCTTTCTTTCTGTCCGCTACATTTGAAATGAACCTAAAAGCAATTTATTAAGGTGTGTGTGTGTGTGTGTGTGTTTGTAATGCTCCACTTGTGAAAGTAAATTGTTGGACTTCTTTGCAGTCAGACATTAACTCTGAGTGCCACACTGCTGGACAGGACGCATTAAGGGAAGAAAAAAAAAATGGCTAAGCCTGATTAAAAACAGAAGATAACGTCATCGTATTACAAAATGATAAATGAAATGTGCTGACACACCCAGACATATCTAAAAAAAAAAAAAAAAAAAAGTCCATAATCGATTCAGTTTGAGGCGCTTTCACAAAAATAAGATCATTTTGTCTCTCTCTACTCATTTATGCGTCTGTCCATCTACTCATTCATCCCTTTTAAACATCTATCAATGCATCTATTGATCGGTCCATTCAAATATTCAGGACTCTTGAATATTTTCGGCTCAACATTTGCAATGGGTTAGTGGAACCCATTGCCGACATGTTGCTGCTGCTGCCCCTCCTGCGGTAGCTCGCATCTGTCCACTCAGCTAGCAGCTAGAAACAAAACACTCGGCTAAAGAGTTTTGTGCAATAAACGTCGAGTGTTTATGTCGAAAGTCTGTTCAGGCCATTACTGTCTGCAATCTCTGCTGAGCTTCCACCAAGTGACTCACGGCGTCTCCTCGTGGAATATATGCCGCAGAACTCGACGGGAAAGAATATTTCTTTGTAGTCGTCAGCGGATCCTCTCCCTTTTAATGCTTTCCGTCTCTGATTCGTCTGTCGAGTTCCCCGGCGGAGGCTTCCCCTGAGCTTCCATATCTCTTGTTTTTATGCCCTGTTAATAAAGCAAGTTCATAAGAGAACCGACTCTCCACTCGAGGTCTGTTGTGGTTTGCGAGAGAAGAGACATCCAAACATCGTAGGAAGGAAAAAAAGAAAAAGGGGGGAGAAAAAAAAAAAAAAAAGTCAAATCGCAGTAAAAGTCGGAATCCGAAGGTCTTGGAAAGAAGAGGATGTCCTCAAAACACTTGTGAAGAACTAACAGGGATGCCAAGGACAGCCATCTGTGTTTACAGAATCATCCGCGTTCTCTCTATGTCTCCCTTGTACGCTCTCAAGATTCCCTGTTCATTCTTTACATATGCTCCCTTTGTGCAGCATGAAATACACGCGTGGCAGTTAAGGACACTCGGGGGCCCTCTGGGTGGAACATATGCCGGGCTCCTGCAGGTTTTTTAGCGAGTCAGACGAAAGGAGCTGAAGCTCAGGGAAACAATCGCCTGGAAATCGGGAGCAGGCGTTTCAGTGACGACATCTTCCGTTGCAGCGATTTTTGATTTTAGTCGCCAAACTTCATGTGGTACTCTGCGTTAAATCATCCTCAGCTTCCCTCATATTGACCTCCACCAACATCAGGTCTAATGCTTACCGACCACAATGTCATGCCACCATGAGAGATCCGTTGTTGAAATTAAATTAGGTGAATTAGAAGTAGAAGTGCGTAGTGTTGATTGGTGGAAAAATATCACTGATTTCCTAATAGCAGCATGTTTTGGTTTTTTTTTTTTCTCCCCTCCAAGTCTTTGTCCTCTGATGCTGCATTGCCAAGCCGACTGCCTTCCTATGTCCTTGAAAGCGTTTCTTGTGTGGGGGTTTTCAGGTGGCCCAACACTGCCACCTAATGTTACCTCATCGGGGGAGAGTCAGGCTCCAGAAGCAGCTTCCTGTCCCCCGTTCGATCGGGGGACCAGCGCTGATTGATTCTGTGACGCCGTCACCCGCAGATAAATAGATCGGCTTCTGTAGAAATGCTGGGAGCACGAATGATAATTTTAATTAGTTTCTTTCAGATTCATGTGATTTCTGAATTTCTGTTTCTTTTTTTTTTTTTTTTTTTTTTCCCCTCCAGGTATCTGATGTAGGATCAGAGAAGCTCTTTTCCCCTACTGCACCCAAAGGTAAGAGCCTCGTCCGTTTTCGCCTCCGCTTTATTCATAAACAGAGCAAAATCTGTGCCTTTTTTTTTAACTATTATTGCAAATGAGCCCACAGCTCTCCCTGGCTCTCTAATCCTGCAGCTCCCATTCAGATTTAAATGTCGCCAGACATAAACAAGGTCTGGTGACTGCATATGCATGCGTTTTTTTTGGGGGGGGGGGTTTTTTGTTGTTTTTTTTTTGTGTGTGTTTATTGGGGTTTTTTTCTCCTCTGGGTGCACAGTGGTGTTTCTTGGACGACCCCGCCAAAGGCTTAGCCCTCCTACATATTGGTTCATTAGAGAGGATTTAGAGCCTCCCTGCCACATGCTCCCACAAATGGGTACTTCCCCTCAGGCATTACAAGCTCTCTGACAGCAGGCCTGGATCATAATTGATGCCAAAGGAAAGACAGAAAAAGAGCTTTGTCAGCCCCCAGACAACACGAGCTCTTGTCCGCGTTCACGTATGCACATATGTGAATTATTAGGCCCGTGTTTTTTGTTGTTTTTTTTTGTTGTTGTTGTTGTTGTTGTTGTTGCTTCTTCTTTTTTTGCACACCGTAACCACTGGGGATTCCACATGCTTTGTTTGTGTGTGTGTGTTTGTGTATTCTGCGACACATCAACAGGTATTTCTGGCACATGAATATTTACTATATGCAGTGAAGCGCAGCTGGTCAAATCAGGGGGTGATGGTGTCTGAGCTGCAGATGTGGGTGTGGGGTTTGATGGGCGTAGCCGTGACAGACAGCAGCAGCATGGCGGCCGTGTCCCCTCTGGGCACGAAGCAGGAAGGGGAGGTTGGGATGGGACGGATCCATCCAGCTCTGGGAGCTGGACGGACAGATGAGGAAGGCTGCACAGGGAGACTCGACAAACTCATCGGCTTGGCTTCATCGCAACTTTCTTCTTCTGGCTTCTTTTATTTAACAGGAAGCATTTAAGAAGAACTTGTTTCTTCGTTGTTGTTGTTTTATCTAGATCAGGGTGTCCAACTCATTTTTTTTTTTTTTTCTTTTTTTTCCAATATCAAGGTCGTGAATTTTCCCAAAGGGATCGTTTGTGTCCGAATGCATTGATGAACTGTGCGGTTCAGATGAGCCATAACCAGCATGTGGAACAAGCATTTCTAGTAACTTTTATGATATCTTATTTACGGCAAAATTTCCCCTGTGTTTACCTGGTGAAGGAACGACTCTGTAGTGCTACGGTGAGCGCAGGGCACAGGATTAAACGGCTGGAATTAAATCCAGACAATCCAATCAAAGTTTCTCCTGATTATCACACAGATCAACCTGATCCTATTTGGGCGATGTAGGCGAAGAGGTTAGAGAAAGTGAGGTGGCAACAAAATCTGAAAAAAAAAAAAAAAAAAAAAAAAAAAAAAAAGAACATGAAGGACAAAGTTATCACAGTTAAATTGGGATAAACTTCCAGCTGGTTCTCATCTCACATTCCAGTCTTGTTTTCTGGAGCTGTAATAGATCCTGGGACGCTGTTTGCTTGTGGCCAAGACGGGTTTTTCTGTGTGTGGACATTGTGTGTAACACAGGGTAGCCCACGGGCTGTTTTCCTCTGGTTTGCTGTACAACACTGCATCTACAGTGTGTCCCATTAGCAACTTGGGGCCCTGAGGGACTGCTGAGAAGGAAAGGCTTCTTTCGTTTAATCACCAGGCCTGTGGAGCAGCTAGCTGGCAGAGCCAACGACAGATGCAAACACATACACTCTCACCATACACCACACTCAAACATATACGGCACACACTAGATTAATGTCCATACGTAGTGCTGTGAAAATGCTTGTGTGATTCATTTGATAGGTGTTTGTTTTATTTTTATGTTTCTTTGTGGGGGTTTTTCAGTTGATGTAATGTCCTGATTGCCCACAATAGGCCTGGGCTGGTATTTGATTCTAATGAAATAGCAAAAAAAAAGTTACGTAAAACTTTAAACCAGTGTTATTGATTCTAAGACTTACTATTATAGGAACGTTAACCGTATTTATTGGTTATTTTGATTTAGATACAAAGACTTTGGCAAAACTGCAAGACAAACACCTGCTAAACTGAGTAGTTGTTTTCAAATGCACACATTTTAGATGTGACACTCATATTTAATGGTTAATTGGTCAGGCTATCTGCTCAGGTAGCCAGCCTTCAGTCAGTTGCTCAACAGACATGCTACTTGTTGCATGCTAACAGTATTTAGCTAGCTGGTTGGGAGAGCACTGCAGCTAGTGGAAGGAGCAGGGTTATTTTTCAATTATCATCCAGTCAAAAGGCCACTTTTTTCTCATATTTCATAAAAAAGTGCTTAAAACGTTGGATGTTTATGTGAAATATTTCTGTTTCACATGTTTTAACCATTTAAAACATGAATTTTCTGTTAAAATTCATGTTTTAAAAGGTTTTTACTACAGGGTAACATAATTCAAACTATTATAAACAGTGCAGTTTTACAAAGAAAATGTACTATTAACTATTAATGAATGACTTGCAGAAAAAGAATGAAATTCAGTGCATCTTACTAATCTGTCTTTGACACAAGAATCATGTCTCCATCACCGTTTTTTGAGGCGCGTTTCAAAGTATCGCGTTGATGGAATCTTTGAAATTGGAAATAACTTAACTGAATTTAGCAAAAGTTGATATTGCGCTCACTTCAGGTGTTTTTTGTCTTTTGCGAAGATGGAAACAAGCTCACATGACTGATCAGTCGATTCTTTCCTGTCGTTTCTTTAATGTCTTTAACATGATCAAACAGTTACAACTTTCCTGACAGCAACACATTCCTGAAAGTTTCTCTCCGTTTTTCTGAGATGTGTGGTCCGTACTAGCTTGCAAACTCTACTTCCTGTTTATTACAGCTGTGCGTAGCATCAACATTTGACACAATTGGGCTCGATTCACTCGAAACCATTAGTTAATGTACCTTTTTCTCCATTTTTTATTTTATTTTTTTACATTTTGCTCAAAATCCACACAACAGTTGAAAAAAGGCATAGCTACTAGTTAATAGAGGTGCACCGACTGCAGTTGCAGAAAACTGCAGAAAACCGACTGCAGTTTTCTGCAGTCGGTGCAGTCGCCGATTACCAACCTTTTCATAGCTTAGCCTATCGATTCCAATTTTAGCTGATGCCAATGTTTTTTTGTCTGAAATGTTGCTCAATATAGCAAGAAAGTTGTCAAGTTGGCAACTGTGGGTCACTATTATTAATTGTAAACAGACATAACTTGGTGGGCCGGTCTGTCAGTCAAACCTTTCTCACCAGAGAGCAAAAGAGGACAGTGGTTGATTCTTAGACCTTTGCCAAGCTAGATAAGATCGGCTTCACATGTAAAAATTGGCTGATCTCCCAAAATTACAGAAATCTGCATTCATAGATCGATGCACCCCTACTAGTTAATAATCAAAAACTCAGAGATATTAGTGTCTGTGGTTGCTGATGAAACAGGACTCCCTTGCTTTCTCTCTCTCATGTTTCATTTTTATCATCTCTCCACTGCTGCTCTTTTGACAACCTGATGATAGCACAGCGTAATAGTATCAGGAATGGCACTGTGCAATTCTCTGTGGACGCTTTTACCCGAGAGCGAGTGCGAGTTCAGTTGAGTGTCTGTGTGTTGGTGGTTACGATGTAGGACGGTGCATCACAGGGCAAGCATTATCTAACAGTTATTGGTTTTTGTTTACTTCCTGTCTTAAACCTCCTGCAGATTATCGATTTGCTGGAGGATGGCGTGTTTAAGTAAAGACGCTGCAAAGACTCTTACGCTTCACCGCGAGCTGCTGTTATTGAATCGAAGGTCAGAGTTGAGCGTTGTCACTTGCTCGAAGGCGAATAAAGAGCTAAAAGTAGGTGCTGAACATGCACAGGGCTCCTCCACGGAGCGCAGATAAACACTTTTACATGACATTTCACAATGCCGGGCCTTTCCAAGTAGCAGGGAGTTATCACCCAGCTGTCAGCAGCTCGAAATATCTGAGAGGAACTCTTAGGAATCTGCGCTGATGATGTTGAATGTTGCATGGATGAGTCTTGAAACCGCCTTTCGCCAGGCCTCTTGTACTCTCTGAGCATCCAACGTCTTCGCCTGACGGGTAAGCCAACGCGGAGTGCTTCCCTACCAGAAATCCCAAGGCATCTTGGGATAGCAAAGGAGGGGTGGGGGGGGGTAAGATTGGTAGAAACCCATTTCTGAAGTGGATTTGTGCCCTTGTAATCCTGATTAATTTTGACCCGTTGTGCTCATTTTAAACAGAGCATTACAGTAAGCGTGAACACAGCAAGCTCCGGGGCGAAACTGGGAGCTTAGCGGCTTTGGGAGGCTTAGCTGCAGATGGCATTTTAAGCCGGACTTAATAAATTGTTTCCATTAAACTTACCGGCCCACACATACTGGATTAGGCCAGTGGAACAAAAGAAAGAGGAGCGTGTGCGGAGTCGGAGGCAGAGGGAAAAGAGCGCGCACACATCTGCCGCCGTTGGCGTCTGACACCGTCGGTGTTTCTCGGAGGCCAGAGAGGAGGTGAAGTCGAGGTTACCGCAGCGTTGGGGGAAATTGCAGCTTTTAAAAAACACGACTTCAAAGTTCACTCGCTGAGGATCTTGTGGCTCATTTGGGGATGTTGAACAAATTAGCCTAATTGACATCGAAGTAAACAAACTGGGGGGTAAAAAAAAAAAAAAAAAGTGCATAAAACCATTTAGCTTGGCAGTGGATTTAGGGCTAATCCCCTAACTCTTGTTTATATGTAAACACATTACCAGCACTGTAGCTTAAGGATTTAGTATCTGCCTGTATAGTTTTTTTTTTTTTTTCATTATTATTATTATTTGGACCATTTCTTGCACAGATATTCAAATTATTTTGTGTCCAAATGGTTTTCCTTTCTGGTAAAAACCCCTCCACTCCTCTGCTCTCAGCCTGCCTCCTCTCTACCTCCATCCCCCCATCGGTTCATGGCTCGCTCCCTAAGCTCTCATGATGTGCTACACAGTCTAGGGTCCCTGTGTCGAATCACTAATCAACCACCCTGTCTGTAGGCCGTTCCTCTCGATGGGTTCTGAGTGGCCTTTGTTCCACTGCCGCTGTTTGCCGCATGTCAATAAAAGGACCGGGGTCCCCTCCTCTGCTATTACTCTGGCCGGGGTCGGTGGCGCGGGGGTCGCACTCGGCGGCGCGGGGGTCGCACTCGGCTGCGGGAAGCCGAGTGCGACCCCCGGATATTAAAACGGATCGCGGTATCACCTGAGCGGCACAGAAGGGAGGAAGGATGGTGATTGCCGAGGGTACGGTAAGGTCAGGGATACAGGGAGGGGGCCTAAGGAGCAGCGCAGACGTATAACAGCAGACGGGAAGAACATGTTTGTATTCGGCTGAGCGGCTCTCGTCTGGCCGGGTCAGCATAATGTATCACTAACCTCTGTGGCCGGCTCTGCCGCTCGTTGCCTCTCGCCTATTAAATAATGAATGTAGGCTGGCCCTCTGACCGACTAATCAGCTTCTCGATGCCGCCAAGTCAGGATTGAGTGCTGGTAGCCAGGAGAGGGTGGCTGGCTTTTAGGCGCACCCTGAAGCTGGAGATTGGACATGACACTGGAAAAACATACAGGGCTTCACGTGGCTTGATTAGCATCACAGGTGTGAAATAAAACCCTGATGAAAGTCAACTGAGTTTATGTTGGACAGAAAATAGTTTGTAAGACCAATACTTTGTTCAGCTACCTTTCCACAAGGCGGCATGTTGGACATGATTTTGTTTCATGAAAGATAAGCTACTGAACAAAGTGAGACTGGTTTGAGATTTGTGGTCACAGTATGATTTCAGATCTCTTAGAGCTCTGACCTATCAATACCGATCTTAGCCAGCTCAAATTCCTGTTTGAAAATTATAATTCAGAAGAACAAAAAAATATTTTGGGCCTTTCTACTTTAAAGACTCGCTGCATATATTTATTTCAGCAGAAGCACCAATCCGCTGAGTGCAAGAGAGAAGTTGTAAAACTGGGTTTTTCTCATTTGAAGCAAAGTGATGTACTAAAATTAACTTTCTTTAGAGTCTTATAATGGAAAGGAGTGTTGTTAGGTCTGTTTTACAAACTGTAAACATTAGTTCATGTTAGTCTTTTACCTTAAATCTTAAGATTTCCGAAAGGGCTGCCAAACATTTGCAAATTCAGAATGTTTCAGAAGCCTGACCGATTTTCACCAGGATCGATTTGTTTCGCCTGAAAAGTCGTTCAGTTGGCACTCGGTAGGGATCAAAATGACCAACACATGTGGAAACTCTGCGTTGCAGCAGCCTGAGTGAACAACCAACGCAGCCTTCGGTCTTTCAGTGTTGCTGAAAATGACTAACCTGAAGTCCTTCACCTGTTGTACCAACCTCCACCACACACAGTCCTGTAACTAGACCAATCCAGGAAATTCATTTTACTTACCGTTAGAGCAAATTCATCCAGTTTCTATCTAGAAAATTTCTCATCATTCTTTGATATTGAATGATAAGAATTAAAGAAATACTCCATTTGAAGGATACAGAATTGCTACAGAGGGTCAGAAGGTTTGGCTAACTAAATATTCAGGAGGGATTCGGCGAACAAAAGCATAACTTCTTCTCCGTTAATCTTTAGGATATTACTGTTCACCGCCTCAAGACCGCTTGTGAGCACAGGGATCTGTTTTTTTTTTTGTTTTTTTTTAAGAAAAGGCCCGATATTAAGCTCCCATTTATTGATAGTGCTAATGCTGTTTGTGCGGCCATCTCGTCGGAGAGATGAAAATAAATAGGGGGGAGCTCAGCTGAGATAAGACACGTGTTTAATTATTAATTGAGCCATTACTGACAGAGATTGGCTTTTTTGATTTAAAGCAGGAAGGTCCGCTTCAGGGACAGAAAAAGCAATTACAGGACTCCCAGCTCTGACTGCGGATGCCCATCGTTCAGCATGCGCAACAAAAGGAGAAGGAGAAGAGGGAGACAAGCGGCTCCAGCCCACATAAATTCTCTTCTGTCTTGTGACATTCTGTTGTCCAATAAATAATTTTCATTGTTCCTCAATATTTATAGCTTTTAAAATTAAAACGGTCTTGTCTTGTAGTATTTATGTGGTGTGGCAGACGGTTAAGGGAGATGAAGGCAGCCTGTGGCCTGGCATCCTAAAAAAAGCCGACTACAGAGAATTGTGTTTGTTTGGTAAGATTCAGACGGCGATGTCAAGGCTTTTACACGCCGCCTGTTTTCAAAGGCTTGTTCGGCTTTTCGATGCGCCGCTATTATCTGGCTTGTAAAATCACTGCTGATCTTCCACACTATTCCCCTGTGCCACTCCACGGCTCCTTTAGTGCATTATTGTGTCCATTAGAAACATGCTTGGTATGTGCAAAGAGCCGAGGGTGCATCAAATATTAACCTACTCCCTTTAGAACATTTCTTCGCTGCTGATTGAGTTTCATTGTTGAAACCGGAGCGCCGTTTGATAATCAATGCGTTCCTCTCCTCTCTCTCGCGGACTCTCATCGTTACGAGTCGGGATGCTCGGCTGCTGTCAGTCAGCCGCGGTGGCAGAAAGCGGGAGTCGCTGTGTGGCTGCGTAATCATTGACCGGCTATGGATTCAGCTTTAGCCTCGAAGAGAGAGCAATTTCACAATCACTAAAGGCTGCGAGGGACTTTTAGAGCAGACCAGCCTGTATGCGCTTGCAGAGTGAATCGGATCATGTTTTTGCTCACTTTTCAAGCACGTCCCTTCAAATTAAGAGTTTGCACTTTATTTTTTGCATTTTTGCCATTGTTGTTCCTCCAACACCTCTAGTTTGTGCGACTTTCTCAAAATGCTATTCAAATGTTGTAGGCCTCCCTTCGCCTACAACATGTGAGCGTTGATATTAATTGTATCTATTGACTGTACCCTTATATACAGTCAATAGACTACCCTTTATGACTAACTCTGACTCATTTGAAATAAATAAAAACAGCCATGATGAGCAAATTGGAGGATGGCATATTCTCATGCCACATTGTGCAGTTGTTCTGTCTGCACTGATGAAGAACCGCCTTACCAGATGAAAGTTACTCAACTTAATTACTGATTTATAAGTAGCGGGTTATCTCTACAGCTTTAAAGAGTAATTTCCATACGTCCAGTTGATCTTTAGATATAGAAATAAATTTTTTAAAAAACGGTGACATAATGTTAAAAGTTACACTTTGAAGCAGTTCAACGCTTTGAACGCTACACCATTTATCATGCGTTGCATGAAATGGGCAACATTTTTACAAACCCTCTTCATTTTCTCTAGTTTCGAAAAAAAAAAGCTCTGCCTTTATAAGTGCATAGCCCCTCAAGCATTACCAGCTGCTGCAGTTCATGAACCAGCTTGCATTATCATCTCACTGCATATCAGGCATTTGGTAAAATAAAATCTAGGTCTGTGTTTTGTTTTGTTTTGTTGGTTGTTATTTTTTTTTTATATGTTTTTTTTTCCTTACGAGGGAAGAAAATAAAATCACGGCTAACACTGGAGAACAGCAGCTTTCGCCACATCTTCTGTCTAATCTTAATCCTCCTCCTCCTCCAATGAAAACACAGCCAGCTACATTGTGGAAGGCTTTCTCATTGTTTACTTATGAGAATACACAACCGGCATCTTATCACTGCTGTCAGGCCTGAAATGTAAAGTGTGACGCCTGTGATCACTTGCAGGTTTTTTCACGCTTTTAATCTTTTATTCCCAGCTTTGGTCTGTCTGCCAGCAAGACTGTTTTTCTTCCCCGCCCTGGATTTGTTTGAAGATCCCAGCTCCTTGCTCTGTGCGTTTTAAGCTCATTTATGTCGAGAGGTTCACAGCCAATGTTGTTTGCAGATGAAGCCGCAGCGCTCATTGACAAAGCCAGATGGTAGGTGATTGTAGCCAAACACAGTGCTTGGATAATGGACAAATGTTGGCTGCGGGACAGTCGTCAGCCTAGATGGATATTACAAGCGTGCTTGTAATGGATTGGACATTTAGGGGAGCAGTTTAGAGAGGCTTATAAAAGACTGAAAAGACGTCGCCAGGAACAGAGCGGGTATGAAATGCTTTGAATTCCATGACAGACGAGGAGATCCAAACATCAGAAGAATGCGCCAGAGTTTCCGCGGCAGGAAGGAGACCAACTTTGTAAACACGGGCCCAAAGAAAACCGATTCATCAAACTCTCGGCTGAAGGGCACGCCATGCGTGATCATATCCTCCAGGTCATGGTTCAGCATTTCTCATCCCACGATATTACCGGCGGTTTCGCGGATGAGCGGCTTTGAAAAGTTTCACTTTGGAGACCGGCTATTCGTCTCAAACACATGGTGAAAGGCGTAATCTGACACAATCCTAAGAAAGGGCTTGTGTTTGGTTAAGTGTTTCACCTGGAGTGAGCCCCATTAATCCTCCCAGTGCTCAGAACAAAGGGAATAATTCATCCAGACACAGAGGTCTGTAATTTTGGCCGTATCAGCGGTGGTTAGGAAACAGAACATGCACACTGTGGTCTTCTCCAATATTGAAGCGGTCATCTGTTTGGCTGTTGTTTTTGGCTACTAGCGAACTCCCTGCCCTGGGCCCTGGTGCTGGGGCCCCTAATGGCCTTTGACTGACTGTAATACCTCATTCAACAGAGCCCTGGCTCCAGCCTCTGCGGCTGCTAGGTTGAAGCTGCTGTGTTGAGGGGAGAGCAGCAGGACTGGGATCTCACTGCTGTTTGCTTTGGAACCAGATTGTTCCAATGTCACACAGCCCAGCGAGAGAAGAAGAGAAAAAAAAAAAGTGTTCGGAGCACAAACAACAGTCTGAGGCAGGCGAGGGTTGTTAAAAACTATTGTTGAAGTTTGTTCTGACTGATCGAACAGTGAAACGCATCATTCAGAATGAATATTCAAATATGTCATATTCATAAATGTAAAAGATTTAGCAAGATCTCTAACTTGTCTGGTTTGCTTTTATAGGTCCTATCATGGCAATTTAAAAACAAACTATGCAAGCATCGTTAGCTTGTATCAGAGATACAGGCTAACTATGTACATGTTGGCTTACGTAGTTAACCAATGCTTTCCTATGCAGTTTGACTCGATTCTCATCTCCATTCACATCGTTGTCCCGGATTCATCCCATTGAGGTCAATTTCATTGAACTGCGACATCACATCGCCTCACAAATGTTAGCAATTTGTTCAAATCAGATCCAGTCACTGAAAACTTCACCAGAGTCCACGGAGCAACCGCTTCTCAGTAGCTGTGGGTCCCTTCAGACGAAGCACGGCGTAGAATAAGGAGCTGGTTTTGACCAGGCTACGTTAGTTAGCAGCGCTAGCATTATAAAGCAGCAATGATGAATGTAGACCATTAAGTAGAGAACATAGACCCCTAAAGTAACTCTGAGATTTCCAAAGGGCTGCCAGCATTTCCTGCATGTTCCATCCTCTCTCTCGCTCTGAATGAAGCGCCTGTCTGAGAAAGTAAGGTTTCCTTTTAAATAGCACCTTGCATCTCTGTGCCTCCTCAGACTTCGTTTTGCTAGAAATATGTACCTAACTTTCAATTTCCCTTCTAAAATTTGATACACTTTCTTGTTTTTGAAGTTGGTGCAACTCCATGACAAATTGCCACATTTTGAGATGAAGGAAAACCAGAAATCAATGAGCAGCTATTGCTAGCGCTAATGATACATTTATTGACCCGTCAGCCGTTATGTCCGGGGCGAGTGCTAAAGTGCTCGGGGCGTCTCATGTGCTGTATTAGCGCCACCCAATCCTGGCAGCAGGTGCCTGCGTAGCTCGGCTACAGCGGACATGTTTTTCAGGCGCGATGAGCCATCTGGGTCTTGCTACTGTACGGAGCTTAAAACCCCCTCTCAAGTGTGACACTCCCAACACTTAGCTCCGAGCTGCTCGCTTTAATGTAAGAACTGGCTGCTAAAAGGAGGGAGGAGGCCATAAAATCTCCACGGTTTCATGTGGTTCAGAGTCTCTTTCTCTCTCTCTCTCTTTGTGGAAACAGTCGAACACATTGGACTGATTTTAAATTCCCTCTAACTACTTTAGCATTGTCATCACCCCTCGCAGTCTGAAGTGTTTTGAGCTGTACAGAGAAATTGTGTTTACTTTAGACTGATTTTTCTTTTGTGCCACCCAGGCTTGTTTGTCACTTTTTTTGAAAGAGGGGGAGGAGGAGGGCTCTTGTTTGCTTTTTCTTTTTTTTTTTCCCCCTGTGTAGTCTGTTTCATCTTGCTAGCGATTTGTATCGTTACAGAGTCCAATTTTGGTCAGCGTACACCCCCCTCCGTCCTCACACACGTACTCACGTTCACACATTTCCCCAAAACTGTCATGCAGCTTTCACACTCCAAACAAATCTTTTCTTCTCTTGCAGCGCTTGGAACGCGATAGTGAAATGTGGCAGCTCTGCAGATGTGGAGGCTGTTGTTAATGTCCCTTGTCCATCGTGCCTCGAGAAAACCAGACTCAGATTACGTCAGAGACCTGTGTGTGTGTGTGTGTGTATGTGGGTGTGTGTGTGTGGGGGGGTTCATGTGGACGAGCGCATGTGTGGTAGGAGCCGCCACACGGGTCAGGACTCAGGCCTTGTCTCCATTAGTTTATTTTACACAGATCTTTAGCCAGCCCTCTCCTTATTCCTCTGCAATCCTCCCACCCATGTCTGGGTCACTTTACTCCTTTTTTCAGACTCTCCCTCAGTCTTTCATTTAGAATGATGAATGAGTGTCAGTGAAGGACGGCACGTTTGCAAATCCGATACCTCCACTTGTCACCCTTCCTGCAGCGCTGAGGTTAACTGCAGCTGGGAGACGAAAAGGCGTTGCCGTGTGTTTTCCAAGTTCTGTTTTTCAAACTGCTCCAGTGCAGTCCTCGTAAGGGTGTCATCAGCTCCGAGATGTTAGTTTTCGACACCCCTCGGCCAACCTTCCCCCCCAAATGAGAAGGAAAAAGAAAAAAAAAAACACAAACTTTAGCAACATTTCCAAAAATAAAAAAACAAAACTTCCCTTTCAAGTAAAAAAAAAAAAAAAAAAAGCAACTTGTAGTTCATAAATAATTTTGGCATGAAGGGGAAATGACGGTAGATCTGGTCTCGTCATCAACAGCTGCTGGAAGCCTAATTAAAGCCCAGAAGCGGCTCCGCAGCAGGATCCTTGTTTGCATTATTAGGTACATTCTGCACTAATGTTTTCACTTTCTCCTTACTGATATGTGAAACTTGTGTTGAAATCTCCGGAGACACAGTGGGACTCGAGCTTTTGAGAAGGAGCCTGCTGAGATGTTGCAGATAATTTCAGTCGGTCACATGAACATTTACTTTCTATTGAGAATCGTGTAGAAATAACCGAGACTTAGGTTGAGGGCATGCTAGTGCTGCATAAGTAGTCTTGGCTTGACTTTCTCCTACTGTAACTGATTATGTGGTTTTATTCAGAAGGCGCACACAGTCTGAAAAGCCTGAGGCATGATGTAATGTACAATTAAAGGCCCGCTGCACGGATGGAGTCTTGAAAGATTAGAAAAGTGGACGCAATCTTCCATCAACGCAGCGAAGACCAGAAGCCCTGTCTTCTAATAACAGCGTGCTTCGACGCGGAAACGCGACAAGAAAACGAAACTCAGCGGCTGACGGGTGATGTAGCTCTCAGGCACACGTTGATGATGGGATTATTACCACCTGCATCCCCACCTGGCAGGTACATCAGTACCTTTAGCTTAGTTCATTTGTTTTATATCATGAAATAGCGGGAGCACGTCTCAGACAACACTTTTAAGTCGCCGCAAAAACACTTGGCGAAATGCGATATGTTTGTCGTGGAGATGTTTGTCCAACCCCCCCCCCCCCAACCCCCCACCGCCGCCCCTCCGTCTCGTTGCACTTAGCTTTTGACGGCTGCAAATGTCAAAACAGTCAGTGAGGTACGGTGAATGGTTGGGAGCTGTCAGCTTCCAATTGTTGCCTTGCTTTGAGCTCTGGATAGTGAAAATTGAGATGGAGGAGGAGGAGGAGGAGGGAGGAAAAGAAAAACACACAGGCTCTTTCAGCCCACTGCCACGCCACTTAAGATTTGTTGAAGGATTTTCACCCAACCATTTCCATCCCATTGAGAAGTAATCAGTACGGCACTGAAAGATAATATTATATCCACTTAGAGGCATGTGGGCTTCTCGCGTGTTTATACATGAAACGAGGGTGGAAAGCCGTGTCTCTGTTTGCGCCGTCGAACGCTCCCCGCCCCGCATCCCTGCTCAGACTTGAAGCTTCCCGGTGAAAGCGGCCCCGTCTTTGTGTTTCTTAAACTCCACCCCGCTCCTTCTCCCCCCCTCCACGTCACCCTTTTATTTCTTTCTATCTCCCTTTCTTGCTTTCTCTCTTCGGATTGCGAGCCAGCTGGTGGGCTAATGGAGGATGCTTTCCTGTGGGGCACCAAGCTGATACTGTTGAGGCGTTCTGCAAGCTTAAGTAAAGCTGACACGCTGCTCAAGATCTGCGGCCCACACTGAGCTTCACAGAAGCCCGTGGAGAGACGCTGAAAAGGTCTTAAAGGTACGGGAGACGCGGGGAGGCTGCCGCCGTCCTCCCACCGCTGCGCTGTGATGTGGGAAGCAGGAGTTAAGTCCTTTATTAGAAGTGGCAGGCGGTGTCTCCAGTCACCTCGATAATTGCGGCGCCACGGCTGCCGCTGTAATCAATTGAGACAGCTGCTGCGGCGGCGTTCAAGTCCATCAGGCAGGCATGTCATGCTAATTAATGAAATGATAAGGCTAGTGCCTGCAAGCATTGCACAAATAACTCCTGGAGGATCTTCTTTTCAACGCGGAATTCGTCTGCAAACTCCCCTCTGTTTTCCTTCGTGTTGGTGTTCTGTCCACGGCGGCCTTGGAGTACAAAGGGTCACTGGTTCTGGTTCGGGGTCGCCGGCGGCGAAAAGGGGTCAAATTCCAGGCCGGCAGGGTGGGCTCCTGTCAGAAGGGCCATTAGACGCGAGCTTTTCTCTGGGAAGTCCCAAGATGTCCGCCCTTTTTATTTGGTGGAACCCAACAGCACTGACCTCAGACGACCCAGCTGCGGTCATAAGAAGCTGTGACTGATGGCTGTCCCAGAGCTCTGCTGTGGGGTGAGGGGACAGAGGAAGGATACTCCAGGAAGGATGTGTGTGAGTGGAGGAGTCTTGTTTGTCTGCAACGCGTTACTGTCGGGGGTTAATGGCGGTTTAACTGCAGTTTGGGAGCCCCACTGGACCGGGGATGACATAAAAGGCAGTCAAAGAGGCAGAAGCTTCTTTCTCAGAGCCGTTCCGTCATAAAGGGGAAACCCCTCTCTGAGCTGCCTCTGGTGCTTCATGAGTCACTAATCAAGCCAGCGGTGTCCCACATGTGAGCTTTCAAACATGGAGCTGGCAATGCAGAAGGCTTGGGCTTGTGTTTAAGGTTGACTTACAGTCTTAACTTGTGGGGTGCTTCTTATTCTGAAGGCAGAAATGCGTTAGTGTTGTCTGATGCCTCCATCAGTTTAGTTCTGTCTTATCTCACCTTCTTCAGCATAAACTCTCCTATGTGTGTTAATGGTAAGAAATTATTTGTGTTACACATCAAAGTGTGTTCTGGGACCTTTCAGAAGACGCTTTGAGACGGTGATGAGGCCATACCTGTCAAATCTCCCGTTTTGAAACTATCGGGTTTTTTTACCCCTTTCCCACCGTGTTCGAGTGTTATTGTTTTCCTGTAAATACTCCATATTGTGCCGGCCGCTCTCACGGTTGTACACAGTAGTACCCGATGATGACATTTCCAGTATTCTCAACCCCAAAACTTGACAGGTATGGATGAGGCATCTTAAGTCCTGACTTTAAAGGGGCAATATTATCTATTTTCTGGGTATATAGTGCCATTTTATAGCACAAGCAAGTAACTATTTTAACTTAAGTTGTTATAAAAATGCAGCATATACCAAATGCAACCTAAAAAGAAATTTCACTTTGTAATTTGACACCTTAAAATTGGGCCTCTCCCTCTTTAAGAACCTCCTACTGTTTTTGATGCTCCAACAGAACAATAATTCTCCATTATGCCACTTACAGCCATTCTTAGGAGCTTAAAATAAGTGAATGAGCTCAGCAGACTCGCAGTTCCAGCAGGTGTTTTAACTGCTGCTGCCACTAGTCTGTGGGAGCAGAGTGGGAGTGGGGGAGGGGCGTTTTGTGAAGCAGAAACGTGGATGGAGACTGCAGCTCCGAGGAAGAGCTTTGTCGACAGAGCAAGTGTTTGAGCACCTCTGAATGGTTGCCATGGGAGATTCAAGGCTTCCTCTGACCTGTGTGAATCAGTCAGAGCAACACTCCCGGCATGTTTTTGACGAGACATTATAGACATTATAGCATGATGAAAAAATACTCAAAAGAGTCAATCTTACGTAATACCCCCTCCTCTCCGCTCTCGCTTGTCTCTCACCAATTTAAAGCTACGCTTCCTGCTCGTTGCCTCCCGTCTACAACAATAGCATATGTGCCACAAGGAGTGACTGGCATATGCGCCTCGCGCCATATGGCCCGGGTTTGAGCCGGGATCCGATCTGCACGGCGAAAAAAAAAACTTCTTCATCCCACAGCTTGAGCTGCCAGCTCCCTGAAACGAACATTAGGCTTCTTGATTTATGCCTGAGCGTCTACTGTAAACGTGTTTCAGCTTAACACCCATCCTCATTCTTGTGCCATCAACTCCTTTTTGTGAGCCGAAGCACGGAGACGGAGAGGAATAATTGAAACGTGCCAGCTGTCCCCACTCTTCAGCTGTCTTGGCCGGCTTCTCGCTTTTGCCCACTCCCCCCGTTTAACATCTCTGAGTGATTTGCGAAAACATCGCCTTGGCTCCCCTCTTCACCAGCTTGGAGACGCTAGAAGCAGATTACATAGCGTGATGGCGGGTGGGGGGAAGAAGCAGGCCGGTGCGAATATCTCCTGTGATTTTATTATTGGCGCAATGATTCAACACGGCTCAGCCCTTCTGTTCCTCTCATGCGAAATCATTTATTTGAAATCACCCTGCCTTTTTTTTTTTTTGTTTTTTTGTTTTGTTTTTTTTTGATGACTGAATACCTCATGGCCATGGAGTGTTGATTGGCAAGCCTGTGGTTTGCAAAGTGCTGCCAGGATCTGCTCCAGCCATCTTCCGCAGTCGCTCACTCGTGAGCTAAGCTTTGGCTCTGAGCGGGCTGCTCGTCACAGAGAGGAACAAAAAAAAAAAAACAAATCATCGCGAAGCCCGACTGTCGAGGGCCGGGAAATATGTTGTCACCCGAAACCGGTGGGAGTCGGATAAAGATCAGCCACATTCCCACACACCTCATGCATCCGCCGACATCTTAACGCAGATATGTTGCTTTATTTAAATGCCTCTGTTCGTGTCATTTGTCAGTGCCCCAACTGTTTATGCTTTGGCAAAGCCGTCAAGGGAGTGAACCGCAGTGTTTGCTTAGGAAATGAGAACACCCAGCCGCCTTAAGCTTCTTTTATGCCACAGCGTCCCCCCACCAGGGGGAGAATTTGCATTTTCTCGTATCTAATCTTAAAGAGGTGTTTTGCATACAGGTTCTGTTTTCCTGGTTGTTGTGTGCGCCCGGCTCCGGTGTTAGCAGGTAATTTATGTGACTCTGCGATTTGCATGCGCGGTATTAGCTTACCGAGGGCTTTAGCTGGGAGCCGAACGTTCTCTTGAGCGGTTGTCTCTAAGCCTGTCAATTAATCTCTTGGTGAATAAAAATGAGCGTGATTAGGGCTGGATGATACGGCTGATAAACGGATCACGATTTAAGCGTCTCATATCGGCCGATATTGATAATTGTATTTTAGAGTTTTTGCTTTAAATATCTGAAATATTGGCAAACTGGGGAAGTTTCCTGTTTTCTCCACAGTTTTCACTTTATGCTGAAGCCTGGAAGTGTTGTGGCGCAAGTTACTCAACAGGTTGTTGCGAGCTAAGCACATTACTGACAACTTGTTGCTAGGTAACCAGAGAGTGAGAGAGTTAGTTGATGCCACCGGTCTTGCTTAGTTGGCCATGAAATGAAATGGATGAAGCTGAAGGTGATTACTTATATTGAAATTCAATTTTGGATACTGAAACTTAATAATCGATTTCAATTATTATTGTTTTAGTGATTTTGTTTGATTATTTTGGATATTTAAAATGATTCCCAGTTCCAGTGTTAAATGTTCTTCAGAAATTAAAGTTTGGTTTTTATTTGAGTCCATATACTTGCATCAGTAAGCCATTATTATTATTATTATTATTATTATTATGTTACTGCCAAATGGTCTCAAAATGACAATATTATCGTTTATTGCAATAATTTATCGTCCAGCAAAATGTATCATGGCAACTTTTATCGGCAGCTCTTTGGGATTTCACAACAAAGCTCCACTGTTCTTTTTTGATTCCTGAGTCAAAAGGTGAAGCAGCGCTTCCTCGAGTTGGTGGTAATTAACCCATCCTTGTACAGTTCAGAGTCAAATCGTTTCAGACCGTACCATGCTGGACCATCTGGCGCAAAGTCGCCTATAGGATCAGCTCAGCGCTGGCTCTCCAGATGTTCCACAGGGACAAACGGGGTCAAATGTGAAGGATGGCGAAGGCGAGAACAGCTGTGCAGCGACACTTTCTTCACTCTGGACTCCCCCCCCTTGGACACATCAGTCATAACCAGCAAATCTCTGCAGCTTGTTGTCCATCTGCCACCTCGGCCCCTCTCTGCCCCCCTCCCCAACATGCACTGTAAACCAAGGCACGTGCCCCCTACTGCAAGTCTCTATCCAACCTCCCCTCAATGAGAGAGCCACGGGGGTGACAATAAAAAAAAAAAAAAAATCAATACTGAGATGAGATGTCAGCTGGTAAGCAGACCTGCCAACACCCCCCTTGGGAACGCCCCTGCCCCCCTTCTGTCCCCAGTGTGCTAACCCAGCTAACAGGAGAGGGGGATCCACCCTCAGCCCCCTCTGCCCCACCACTGGGCTGCCCTCCAACCTGCCTGACTCACTAACACCATCTGCTCAGGTCTGCAGGCAGGATTTTTCGACACCATATTTTTTTTCATACACACACTCGTAAGGCATTTGTTACACGGGACTTCCTGTGGATCTCCTACTGTCTTTCTCAGCAGGAGATTGAAGGCAGCACTTGTTTTATGTCCAGACAAGAAAAAAAAAAAAAAAAAAAAGAAGAGAAAAGCTGAAAGTGGGTGAATCCTGAGTTAAGATGCGAGAGTGTGTGGCCAGTTTTCGTTTGTTTTGTTGTTGTTGTTGTTGTTGTTTTTTTAAAGCTCCTACCTTTACCTGATTTCTAATTCATCTTCAAAACATCTAATTATTAATACAATACGTTTTTCTACTTCATAGATGAATCGAAAATTAACTGTTTCAACGATAAAATCTGTCTGGTTAAAACAATCAGTTATTCTTCAAAACAGCACAGAGTTACTCCTCAGTGCTTCATTGAAAGTATAAAAATACTGTAAAATAATCTCGGTTCTCTGCATCATAACTATATTCAATTTTTTTCCTGCAAACTTCTGTAGAAATAACTAACACCTGCATCCCAAAAAGCCCTATTTCACACACATTGCACTTTGTGAAAGAGAGCAGGTGAATTATTAATATTTTGCTCGACATCATTATACAGACTGAAGATTTAAGATACATATAATCCCCTTAGGGATTAGCATGAGCAGAGCTATTAGTGGTTAGCTCTTACAAGTGTATAAGTGTGTAAATGTAATTATTATCTTAATAGTGAGACATTAAATAGATTGTCAACATATTTATAGCATGAGCATCACACTGGATGCATTCGATTTCTGCCAGGAATCATTTTTTCGATGCTAGCACCATGACAACGATGTCGTTTCTCTCTGCTTCATGCATAAAAATGCAAAAAGAATATTCTCACAAATGGATATTTAACAGCCTTTCGTGCGCTGCTGGTTTTGGAAAGACAGTCCATCACAAAAAAAAAAAAAAAAAAAAAAAGATCTTATCTCAGCTCCCTTTCTTTGATTCAATATGCCTGGCAGCCATGTTGGAATCTAAATTTGGTGTTGTTTCAGGAGCTCCGTCTTTTCCCGTCCTCATTCCAACTTCAGAGGGCGTTGTTGTTTCTCTGATATGAAAATCGAAAAATAGGACTTCTGTGTGAGCGTGCGGCATGTCCTGTGAAAGTTACAGTTTCCTGGAAGCCCGTTGCAGCTTTCCTGCTATTTTTTAGCTGCACTCCTTCCCGCAGCCACAACACCCTCACTGAAGAGTGTTGTTATCCTGCGCACAAACTGGTAGCATTAAGTATCTTGTCCTGATCGATGTGGAAAAACATCGGATTTGTATTTTCTGACCTGGCAGCCGTCAGACGGTGCCAGTGGAGTGTAAAACAGGCTGATTCGGTTTTATGTTTTTGAAGAATCGGGATGGGTTGAAAGAAAGATGGTATTAAATACAATTTTAAAAAGTCAGGGTATTTTTAATTCTCTCTGGTGTAGTAGTAGCAATTACACACACATCTATACTCAGATTGTCAGACACCAGAAAACCCAGTTGATGCCATCATCCGTTCAGAAGCACATAGACGATTTCGGTGATCCATTGTTTTTCTTCTTTTTTTTTTTTTCCAGACAATTTGGTGTCTCGTGTTTCGCTTTCTGATGTGCTCCGGTGAAATGAAGACGTACGGGCTTAATCTGTTTGCTTCTGCCTGTGCCAAGAGTGAAAACACCGGTGTCCGTCTTTTGTTGTACTCGTATGTCCGCGTGCGCGAGCTTTTTTCAGCGATTTTAATGAGGGGTCTGCGCCGATACCTCCCAGCCTCCATTAGAGCCCATTAGCATCATCATTAAGATAACCTGGCGCTCACTGTGGCCCTGGCGCAGCGGCATTAATATGAGAAGCCCCCTTCCTTCTCATGGCGGTTGTACCGAGACGTTTCTCAGGATCGTTCGCCTCGCATTGTGTCTGAGAGGAGAACTGGTTGCCAAGGCAACATCACCCAGCGGCGACATTTCGACTGGATATTTGTGGTTTGTGTGTGGATGCTTGTCTCTCTGTCTTTGCCTCGAGTCTTCCTTTTTCCTCTCCTTTATTTATTTTGCTTCTTGCTTGCTTGCAGCAAAAAAAAAAAAAAACAAAGCAAAAAAAAAACAACAGGCTGACAGTTTAATCCAAGTCCCAAACCTCTATAAATCGGGAGGTCTATATACGCCTGGACTCCAGAATTCATTTGAAAATTGTGACATCTTAGCTAGCCCCAGTTCACTAATAAATGCAGGGACGAAGGGCGGGGGGGAGCTCAACAAATAAAAAAATAAAAGCTCTGCCCTGCCTTTTTATTGGCCTTTTTATGGGTGTTAGGATCCTTGAAAGATTAAGCAGCCTGTTAATGGGGACTGGATATTCCATTAGTCTGCTCCATGTCGAGTTTTACTGGCTTGACAGCAGCTTCCAGCTCTCTGCTTTTTTTTTTTTTTTCTCCTTCTTCTTCTTTTTTTTTCTTTTCTTTTTTCTTTTTTTTTTTAAACCGTCAAGAATGCCCATGGAGCTTTTTTTAATTGAAACACGAGTAAGGCTTTGACTGAAGTACCGCCGCATCTTAGTTGTGGATTAAAAAGACTGTTCTCATCATTGGACTGTCTTTTTCTCCTCCATTGTCGACGTGCATATGTGAATACCTTCTGTCTTTGATGTCTCGGCGCATGTGATCTCCCCGTGCTTAGCACGGATCCTACCAGCCGCGGCTTTGATTAGCTCAAGAGCTTGAGTGGTAACGTCGCCATTTCATCAAACTCCTAGAGGTCCGTTCTGCTTTTCATTTGACTGCAGGGGAAGCAGACGGTCTCTCTTAATGAAACAGAAGAAACGTCCAGCGTTCTGGTCTTTTCGGACATTGTGATATAGAAAATCTAGAGGTTTTTTTTTTTTGTAATCGGCGCTGAGCAAATTTATTTTTGAAATGTCAAATTGCGCAATTATATGGTCATTTGAAACACAGCCAGTGAGCAAAACGTCTTTCTTCTTGAAACGTGAAGTGAAATTTGATCGTTCGTCAGGTACGTCAGGTTTGAGCAGTTATAGGATTTATTTTTTGCTCTTGGCAAAAGACCACAAGCAGTTTCTCCCTCTAGTGGCACACGTACGAGTTTGTTTTGGTTGTATTTACCCAGAATGCACTGCGCTATAGTCCGCTTCCTGCTTTTGGAGCCGTCTCCAGCCCACTTGGCTTTCACATACGCATTCGAACCGCGCCAGAATTCACTTGAACCGAACTGGGAACAAGGTTTTTAAGGCGGAGCAGAGTTTGCTTTTTAAGTCCACGTCAGAGTTAAATTGCGCTCTCACTCCCCCGCCCCCCAGACAAACCGGACTTTCTAGGCAAAAGAACTAGAGTTTGATCAAAGCTGACTAAACAGAGCCGGTGTGAATACACCCATAACGTACCAACCACAAAAACACTTAATTATAGCCATTAACTTTAAGAAACCAGAGTACCGAAAGTAATTTGCAGGGAATGTTGGTAACAACAGCATCTGCCATGTCAAAAAAGACCACTAATGAAGAGAGTTTGGCCGAGTCTGTTGGGTTCCCCTGTGCTTCCAAAGAGATCTGCAGACTGAACAAGAGAGCCAGGATGTAGTGACTCGGTGACGGAGAGGCCACCATCTCTCTTTGCAGCACAATTGAAACATAATTATTTCATTCCAGATTGTGTGCTCAGCAAAGCCCTGAATGGGCGCTGACATTTAACTTTAATTAGCTGTGATTTATTCATACTGACTTGATCGCAGGAAGAAATTGGATCATCTGATTATAGTCAAGCATGAAAATGACCTGATTAAACACTTAATGGAACCTAGGGAGAGGAAACAAGGGGAACCTTGCTCAGAGGACACTGGAGCGATGCTGGGAAGGAGGAGAGGGGCGTCCTTTTTACTTCATCATGAAGACTCATTGATTAGCTGTAATTTCTTTAGCTACGCACAGCTGGAAAACTCTTTTGTGACTATTGGAATCTTTTAATAATGGAGGTTAATTTCTCTGCTCAGTTAAAAATCCTACACTCACCTGCCGCTGTGTGAAACGCACCTTTTTAGCGCTGGGTTGGAGTCCCGTTTTGCTTTCTGAAGTACCGTACTGACAGAAGTGCCAGTAATGACAGACGGCATCGTGCAGCTTCTCCAGATTTTCGGCCTCACGACCATGATGCAGATATCCAGTTTGACACCACTCCGATTTGCCTCGGGCATCTCCTTGCAGTCCTCCCATTCTTCCTTGAGTTCTGAAAAGTTTCTTTTTCTTCCATCCACACACCTGCTGCTCTCTGGATGCGTTCTCTTTGAGAGATGATTATGTGCAAACCTGTCTGGTATGCCGTGTTCAAAATCACCGATTACTTCTTTTGTTTATAACTTAGGAGATTCAGTTATGATCGGCTGATTTGTCCAAGCAACAATCTGACTTGATAAAGAGACCTTTGAGTGTATAGTTGCAATATGGCAGACAAGAGGGTCCTGCAGAAGATAGCAAGGGGAGCTGAAAGTTCATTGTGATGAGAAATCCTTACTCGTTTGGCTGCAAGCTGTTGAAAATACAAATCCAGGCTAAAAACATTCAGCTGTTTAGCCTTTGATGAATAACAACTGGAACGTTGATCAGCATATTTGATGTTGGTTTGCTTGATGCAAAATGTTCATATTTTCATGGTGTGAAGCAAGGCGAACTGCCTTGCTTCACACCATGCTCCTCAAATGAACTTGACTTAAAATCAGTTGAGTTCGATATGAATGCTCACGTTGGTTATATTTGGTCATTTCTTCCTCAGGTGTGCCAGCGAATGAGAGCTCCGTGTCCAAGACTTGCGGCGCCGCCAAAGTGTCAGGACTCCAGCGCAGCCAGGAGCAGAGCAACACTGAGGTGCCCTTTGCACCGCCCGTGCCCAGCCCCACCCCGGCTTCGGCACCGACGGGCTCCCCGGCGCTCGCAGCGGCGGCAGCCCCCCCTGAGCCTCGGGGCTCACGCCTTCCCACCCCGCCGCCCCTCAGCGTTAAGAAGGAGCAGCAGCCTCCGCCCCCTGTCCCGACCCCGCCCCTGCTGAAGGCCCCGCCCCACGCCCCTCCACACCTCCCACACCCTCACCCGCACTCACACCCGGAGCCCCGTGTGCTCCCGCCCCCGCCTCACCACGCCCGGCCGGTGATCAGCCACCAGGTGCACCACCCTCTGCAGTACAACAGCCTCCACGACATCAGGTGATTTAAAGAGTTGTCGTCGCCTTTGTTGGTACAACCTTAAAAAAAAATTTAAAAACAGTGGGACCCACAAACCTGCACAAGCGCACTCACAAACACACAATACTGTTCATAGATGGTGGGCAGATCATCACTTTTAACCCCATCAGACCTGATATTTTTTTGCTGGTCTCAAAATCTGGTCTTGCACTACATAATTAAGTGTTAAATAATGGACATTTAATTTAGAAAAAAAATCCTACAATTTCATATTTTAAAAAAATAACTTCAAATACTTCAAATAACTTCAAATACTGTCACTTGAAATACTTCAAATTATACTTAGAGCACTTCTTGTAGCCGAGCATGAACACAAATATAAAACAGACACGTAACTCTGCTCGTCTTTTTCCGATGTTGAGAGTCTGAACTTTGTTGTAATTTCATTTATTTGGCAGGAACAATACACAATAATTAACATTTTAGTAAATGTGCCAGAATTAGCCAAAAGGCTATTTTTCATCTGTTGTCCCTCGACAATGAGTAATTAGTCCTGTTAAAAGCAAACAAGGTTAGAATGGCTTAACAACACAAATGTTATCTGTCAATACAAGAATTATGTTTAACAATGAACTAATCGGTAACAAGCAACATGCAAATGACAAATTCAGTAAGTGAGGCCTTTTGAAGATGTCTTCTCCATTCCAGCGAACAGATTAAGACGGCAACCTGAGATTTGTTGAGCCACTACATTTTGTGTTTACCTTTCAAAATGTAACGTGCTACTAATGTTGGTAACAAAATTAACATAAAATGAACCAAGAGACACTTCTAAATTATGCAATTATTGATTTCCCTCATGCGCTCTGCTCCACCTCAGGAGATGACAAAAGCAGTTGGGCGATTTGCTGTTTTTGCTTTTGAGTTTAACTGCTGAGTTCGCTGCTTCCTGTCGCACCCTGTCCCTTCAGGACACGGCTGCATTAAGCAGTTAGAAGTCCTTCTGAAATATCTCCGCTCCTCATTGGGAAATGCGTTCTGGCTGAAGACTGCGTTTGCCATTGCTGTAAATAATCATTGCCTTTCCCGTTGACTCTCCAGCCACAGCAGCAGTCCGCTGGGTCTCGCCAAGCAGCACTTGCCCCCGTCCCCTCACCACCACCTCAGCGGGCTCCCGTCCTCAGCCCCGGCCTTGCCTCTGTCCATAGCGAACCTCTCTACCTCGCACTATTCCTCCCTACGGAGTCCAGCCCATCGCCATTCGGCCATGTTTGCAACCCCAGCCACATTGCCGCCACCGCCGACCTTACCGACCAACAGTTTAGTGGTGCCTGGACACCCCGCTGGCACCCCCTACCCAGGTAAAGCAACACACCTCACATGCTTGGTGCTGGCTTCAACGCTACTTCTTATCCGCCAAACTTAACTGCAGACGAAAGATTTGAATTTGTGCCTTAACTTTTTGTTTGCATTCTCTCGCATTACAACCACAAGCTTCACTTTATTTTATTGGTACTTTATGTGACACAAAGTAACAAATAACTGGGTGGAAATGGGATGGCAAGATACATGTGCCTTTTCTTAAAGGGGCAGTATTATCTAACGTTGACTTTCTTGAGCTTTACATCATGTTATAGTGTTGGTCCCTAATCAAAAACATACCTGGCGTGTTACCTTGATTCTTCCATGCATGTTTGAGAAATCCTTTAGCTGACCTCCCCACTCAGCTCCTTCAGACTAGACAGCAATAATTAGCAAACACCTGCACATTGTCTGAGCTCATTATAGGAGCTTCTTCTTTTTCTTCTTCTCTCTTTTTCTTCTTCTCTTTGGCTAACTCGTTTTTGGTGCAGATTGGAGTACGAATCAGATGCTTTCACAACTACAATCTCCCAAAAACACCTGTTCTCCTTTAAAAGAAACTAAAAATACTGCTAAAAACTACATCTGAAGCAGTTCCCTTATATCTAATTTACTTTTATTCGTATCTAAGTTTCTAATTAACACCTCTCTTTCATAAACATACTTGTTACACAAAGTTTATGTTGTACAAGAGCTGCTTCTTTCATGCAACACTGGTAAAAATGTTGTTAAATGGTTAATAGAGGAGCAATGCTGTGATGACTTCCTGAAGGCAGCGTGATAGAGAGAGCAGAAATCTCTTAAAGAGACAGAGGCCCAATTTCAAGGCGTCAAAAAACAAAGTCAAATTTCTTTTAAGTCATTTTTGGTATTTATAGCATTTTTACAACAACTGAAGGTAACACATTATTGACTCAAACCGGTCGAATGCTTGTAAAATCTTCATTTGTTAAAAAAAAAAAAAAAAAAAGCTTGAACTTTGTTTCCCTTCCCCGGTATTGTGCTTTACTTCGTGTTTAAGTCCTCTTAAAATACCTTGAAGCTTGTGGTTACAAAATTAGTGGAATTTATAGTGGAAGCTATAGTAATAAAATTGCAAGGCACTGCAGATGTAGCGTCCTAATGTTACTCTTAGTTTAAAAAAAAAAAAAAAGTTCAAATTGTTTTAAATAGCCGCGCAGCATAGAGAAGATTTCATGTTCATTTTCCCTGAACCTGCCTGTATTACACTACGGAAGAGCAGGACGTTTGCACGTTCAGCCGACAGTCAATAACTATGTTTTATTGGGCTGAAAACAAAGTAATGTATAGTGGAACTCCTCTGGTAAGTACTTGTTTATTATTATTTAAAAAAATTTTTTATTTTTTTTCCACTTCTGAAATGACTTGTGTGGATTTTTTTTTTCAAAGTAGCTAAAATCCACCAGAACCCACCGTTTATCTCTCCATCAGCGAGTTTACATAAAGAGGCTGTTTCTTCAGGGTTGAAGGCCCTACTCTTAGCCGCCGGTGTTTATCTGGAGCACACTTTCCTTTTGATTTACCTTGTGGTGGAAACATTGCTTTCAGTATTCTCTCCAGTTTTTAGCCATTTTAATTGGTTTCCCACAGTCGGGAAAATAAATCCGTTTTGAAAATAATTTCATGAAGTAGAAACACGAGTAGATAGTGAGAGTAAGGCTCCTCATTATCTACCCTGAAGGCCTGCAGCCATCTTTAAGGTTAGTGCTGCTAACAGCAACAAGCTTAGTCGAGGTTTTCGACCAGAAACGCACCGAATGAAATGAAATCCTCCTTAGGTACGAATTGGCACCATAAACATGTTGTAAACATCGGTTTGACGGAGCATCACCAGTTAGGTGGACTGTGTTTTTTTTTTTTTTTTTTTACATGTTTTTGCATTGGAAGAAGGGTCATAAGGTCACAGTTAAGAAAGCATCCAAAAAAATGTCAGCTAACGACTGGACCGCCATCCCAGCTGGAGACTTTAGAAATCAGCGAGAGCGCCGCTTCCTGTGAATCATGGCGCTCTCTCCAAAATCCTGCCAAAACCATCTGATTTGCATCCTTTTAAAACTCCATGCAGAATATAACTGTTTTATGACAAAAACAAAAAAAAAACAACACATACAGGGCACAAATTTGTGAAATAAACAAATGGAGTCTCCAGTGATGATGGGTGAATCCCCCCCCCTCCCCAAAATATAATTTATATACATCGCCTTGCAAAAGTATTCCCACCCTTTGGTCTTTCCCACGTGTCGTCACGCTACAACCACAAACTGCTGTTACGACTGTGAAGCAGAAGGAAAATGGAAAAAGGCTTTTACAAAGAAAAGCTGAAAGGCTGGGTGTGCATTTGTAGCCTTTTCCCCTCCAACCCCGCCCCTCCTCAGTCGACACTTGTGAAACCACCGTTGCTCTTTGCGAAACGTCAAGATTTTAGTCAGATTGGATGGAAATCATCAGCGCGCTTCAGTTTTAAAGCCTTGCCGCAGATTTTTATGTTGGAAATTTGGCCGACTTTAGCATGGGGATCCTTTGATCAGAATAAGAAGGTGTCTTCAGGGCATCTACCGTAAAATTTTATGTTGGTCTCAGCGGACCAGAACACCTTCTTCCTCCATTTTTGCGGCTCCTCCGCATGATTTGTGGCAAACAGCATCGGCTTCTTTTCTGATTGGCTTTCTTGGAATATCGCTTTATAAACTAAACAATCTCTAAACTTTATCACAACTTTCCCACCCTGTTCTGACTGATTTGTTCTTTTCACAAAACGGCTAGATATACGGCTCTGGGGAAAAAAAAAACAAAAAACGAAGAGTTCACGGCACTGAACCCCATTGAAAGCAATGAGGTTTTTACTGATAAAACCTCATTGGAAATCAACCAAATAATTGATTTCTGAACTCTTCCTGAGTTAAAAACATTAGCATTGTTGTTTCTAAATGAATATGAGCTTATTTTATTTGCATTATGTGAGATTTGAAAGCACTCCATCTTTGACCATTTCTCATTTTCTGCAAAAACATACCAAATTTTCGCTTGGCGTTTCAGAGCCATGTTCATAGAATAAAAGAACAATGTTCATTTTACTCAAACATAAACTCATAAGGAGTAACATCAGAGAAACTCATCATTTTAAGTGGTCTCTTAATTTGTTCCAGAGCTGTAAATTCGTATTAAGATGCATAAAGTTAAACTCTCCGTACGAATTAGTGACTTCTTAAGACGCTGGAATTTATTGTGGAGGATCGGGCAAAAGGGGGAAGAAGTACAAATGCACACCAGATTTTTCTTTATTTCTGTAATAATCCCCTTCCTTCCTCTTCTTTAATACTTTGTGGTTTATCACAAATCAAAGGTTGTAGTGTGACAAAATAAAACAAAAACAAAAAAATATATATTTATATATATATGCATATTTCATATGAATACTTTTGCAAGGCACCAAAAACCAGTTGTGCTTTTCTGACCTCATAGAGGGCAAGCGTGTGTGTTTTCTGCTGGGATGACTCTTGGTTCTCTCTTGTCTTTAGATACCAGCCTGTTGATATCATTCAACCAACCAATCATGTATTGCCAGCCTCATTCGGGGATTCTGATTGGCACATTGTCACAGGCAACTCTCTTACCACCACCAATGAGTCCCCACGTAGAAAACCCTCACAGCATGAGCTGGAGAAACAGAGAATGCCAGGTGACTATTTTCTTTCTTCTACCCTTGTTGTGAAGACTGACTGGGCGCTCGTGCCTTTTTTTTTCTTGTGTCCCCCCCCCCCCCCCCCCCAACCCCCAATCCCCTTCCCTTTTTCCCCCCCCACCCTTTTTTTTTTTTTTTTCCTTTTCTTTTTTTTTTTTTTTTTTTTTCCTTTCCTTTTTTTTTTTTTTTTTTTTTTCTTTTTTTTGGGTTTTCCTCGCTCTCCTTTCTTGCAGAGCATGACCTCCTGAGGCAGGAGCTGAACAACCGCTTCCTGGTTCAGAGTTCGGAGCGGGGCCGGGGGCCGTCCGCTTCGCCGCTGGCCCCCGTGTCGCTCCTGAGGGCCGAGTTTCACCAACACCAGCACATGCACCAGCACCAACACACCCATCAGCACACCTTCACGCCCTTCCCCGCCAGTCTGCCCCCGGCCGCCATCCTCACCCCGCCCACCGCACCCCCCATGGTGCGTACCCAAGCCAGAAATGTGAGGATAAGTAACAAGAAAAGCCCCCCACACACCCCCGCTTCTCCCCCTTCCACCCGTAAACCTCCGACCGACTCACCTGTCGCACCTCCTCGAATCTCCTCTTCAATGCGCTCCTCTTTTTTTTTTTTTTTTTAATTATCTTTGTCCTCAGTTTTTATTTTTTTTATTTTTACCAGATAACGTTCCAAGGCTCTTATGAATTGCACATTTCTCCCTGCTTTCTTTCAACCGTTCTCCCCGGAACGCCGCGTTCTTTCGACGAAGAGTATTCCAGAGGAGCTTTCCCGAGGAACGGCACGCCCACGCCAGCGCCGCGCCGCGCTTTTACACAACTCCACGAGCTAATTTCGTTTAAACCCTCGTCTTCCCTCTAACTTACACTTAAGATTTTTGCAGATCAAACAGCAGAAATGCCCGGAAGGCGTTTTTCTTTTTCTTTTCCTTTTTTTTTCTCTCTCTCTCTCTCGATTGTTTGCATATGGAAGCGTTTGCAAAGAGCAACGAAAGCCCCATTAAACAACTCTTTCTCCCTTTGTGGGTGTGTGTGTGCGTGTGTGTGTGTGTGTGTGTATGGAAGCATTCCTGCAGATTCCATGGCTTCTATGTGGGGGGAATTAATTTATCCTTTTTTCTCCTCTTCTATGTGTTTGTGCATTTATGCCTTTAGTTTTAAATTCAAAGCTTTGCTCTCAGTCAAAATGACTTCATTGCAAATAAAGGCTGATGACATCACCGGCAAACTGTTTTGATAACTTTTCTAATTGCCTCCTTGCCTCCACTGCCATCAATTCAGAGAGAGAGAGGGAGGGAGGGAGGGAGGTGGGGGCCGGCGGGGTTGCAACACTGGCAGCTCTCAGATTATAACTGTTCATTCATCATTTCCAGCGCTCAGCCGATCTCCGGCAGCCTTCTCAGATGGGTCCCCTGTTTGTAGCTTTTCGGCATTAGTTTAATAGATATAATCCATCACTCTGTGACCTTCTGATTAAGAGCCTGTGGTCCCATTAAGGCCTCTTACAAAGATTATTCCCATCCTGTACATTAGAAATCAAAGTGCTGGTGTTTACGCCGCAGACTCGGGATAACTACAGAGAGAGCAGGTTTTCCTGAGCCAACACGCTTTTTTTTTTTTCTTTTCTTTTTTCTTCTTATTATTATTTCGTTATCTGGTCTGCTGCTCATTCCTGACATGGTTTTGGAATTATGGTGCATTTTGCAAGTCGTCCCTTTGATCATGAAAGGAGTGATTTTTTTTTTTTTTTCCCCCCCCCCCCCCCCCCCCCCCAGTTTCATTTTATTACACCCGACAGCCCCTTTTTGTCCTTTTTCATGGAGAATTTACTTTTTGTTTCTGTTTCACTTTGCTCCAAAAAAATTGTTTTTATTCCCTCAGAGAAACAAGATTCATGATGATGCCCTTGCTTTTCTGTGAAAGGGACAGAAGCAGTATTTCCTCATTGTGTTCTCTCTCTCTCTTATTTATTTATTTTTGTTTATTTATTTTTTATTTTGTTGTTGTTGCTTTTTTTGTGTGTTCTCTTGATGCCCCGAGTCAATTAAACTATGCAACAGCCTTTGGCTAATGGCTGTAATTAATGAAATTATGAAGCTTCTATGTTTGTTTATTGCTTTACGCCCTCAAGCAGCTGGCTTGCCAAATGGTAGCAGCGACCGGCCGCGCCTCCCCCCTCCCCCCCACAACCCCCCCATCACCATGTCTTTGAACGAGGAGTCTCCCGAATTGTTATAAGATGGAAGTATTAAGGTTTAATTAGGCAAAGATGTTTGCCATAAATCCGTGACAGCTACCATAAATTATAAAGGCCAGACTTTGTGTTTTCCTTTCTTTCTTTCTTTCTTTTTTTTTTTTTTTTTT
>VMRN01000034.1:2249958-2267264 GCA_010277015.1 Poeciliopsis turrubarensis
ACACACACACACACACACACACACTCGCCCCCCCTGAATCGACCCCTGCAGACACAGCTACGGCTGCGTCTGCTCTGCCGCTGTAGGTTCAGAGGCGACAGAAAGCAAAATACTAAAAACTCCCGACCCGACCCTGGAGTCTGATTCGTAACCCTTTGATTTAACGATTTTCGGATCCTGTCCGCCGAGAGGGCTTCACAGAAGCTCTCTCCAAAAGTGCCTGCGAACGGCTTGTACGTTTGCGGCGTGCGCATTAGCCGCCGTTTCCTGTAGTGAGCAGATTTCAAAATAGAAGACCAGTGTTGGTCGAAACACAAGGCCCACCATTCATGCGCCTCCCGCTCGGCTTCACGCGCGTTCGGGCAATGATTGGAGACATTTCATGTTTTTATGCTGAAATCCGGCTGAAATGGTTCTAATTGGCTCAAGCCGTGACACAGGGAGGGTTTCTTCACTTCGCCTCCTCTGCGAAACGTTGTCAGTTTCATGCTGATCTCGCCTAAATTGACTCCTAACCATTGCAAATGGCTTCATTTAGTTTCAGTCAAATGAGACTCATGCTGCTCATGTAATCTGCTCATGATGTTGTGCACAGACCTGCTTTTGGACCAAATTTAATTGGAGATGTGCTTTTTTTCGAATGGCGGGGGGGGGGGGGGGGAGCCAAAGCGACTCCGTTTCTGCGTTTATCAGCAGTGCATTTTGTCAAAAAAGAAAAAAAAAATTACCCAAAAAATTTTCCTTTCTTCAAATGTTTCTGTGGCTTCAAAATAATTTGATCCCCATGACGGTACTTTTAATTAGAAAGTCAAGCTTTGGCCATGTTGTATAATGAAATCCGTGGCCAGTGCAAGCTAGCTGCTTTACCTCAGGGCTTTTTTTTTATCAATATTATTACGGATATGTGTCTGAATTTGACCAGCTGCACATGTTTGCCATGTTTTGTACTGCAGAAATATCTGTATGAGACGCTCCTT
Organism: Poeciliopsis turrubarensis; assembly: GCA_010277015.1. Taxonomy (NCBI): domain Eukaryota; kingdom Metazoa; phylum Chordata; class Actinopteri; order Cyprinodontiformes; family Poeciliidae; genus Poeciliopsis; species Poeciliopsis turrubarensis. The sequence continues at coordinate 2,250,936 of VMRN01000034.1, forward strand.
AATTCCGTTCTTCTCTTCTTCTTCTTCTTCTTCTTCTTCTCCTCCAGTTCGACAAATACACCCCCAAACTGGACAATCCGTTCATCAGACATTCAAACGTGAGTTTCCTCTGTCATTCTAATGTAAATATGTGTTTTGCATTTGGCAAATCAAATATTTGGCATATTTGAATGTTGCCGTGGGGGAGCGTTGACCGTGGCCGTGGCTTTGCGTGTGCTGATTCGCTCGCGTCCTGTACGAGTCTCTGTATGATTTTGTGTGTTGTTTATTTTTTTTGTTTGTTTTTGTTTTTTTTTTATTTCTTTGTTTCCCTCCCTCCATCCTCCCCTTCTATCCTCCCCTTCTGTCCTCCCCAGTTCTTCCCCTCCTATCCCCCGACCATGCCAGGCATGCCCCCGCTGCTCCCGCACTCAGGACCCTTCAGCTCGCTGCAAGGAGCCTTCCAGCCTAAGGTCAGACCCACGTCCCCGCCCGTAACCCGCAGGCTACAAAACAGGCCGGGAACACCAGGAAGCATGCACACAGACTAGCGACTGCATAGCTCCGAGAGGAAATGTATGGGCCGTTTGCTTTTTAGATGCGCGACGCCAACACAGCAGGTCAACTCAAGAACTGCTTCCTTTCACGATGCAAAACACGAAACGTAGATGGAACCCGTTGTGACCCGTAGATGCTAACAATATGGCTCTGTTTTAATTTTGTTGCTTTTTTTCCCCATATAACAGAGAGAACTCTGTACTTTCTGTTCACATTTTATGAATACTTGAAGAATAACAGATTTTTTTTTATGCATCTACACGGCATTTATGTAGAAATTTTACCCTTAGTTACAGCATTTTTATTCTTCCGTTTCTGAATGTATAAATATATATATATATATATATATATATATATGTTATATTATATCTTTGTGAGAGTCTGTAATTGCTTGACATTTTGCAATAATACATATTGAACAGGATATTTCTGTTCAATTCTCTAATGCTATTATAACTAATAGATGTCAAAACTGGTTCCTAACCAAAGCTACCACAAGTCAAAAGAAACAAAACAGCAACATTCCTGGTTGTATTTTGACATGCACTCAACTAGAGGCAATTATTCCCAACATAGTGAACAAATCAGGCCAATTCAAGAACCGCTTCCTCTTTAATGCACAGTAAGAGTTTTAAGCCAAAGCGACGCCTACATCTGTTTCATCAGATGACTACAGGCGAGAAATATGGTTTTGTTGTGTTCCTATCCGTTTAATAGAGTAAACTCGGTACTTTCAGGCTTACATTTAGGTATGGCGTGTAACATCACCACACCTAACAGAACCAGAACCAGTGTCAAAGCTGAGTCCTCACCAGGTCAAAATAAACAAATTGCTATTCAGTGAAACCAGAGGGGGAATCAGGGAGGGGATGTGAAGGGTTAGGCCGGGTGAGTCTGTCTGACATATACTCAGAGGCTGTGACCTGGAGGAAGACACCAATCAAAGCTGGCCCAGATCCGCTGGCCCCGGTCCCAGCTGGATCAGCCACTGAGGGACCCTTCTGTCGAAGACCGCTCCAGATGGTCCAAGCAGGGCTCTTACACAAAGCCCCTGCTAAGTATTCTTGGAGATGAGCTTGAGTTTTTTTTTTCTTTTTTTTTTTTTTTTTGGTTTATATTAGCATCAGCTATATAGTAGCAGTAATTACGGATTAGGGAGCTTTAGTGTTACTGAGGAAGGCCAGGGTTTGATATTTGTTCTGGTGACATAAATCTGGAGGATCACACAGTGATTTTTGAAAAGATTTATTTTTTTTTTCCTCTTGGCACACCTCGTTCCAAAGTCACTGAACCTCAAAGTAAATCATGAGGTTTTATTTCCCAAGTGAATTTTTATGCAAAAGTTAACGAGAATAAAGCATTTCATTAGACTTGTTTTCATTTTTTACGTAAATATGTTTCTCATCGTAAGATAATTTACCTGAAAAAAAATAGAAGACATAATGAACCAATAGAAGTAAAAAGAAAAATGTATGAAAAATAATTCCTATTAGGAGCAAAGCCAACATTTCACTTTGTTAGGAGACTTCGAAAAGAAAAATGTGAGAAATATTTAAAGGTAAAGGGGATTATAGTGGCGTCTGCTCCTACCCCTGCAGAAAGAAAAAAACGAAACAAAATCAAGAAACCATGGTAACAAACAACATATGATTATATAATAATACTAACTTTATTTTCAGATACCTCAACAAGGCTGTTGCATGTCCAGTCAGACTTTACAGAAGCTTGAAATCAAAAACAACACAAAAGCAGCAAAACTTGACATATGCACAGAACTTGGTTATGTCAAGTTTCCATGGAAACTTGACATAACCACAGGACAGAAAAGTTGGCAAAATGATCAACAAGAAATGCACTCATCCACCCAGGGAACACATGAGTACACCTGCTGAGTTTAAGAAATCCACAGAGATCACAGTAATCTTCAAAGAAGACATTAGGTTGCTAACGTCTTGTTTTTGCCTCCTTTGGTTCTGACTTATTTTTAATACCGAGCATCTTTTCTGTTGTTTCTGTCAGGCTTCTAATCCCATTGACGTAGCCGCACGTCCTGGAGCCGTTCCTCACACACTTCTCCAGAAGGATCCACGGGTAAGCGTGGCCTCCGTCCTCCCGCCGTAAACACCCCACACACACAACAAGCGAAACTACCCGGGTGCGTCCCGTTTACCTCAGAAGTCGGACATGGGTTCGAGGTCAAAACGTACCGGTCGACACAGCCGGAGAAATTGGGATTTCGACATGGCGGCGCACAAACAGACGTTTGCAGTACCGCCTACGAACATCGTTTTAATTTGTTCGGGTTAAAGTTGCATGCGCTATAGGGAACGATGATTTTAGATGTTTATTTTACAAGTTGTAAAATAAACATGTTTCCATCGACAGCTCACTGCTGTCGATGTGGGGAGTCGGCCGTAGAAGTCAGAGTCAGTCCGAATTTTCGACTTCACTGGGCTTTCCAGTTGATTTTTCTGACTGCAAATGTAACGCACCACAAGCCTCAGCGCCTTTAGAAACTTCTATTTTATGAGTATAAACGTTAAACTTGCTTTGTCAGAATTTGCCATCTGTCTTTATTTCTGTCATTAATGATCCTCTGTTGTCCGTACAGATGAGTGATCCGTTCAGGACATCTGTTAGGGTGAGTTGACACATTTATTGGTTTATCTAAAACGCTTTAGTTCTCTGGCCAGGCCACAAAGTCTCATTTACCATCCCAGTCAAGCTGATGCTGGGCTTCGGAGCATTGGGGTTAAACATAAGCTCTGTACTGGGTTCAAGCCAGGGATACATATTTCTAAACTGGTTGCCTGGTTAAAATTTCAGACTTCCGCTTTGTTGTCTGGCCAGAAATTCTTAATGCCAGCATTGAATATTTATTTATTTTTATTTTTTTAGCTCGCTAAATTAAAGCAAAGACGCTGACTGTAGTTTCTCTTCAAATTTTTAGAAACCTGGCAAGTGGTGTGCAGTACATGTCCAGATTGCATGGCAGATCTACCACCACCAGCAGAAAATGAAGGTGCGTGAGACGGACCGTTCTGTCTTCCAGGAGATTTCATGTCAAACCAGACACATAGCAGTGATTGTTAAAGAATCACCTACTGTACACGGAGATTGCATATGCTAAGAATAAATTACCCACAAACAAGCCGCTGGTTTGAAAAGACTAGGCAGAGCTGGTAACTGATGATCATGGATACTTCAGGTTCACTGAAGCTACGCAAAAAATGGAAACCAAACTGAAAATGATCTAAATGTTTATGTTTAAAACAGGAAACACCAATTATTCCTCCTTCTAAAGATTACAATAATATTAATATCACTATGACATATACACTATTTAACTACCTTTTACCTTTTAATGTTAGAATAATCTAATGTTTTCTAACATCATCGCCGATAATAATTTTATCTGGAGTTTTTTTTTTTTTATTTGTTAGTTAGCTTTTAATTCAAAGGCTTTCTTCAGGCTTTGGACCTTTTGTCATCAAGGACTTATTGTTCCCAATCAGCTTGCATGGATGGTTTGACAGAGCCGGCCAGAACTGGACAAACGTAGCGAAAAAAACCCGAAATAAACCGCCCGCTGTGTCACTGGAAATGCCTCGCCCGCCGTGATTCGCTGGCCTAGTTTCCTTTTGTCTGACTGTCGTCGCCTCTGCCTCTTTTGAATTGCAGCAGATGCAGCTCGACCCTCACAAGCTGGACATGAACGGGAAGCTGGACCTGTTCAGTCGACCCCCGGCCCCAGGAGTCTTCCCGGGGTTCCCCTATCCTCACGACCTGGCGCGACCCCTGTTCCCCTCCACAGGTCAGCTGATCCCCTAGAACCTAGATGTAGAAATCACCAGTGATCTTAAAACTGAAGCTTTTCTGCCTTTATGCAAATAAGAATTTCTAATTTCATTTAAAAAAAAAAAAAAAACATGCTGATGAAACGAAGTGGGTATTTTTCCTCTCGTGTAGTGTTCGGTTAATTATAGGGCTTTTTCAGCAAATGTTTTGCCAGTAAAGGAAATCAAATTTGTCCATGAATATGCATGACTCTCAGTTAGGTAATTGACTGATTTGCCCTGCATCGGGGGGGCAGGAGGGCTGCAGGAGAAAGGAGAATGCCCTTTGACTGGTAATTATGCTGTGGTTTGTCAGAGGCATTCGTATAATTGGCTCTTTCATTAACAATTCATGAGATGTGGTTGATAGTAACAATGTTTTGTAAAAGAAGCCATTTAGTTGCGCATTCAAAAACTGACCTTGCCGCGCCGCTGTAGCTTCGAGCTCAAACGCGTAACCACGGCAATAAAAGGGAAATGTGAATGGCAGCCCGCGTCTACTCTTGTGTTCAACATGTTTGCGAATTTATCCACATTTTATTACTTCTTGATAAATTTTAAAAGGACAGATCGAGACTTTTTTTTCTTTTTAACGGGTTTCTGTGGAACAGTTCTCAGTAGTCAACATCTTACCTGCACTGAACTCCCTCTGCGTCTTCATTTAGTGTGAACCTTGATCTTAAATTAATTCTAATCTGAAAAATGACACAACTGTTTATGCAAATGCTTTTTTTTTTTGTTTGTTCTTTTTTACTTTGTTGCCATCATTGTGTTTGCATTATGTGATTACTTGCAAAGAAGCTGGTAATTGTTCAGTTTATATTTGTGTGAAGATCAGTGGATTTTTCTCCATAAAATGTTTAAAGGTTGAAAAAAAAAAAAATCAACATTAGGATTAAACCCCTGTTATGTTTTTGAGATTGGATTTTAAATCTCCCACAGCAAGTGACCTACATTGATACTAAACAAGACTCGTTTTGTGGGGAGTTTCTCAGAGGTTAAATTGTTACTGAATAACGTGAGTGCGTCTGTGTTGACAGGCTCTGCACACCCAGCGCCCTCCCCGTACGGCCCCGCCCCCCACCCCAGCGGCTTCCTGCCTCCGAGCCATTTGGCAGGTAAGTGTAAGTAACCGCATACTCACAGTCGTTTAACCATATATCTCCTCTTTCTCTCCATGCATTCTCTGCTCATTCTCCCCGTTTTTTGACCCATATTTGAACATGGCGTGACAAAAAAAAAAAAAAAAAAAAAAAAAAAAACAAAGCCACCAGGGTGTCATTCAAGTCGCAGACAAATAAAATTTGGATCTCAGGTTCGTTTTTTTTTTTTTTTTTTTTTTTTTTTTTTTTAACGACCCCGTCGACCAGGAGCAGCTGGATACTTTTTAAGGAGACGCGTAGCTCATGGACATATCTGGTGTAACTCCGTCTGGGCTCATAAACACAAACATGGCATCCAGACAGAGACTCTGTTACACTATTTTCTGTGGAACATAAATTCTGTCTTTTACGGAAACGGATTGGTTTTTGCGTTTGTCGTACTTTATTTTTTTATTTCATCTTCTTAATTAAAGAGCTTATTTGGACCAAGAGTTACCAATTGAGTTCATTCAATAAACTGAAAATCGAAGTTATTTTTATCTGAAGAAAATAAGTAGAATAAAATGAAACCTTCTAATTATTTCAGCCTTTTTTATTCTTTTGATGGATTATGCATTTAAAATAGACTGATAAATGTTATTCAGACATGTCCCACCCCCCGATCCCCTCTTAGTGGTCAGGCTGCCACACTGAAGTCAGTCACTCACCAGATTTTCAGTTTAATTAGCTCTCAGTTTCCCTGTCCAGCACCCGACCACCATCGACATCGCTCCAAGAAATTCAAACTAATTTCCACATCAGGGAGATTTGTTTCTCTTGCCCTATCAGGCTCCAGTTAGTGCCAGGAAATCCTGCGTCCCGGCTGCCGTACGATTTACCAGGCAGGGAGTTAGGATGGCAGCGCTAACAAAATCAAAAACAAAACAAAACAAAAAAAAAAAAAAAAGAACAGAAGGGAAAAAAAAAAAAAAACTCGCTTGTAAGAGAAAAGCTGAGTAAAACGGGTTGGTGTCGGGGTGAGTACTGCTAACCGGCTCCCCCTCTTGCTAATCCCTGTTTGGCATTTTGCAGATCCTTTCAGTCGCTCCAGTTCCTTTGGCGGCCTCGGCAACCTTTCAACCAGTGCCTTCGGAGGATTAGGCAACCCCTCGCTTGGTAAGCGCTGCCCGGCTCTCTCCTCCTCCACCGGCTTCCCCTCTTCTCAGTCGGGGCCCCCTGTGGCCAGAAGCACAGCACAGAACAGAGCGGAGCAGGAAAGCGTTAGGCAACAGGGAGAGCGAGGAGGGGAAGGCAAAAAGACACTTAGCTCTAGTTTCTGTGTCAAACCAAAAAACCCCTGGCCCTGGGAGACCCGACAAAGCAGCACGACACACAGCAAAGCAAAGCTCCTCCCTGCCTCCACTTCATCCATCAGTGATGTTTCCAACAGCCTGGCTATAATCTGACTTCGCTGATGCCAGTAGGCGCTCTTAGGTTTGCTGTTTGGTGACAATTCATCTATTAATTATTCGACAAGCCCCCTTTTTGCATCTCCATGGAGGGGCTTTCTCTTTTCTCCCTCTGCATCCTTCCCTCCATGCATTCTTCTCGTTTTCATTATCCCTCCTGTTTCTGTGTGCCAAATCACTCACCCTGTTGTGAAAATGGGATGTGATTGGACTAGACATGCTGTGGAATGCTAAGGTCTCCCTTGGCTTTTCACAGCTTTCTTCTCCAGAGGACGAGTGAGTCTCCTCTGTTCATCCGGTGCAGAAAATGGAGAGGGGGGGGCGAGGGGGTTGTCGGGGTGGGGGGAGAGGCCCTTCAGTCCCAAAGCAAAGCTTGTGTTGTGGGGAGCCATTAACCTCTAACTCTTCCAAGCAGCTTCGGGGAGAGAACCTCCAGAGACAAAGACAAAAGCAGCTTTTGTTTACGAGTCTTTCTTGTCTTATGTGTCCTCAAGAAGGTTTTGTGCCCAATTAACTTAGAGAGTCCAATGTCTGTCTGCTTTCTTTCTCTCTTGTCTTTTTTTTTTTTTTTTCCACCATCAGGGTCCAATAGCGTGTTTGGTTCCAAGGAGGGGCCAGGAGGACTGCCCACGTTTGGCAGCCCCCACCACGACACCTGGAACAGACTGCGACGCACACCGCCATCTTTCCCCACCCCGCCGCAGTGGCCCAAAACCGGAGAGGCTGAGCGAAGCAGTTCCGCCAACAGCCACGACCGAGAGCGGGAGCGGGAGCGGGACCGAGAGCGAGACCGAGAGAAAAGGGACTCGTCCATCGGGAAAGAGGAGAAGGATAAGGACAGGTGGGTCGAGGACGGATGGCTTTAGTTTTCATACACTTGAGATCGTGTTTTAAATCAGTATTAGATATTGGTGTAACCCTCGGAAATGCTATAAGTTTTGGCTCACCGGATCAATCCCCACTCCGTCCGTCTTCACTTGCCTGCTGGTGGCGGTCAGAGGGCCTGATGGTGCCGGTGTGTGCAGCTGTGGCCACTGCCCAGTGGCTCGCCACCATCAGTGTGTGAGTGTGTGTGTGAATGGGTGATTGACTGAATGCAATGTGAAGCTCCAACCATTAACCCCACGTAGTGTCCATGTAAAGTGATTTGTAGTTGCCTCCTGTATGTAAAAAATCCCATTTGATTGAAAAGAATCTGCTTAATATAATGTGCTGATTCAACAAATTGTTCCATTGTACCATTACAGGGACTCTGTGGATCGCAACCGCCACTCAAACCGCTCTTCTCCTGCCTCGGCACCAGTCAGCTACCAGATCAGCAGCCTGATTCGCTCAAACAGTCAGAACTCTAGCGACTCGGGTCGGCATCACAGCGGCAGTGTAGACCGCGTCCGGGAGGCGGAGAAAGAGCTGCTGGAACGCCAGAGGGAGTCTTCTCTCGCCGACATAAAGGTAAAGGAGAGCCGCTCACCGGGGAAGGAGATGCTGGAGAGGCGAACCTCAGAGGACTCCATCAAACCCACGCAGCGCACGCCTTCGCCCTACTCCAAGGCCATGATCAATGAGCAGAGCATGAAGCTAGCCGGTGGGCTCCCGTCTGCGATCAAGGACATGGAGAGGAAGGAGCCGCCGTCTGCAGAGCTCCTCCACAAAGTGAAAAATGACATGAAGATTAAGGAGGAGAGAAAAGAGGAGCAAGAGGTCATGGTGGTGAGTTCAGAGCCAGCGCCCCAACCTGCAGTACAGATCCTTCCTGCACCTGTCAGCCAACCAGGAAACCCTCACCACCACCACCCTCCGTTGTCACAGCAGCCTCCTCTTCCCTCGCCCCGTGGCAGTGACATCCCGACACCGGGCCTCCACGGTGTCCCCATGTCACACTCTCTTCCTCTATCCATGAGTGCCATGCCTCAAATGGGCAGCCTCAACGTACTGGACAGAGCTCGCATGGCCCCCTTCATGGGGGTGAGCCCGCTGGCAGGACGAGAGCGAGTGCCGCACACCGCCTTCCCCTGGGACCCACTTCGAGAGGCCTACCGCAGCCTGGACCTGCAGCGGCGCATGGACTTCCAGCTCAGGGCCGAGCAAGGACACCGCTTCCCCAGCGTGTACGAGCAGGAGCGCGCCTACCGCGAACGGGAGGCTCATGACTACTCTCACCACGAGCACCTCTTGGAGGTGCGTAGGGAGCATGAGAGGATGCGGCAACAGGCGGAGGAACGAGAACGCCTCCACCTGAGGGAGGAGCTTGACCGGGCCCGCCTCCATCAGCTGCACCAGTCGCCGATGGAGGGCCATCTACCCCACATGCCCCCATTTATGCCACACTTAGGAGGCATGCCATACCCAAGACTTAGCCCCTCTACAGGACACAACGGTCCTCTGAACAGAACACCCCCTACCGCCGCGTTAAGCGCACCCCCACCTCTTGTGCCAGCTGGCAGTGCCCGGCCAGCCTCGCCCAGGAGGACTACCCCCCTCACCACCACCCAAGACCCGAGGGACTATTCCCCGTCTCGCAACCCCAAAGAAGTAGAGGCTCGGTAGTTTCTGGAAACTCGACGAGCCTCACTTCGGTTTTGTGGAATAGCGAGATCAAAGATGCACTGCTCCTTCACCAGAGAGGAGCAAACCTCCCCAAGGGAAAGGGTTTGATTGTACAAAGTAAAGGTGTGTAAGGCTAATAAAGCACATGCCATGGCTATTTTTAGTGGACTGGATGTTCAATAATGTCGGTAAAGATGACACAAATGTGTGGATGTTTATTTCCGACTTAAATATTTGATAATTATTAATATATTAATCCAATACCTTATTTCTGCTTTGTGCCGAAAGGAAAGGTCCTAAATAAGTTTGTACATTTCCTATCTTTGTTCCATGTATAGATATGATTTCTATGAATTTTATGTACTTTGTGCATTAGTCTTGCCTTTTACAATATTTATCCCAGTCTATTGTGAGACATATCCTTTATGATAATGTAAAGACTTGACTTTGGATTCAACCATCAGTAATTTAACCTCATGGTACCTGGATATCCTCAATGATGACAATGTACATTGCTACATTATCAATTTATTTTGTTTATTTGGTTTGCCTTTGAGATATGCAGATAAATATATAAATATATATATATATACATATATATATATAACTATATATATAATGTTTGTTCAGTCTCTGTAAAGAAAACTGATGTAAATAACCTGTTAATATTCTTTGCTGCAAGATTGCGTTGTAAATTTATTAGTCTTTTTAACCATTTCTAGAAAAAACGAAATTAAACAAAACAACGTGGAATCACCTGCCTGTTGAAAATCATGGTGTCAAACAGCCGGCCAACGGATGGAGGTCACGAAGGGAGGGTGTTGTACGGAAGCCTGGATGGATCGCCTGCAATCTATGCAAAGCAGCACACAACACCCTGACAAAACGAAATCTACTGGAACAAACTGACAATACTGGAGAAGCTGAGAGAAACTTGGGATTTAGCACATGTTCATATGTACCAATGAAAATCATCTGGATTATTCAAAGACTTCCAAGTCGGAAACTGGACCAGCTCCAAGCAGAAACGGACGCTGTTGGGTGGACGTCAAAAAGACTTTATCTGTCAACCTTGTGGTGTTGTGCAGTTGTTTTTCTTAGACTCTTGTATACAAACAAACAGTAGAGTTTTAGGCGTGGAAAAAAAAAAAAAAAAAGAAAAATGAACATTCATGGTTTAAAATGTACGGAATAAAGTTTGGACCTAATGTCAAACACTTCCGGTCTGCCTTTCGTCCCGCTGTAAAAACGGAGCAGCGAATCCGTCGGCCTGTTGAAGCGACTGCGTGGAATTACAAGATGAGATTGATGGCTTTGCCGATTACGCTTCTGCCTCCGTATTTTTTCACAATTCAGCGTTTTCTCATTTTATATCAAGCTATTACTCTGAAATCATAAAGTCAACTGAGCTGGGGCAGCCAAGTATAGCCCCGGCCATCAGATCATTTGACCATAATCTGTCATACATGGGCTGCAGAGCTCTTCGTGGTGGAATCAATGGGATTGGGCCGAGGCAATACAGGGTGGACTAATAGAACATTGATTTTGTATGGAAGCGGGTTTTGAGTGTTTGTGTTGCAGGTAACTGGTATTGACTGGCAGCCCAGCGGCATATTGACCTGCGGTCTGGACTCATTACGGGGAGCAACGCCTGGGAGGAAGGCTATCGGATGGCGGGGAAGACGCTCCCCCTTCCCCATGCGTGCCACTCATCTGCTTTTCTAATGAGGCCGGAAGGCTCTCTGGAGTGGCTCGCGGAGGGAGTCCTGAGGTGCCCCCGTCCTGTTATCGACGGGGCAGCGGCTGCGCTCGCCGCCTGCCTGGAGACGGCCAATTCATCCTGATAATGCTTCGACTACTCATCCCGCCCGCCCGGCGCTCTGCGCCTCACAATCCCGTGCCATGGTAGCAGCCCCATAATGACAGCGTGGATCAAACCGTGGCCAGGTCATTAGGGGATGTTATTGAAAATCAATTGTGCTCCTGTGTCTCGCACTCTCCAACGGGGTTTTTCTTCTTCTCCTTTTTTTTTTTTTTTTAAATGGCTCCTTGAAAAGACTGTTTTGCCAGAATGTGGCCGGTGTATTGGGAAGGCTTGAATCACTACCACTTTCAATTTAGACTCCTGGTAATTGAACCACATATTCCTCATGTGGGTAGCATCTGTCAGAGGACGACCTCGCATTAGCGCCAAGTGTTCTTCGACCCGGGATGACAAAACAACAAGGACCGTGTCTAGCAAAAGTATTCATACGCTTTGCTACATTACGGCCACGGCATGCAGCTGCACCCACTCGTTCACTGCGTTAGGATGTTATTGAAATACCCATTTATTTCGATGCGTCACACATTATAAAGATTAATCAGACTAATACTGACGTTTTGATACCTTTCTTTTCCCTCTTAATCATAATTTTATGCTAACAGTCATTAAAAAAAAAAAATATATAAGATCAAAGTATAACACCAAACCAATAAAAAAAAAAAAAATCATTTTAATAGTAATGATATGTTTTATGTGCGACTTTCCAAAAAAGAACTGCAACACTTTACAAGGATCAAGCGAAATTACAAAACAGCGCAAAAAAAACCCCCAAACGCTCTAATGCATAGCAGTGGAAATTAAAACACACAATAAGCATAAAACAGCTTTAAAAGCTGTTGTGATGCGTTTTGAGATGTTTTTAAAAACAGGAATGTTGGCTTAATTAAAATACCTGCTTAAAGGTATTTTAATATGACGCACAAAACTCAACGGGACGCATGTTTTTAATTTACTGAATACGACCATAAAGTGTAAGAAAACTGATAGGTGGTTTATTATTTAGTTTTTTCACGCTATGAAAGCTCCTTTTTTCACAATTTGGAACAGGCAAGCTGGTATCAAAACATACAAGCGCATGCCACACTTTTCAGATCTCTATTTGCACATAAAAATGAAAAGGAAAACCACAAATCATTTTGCTGCGACTTCACATGAGCATTTCTACACCTCTGGTGATGAGAAGCAAATGAAATCCCCTGAAATGTATGATTGCAGCAAAAACGTTTGAACAATTTCACGGGGTGTGGATACTTTTGCGAGCCCCAGATTCAGAGACCTCTCACTTGTCATGGTGCGGTGACATATATATTTATTTATCTGGTTGTTTTTCTGCAACAAAGTGTTTACCAGGTGAGCTTCGGTATGCAGAAACACACTCGATCAGCCTGCCTTGTGCTTCAGCCGTTTTCACCGCCGCGGCCCTCCGGAGATGAAAAGCTCCATCAATTTCACTCATCGTCTGGCAAGGTCAATTTATTTCAGCACACAGTCTATCATCAGATGGGAAACAATTGACACCTCGCCTAACACATCCAACCTAAGGTGGATTATCAGAGCGTCTGCAGTTGTCACTTTCTTTTTAGTGTCATTACTCATGTGTGGGAGCGAGGGTTTTTTATTTTTTAAAGATGATTTTGGTTTTTTCATCCGTTACGTGGTAACGGATGAAAAAAACCAAAATCAAAACATTCACAATTCTTTTTCTTTTTCTGTCACTGATGTTGATTGCCGCTGTAACAGGATTTTCCTGTTACAGCGCCTTTGCGAGATACAGAGAATCCTCCTTTTTGGACTTTTTTTTTTTTCTCTCTCATAATCCCAATTAATAGGATACAGCAGCATTTGAGGTAAGACATTGTCTTATTGTTCCAGTAATCCTTTTTTTTTTTTTTTTTTTTTTTCATTTATCTGAGAGAAACCTCGATGCTGAGGGTTTGGGATTGAATTTTCATGGTCTCAAATAGCTCCAAATAAAAGGCGCCTGGCACAGAGCTGCACCCCAGATTCAGCGAGCAGTGGAACAGGCCAGAGGGACTTCTTAAAGAGCACAATGGCAGCTAATAACACAGTGCCAGGCTAATAGGATGGGCAAGAAATGAATGGTTCGGTCCAAGCTTCTTTTCTCTGTCCTCCCCCGACTGATAAAACATGTATGAAAGCCTTTCTGAGCCACCGTATAGCGGCTCCCTTGACTTCTTTCCCCCCAGCGAGACTTAATGCATTAGTTCTCATTTGAAAGCTGTTTTTTGAAATGGAAATCGCTAATGAGGCGGGAGGCCCCGGCCATGATCCGCATTTGGATTGCCCGGGCTCCTTTTTTTTTTTTTGCCTGGGCCCGGTGATTTGGGGGCCCGGAAACCCTGACGAGTCGACAGCCATTCTGCGCCACTGAAACTACATCTGAACGCAGTGAATTTGGTGCGAGAGCGCTGCGAGAGTGCGTGTTGTTCTGACCGCCTAAAAAGGCGAGCGGCGCACGTCCTCCGTCTTTTTTTAGCCCTCGGTGTCAACTGAGCTGCAGCTGACAGAAGCCAGGCCTCTCATTGGTTAAGGAGCTGACTTGGACACGACGAAATGGTGTGAATTCCTTACCCTGGTGACAAAGTGCTGTCTTATGTCTTTGCACCTCTGGACCTATGACAAATATTCCAGCTGCCTCACAGCGCCGCCTCTAAAGCTATGCAGGGAGAGGAGAGCTGGTAGAGGAGGAGGACAGACTCACTGTACGGCCCGCCGCCGGTTAGGGTTATGGTTACAGAATACACAGTGTGTACTCACTGGAAGTCCACATACGTGGATTGGAGAATTGGAACGGTGCGGGTTCCGTCATCGACTTGCGCCTCTGTGTCGTAACTTAGGCGCCATACTAATAAGAAATAACAGAATAAAATTACAAAAATAAAGTCGTAAACTTACGAGAATAAACGCGTACAATTATGAAACGAAAGTCATAATATTGGGACAATAAACTTACATGAGCAAACAGTGATCAGTTGCAAGAACAAAGTTGTGGCATTTAGAGAATGAGGTCAGAATATGACCAAAATAAAGTAAAATTGTTCAAATGTGTTTCGTTGCGACCCGTCGAACACAGAGCCAAATTCAGTATCGTTGATGTTCGTGAAGTACTTTACATTTGAAAACTGATTTTTTTATTTATTTATCTATTTTTTTTCCAACATCGCTATATTTCCGCCATTTAATTCATAACGTCACATGCAGCAATGAACTGTGGGTGACACACTTCGCCGGTGCGGGCTTTAGTCGAACACGGATCGAGGGCGCGAGACAACGCCGGAGAACCGGGACCAGACGACACGATCGAACCCTGGGGCAGGAGCAAGAGCCACTCAGGGGGAACCTCGGAAAGCAAACGAGGCCGACGGACGCCGAAAAGGCAGATGGAAAAACAGGAGGTCCGGTTGAAAAGTAGATTTTCCACTTTGATTCAATTTTCAGGATTTCTCCAGGCTTTCCCAGAGCCTCGCAATCTCTCACACTGGTCGTATTAAGTACACAAGCCGTAAAAAGAAAAAAAAAAGAAGAACATTTATGCAGCTGGGTGCATCTGGCAGTGACACGCTTTTCATTCAAGGACTCTCAGCATGGCGGCCTGCCTAGCCCCGCCGCCCTCCCCGTTCTATGTATGGACACCAGACAAAAGCAGACTTAAGGAATGGGTGTGTTGGGTAGAATGAGACTCCCAGCGCTTTGGTCTTGTTTTAAAATTAGAGAGATTCTGAGGGAAATGTAAGCCATATGCATCTTGTCCAATTTGGCACAGCCAACGCACATGATTAACCGAAGAGACGTTAATCAAAAGTGGCTCAGCATTTGAAGGGGCGGTGAGAAGCGCTGCCAGCTGGTGACAACATGGCTTGTGTGCGCAGGCCAAGAGTGAAGTTTATTTGAACGTGCAGCTCGCCGTGACCGTTTCTCGAGTTTTTCGGTTTTTTTTCTTTTTCCCCCCCCTCCACCGTGACGCGCTCAGCAGAGCATTCCTGGCTCGTCGCTGGAATCGCCTCAGAGCCGTTGGCACCTGGGAAAGACGAAAGTTTTCCCAAACCACAAAATTAGAAATTCTGTTGCAGCCGAAAAGCCTTCTGGTTGCACAAGCTTGTGCTCAGTTTGACACTGGCAAAACCTAGTTGCTGGCATCCGCGAGGGAGCGTCGCCTGTGCAATTGGAAATTGTGGAATTCGTACCAAAAAATAAAAAATAAAAATAAATTAGCAGCACATTCAAAAATAAAAACACACTTTCTTTCCATAATAAGCTGTCGGATGCCCCGGCTGAAAATATGCTGCGGTGTTTGTAAAATATAAATAGAGCGGAATAATTAGAAGTAAGTTAGAGGTTTTATAACACGGGAAGCTTTGCTTGCTACTAATATTTAGCAGTTGTCAGGAATGTGATTCAAAACAGCTCAGAGGATTGAAAAAAAAAAAAAAAAAATGATGTACTGGATTTGTAATTTTAGGAGTCTAACTTCGTCTTACACACTGCAATGTTCAAAAAAAAAAAAAAAAAAAAACCCAAAACATTTTAAAGTCACACATTAGCCAACACCACTTTGCACAGTCTGTCTAAACACGTCGCTTTTAGTTCCTCTTTCTGCAGACTTTCAAACTCTGATGGAGTCTGACGGGCCAGATAATTGATCAAAAATGATGGCGTGTGAAGCAGCTGCCCGTTTTTTCTGTTTGAAGTGTGACTAACTCACCACATCGTGGACATTGTGTGTTCAGCGGTGATGTGGAGCAGATGAAAAGTCTGGACAGCCTCAGGAGAAGTGCCTTGGACACTTTGCGCTGCTAGAGAGAATCACTCTCCTCAGTTTGGACACTAAGCAGTTGCAGCCATGTTCACTTTTAACATGCAGTCAAAGCAGAAAACATCCCAAAATTGTTCAACATTGTTTCATGAAACCAAAACGTGTTCTGATTGTCTTTAAAGTCCTTTTCAAGTGGTACCAGAGGACTGTTATATTATATTATATTATATTATATTATATTATATTATATTATATTATA
>VMRN01000034.1:2272714-2324299 GCA_010277015.1 Poeciliopsis turrubarensis
GTGTGTGAGAGA
This sequence comes from Poeciliopsis turrubarensis, assembly GCA_010277015.1. NCBI lineage: Eukaryota > Metazoa > Chordata > Actinopteri > Cyprinodontiformes > Poeciliidae > Poeciliopsis > Poeciliopsis turrubarensis. The sequence continues at coordinate 2,272,727 of VMRN01000034.1, forward strand.
GAGAGAGAGAGAGAGAGAGAGAGAGAGAGAGAGAGAGAGAGAGAGAGAGCGAGAGAGCGAGAGAGCGAGAGAGGCATGCTCGCGCAGACGTCTTACAATGAGGAATGAAGCCATTAGTGAATGGAGGCCCCTGTGCTCAGGGCCCCCGCACACTGAACATTAATAATGCACTGCCAGGGAGTAGATGACATTAGGCCTGCATTAAAGACTCGTTTGCTCTTTCAATTAGAGACACGCTGCATAAGGAAGGATCTGCCCTCTTGTAATTTGCTATGAAATGTTTTGTTTTTCTTTCTGCTCGGCGTAAATTGTCAGTAGGTTCCAACAGATCCGTTTTATTTTTCGACATGGACGTTGGTCACACACCTTTAATGGCCGGGTCTAAAATACTCCTGTGAGATGAAACCGGATTATAGATGATGGCAAAGGAGCTTTCAGTGTTTATATTCCAATAGAAGGAGAAATTGTGCTATAAAGGGGTATGTAATGGAGGCCCTTCTTCTTTAAGGAGTATTTTAAATTATTTAGCATTTTGTAATTGTTGTCTGTTCACTGTGCGGGGGGGGAGGGCCTTGGCGGCCCACACCACTACACTACCTCCACCACAATTGCCAGAGAAGATTGTTCCCTGATGGCTCCCAGTAGGTCATACTGTCAAAGTTAAACTCGAATACTTTATGGTTAGGGTTTGGTGGATTATAACTCCGTGTTTTTTTTATGAGTGCTGAGTTTCTGGACCCCCCCTGGGGCCCTCGAAGATGAATTTTCTACACTAGTTCTGTGCAGCGATGCCAAAGCAGGACTGTGCAGTCACGGGGATTTTAACTTTACTTCTTCAACTTTAGTGATTTAGATGAATGTTTCAAATCGTAATCACCCTCAAGGTCCTCCAGTGGGGCGATTCGCCACTGTGGAAGCGAAGCACGTAGGCAAAAATAAAACACCGAAAAACAGAAGTGGAAATGATAGATTATGCTGTGAGGGCAAATTTCGTGAATGAGAAAATGGTGTGCAGATATTAAAAAAATAACATACTCCAGTTAATACCGACTGAGTAGGATAATTAAGGAAATGTACAAAATGCATATTTGTACATAAAAAAAAAAAAAAAAAAAAAAAAACAGATGCTAAAAATGATTTGTTCAGAGGACAAATGTCAGTTGCTTATTTGCATGTCCAGCCAAAGGACAGTCCATCCTCCGAAGTTAAATGTCACTGAGCAGCTTGCGTGAGTCAGAAAAAGATTTTTTCTGTTCCCAAAAAGAAGAAAGATTCCTCTACATATCATGGAAATCTGGTCTGCCTGAACAGTCTGTGCCGTTTCCCATTAATGTGCTTCCTTTTCATGTGGATTTCAAACACTGTCATCACATGAAGGGCTCACACTCCAAAACCCGCCAAGAGTTATTGTCCGACTGCATTATTCACATTATGACTCCCTGAAATTAGCAAATAAATTGTACGTTAGTCGACAACTAAATCACTTCTGTCTCTTGTTTGTGAGTTTGAAGCCTGAAATATGACATATTGGGGTGCAGGATCCCGGGATATCATCCACTTAAGGTCGTGTCTGCACTTGATTTATGTTCGGCTTTAATCAGTTTTATTAAGTACGGATTAATGGCTTGCAGTAACTCTTGACTGGCATTCTGGGCTTGATGTATTTATCCAGCGAAACAGCAAAAGCATGAGGATGAAGATGAAGATGAAAGCTTCATAAGCACAAACAGCAGATCATATATCACGGTAATTAAAGTAGAAATGAAACTTTCATCCCGCGTTTCATAACACTGGTTAAAATCAGCTGTGTTCCTGGATTTTGTTTTTAAGTGAAATACTTGAATAGACTAAACTTGAAGCTATCATGGGCTTCCTAACCACCAACAGATGAGTGGGAAGCATTGTTTTTCTTCATAACCAGAGAAATGCAGTTCCAAAGGGTTTCTTTCTTTCTTTCTTTCTTTTTTTCTGCAGCAGCCAAGATTTATGTAGGGAGTGTGAAATGTCTCATTTCTTTTGGCTAGAATGAACAGTGACTTATCTCCCAGACACCGGAAGATAACGAGAGTCGAACTGCTGCAGATAGACAAATGATAACGTGTGAAAATGCTGCAGAAGAGCCTTGGCCATTTTTCAAAATTATTATTATTAATATTTTTTTTTCATGCAGCAAACTTAATTTGCTGCTGGAACTTGACAAAATGTGAGAAGCTCAACAGATATGATTACTTTTGGAAGTTATTCAGGGATGAACACTAGGAGGTGCTAGAGCACCTTTCTTCTTCCTGTAGACAAAAAGGTGCCCTTTTGAAATCTTTTTTGGTTGTTTTTTTTCTTTGTCATTTTGGGGTTTTTTTACAGTGCACCGTGTGTAACCAAAACAGTATGCAGTTATTGATTTTAAATATTGGAATCGTCTGTGGAAAGAATTAAAGTGAAAGGAAATGCGCTCTTGTAATGTATAAAATCTCTTAATCAGTTTGTAAACAAGGTTTGTTTTGTAAATGCTTTGACTAATGTCAAGTTGTATTTTAGTCCTATTTTTAGGCCCGAGCAGCTGAGCGACAAAGACGTCGTAAAGAAGTTGTGACTTCTTTATGGCTAAGTCGTAACATCTTTCGCAAACAAACGCAAGTGAACCAACAGAACAAACAGAATAATTTAAGAAATCTGCATTAACATTCTGACTCGTATGAATAATAATTCAAGATTTCTTCAATTGCATGTAAACCCGTCTGTACTGCCATCAATCTGTCCAAAGAGTTGCATGCAGAACTTTAGGTTTCTGCAAGCTGTTTTAACATAAATTCGATTTCGTCTGACTGTCAAGAATTACATTCAGTTGCCTGCAGAATTTTAGATTTGTTCATTGTTCCTGTTAATGACCGTTCAGTCTGGGATCGTTACGCTAATCGCTTCAGATAATTGATCAATCAAATTACTATATGCAGAATCAGGGTCACGCACATTAAAAACAGTGGTCCAAGCTTTGGGCTCAACGTTTGCACCAAGCTGTAGCAGACTTCTTTCAGTCAGAGGAATTGGAGAAATGCTACATCCAGGAGAAGTTGTGTCCTATTCTGTGTCAGAGATTGGTTTCACAAGCAGAGCAGGGGTGTAGTTTGGATCCTGAACAATCAGGTTTGCTGATAAGCCGTAACCAACTGTTAGCCTGACAGATAAATCTAAAAAAACCTCATATAGCCAAGTCACCCTGGTTTCCCTCAAAGTAAAGAAGCGTGTGGTGAGGAAGATGGTCTTTTCATCTGTCCTCCCAATGACCTGGGCTGAATCAGAACATTCACAGCTTTGAAGCCGTTTTACGTTTCCTGTCATGTGTGACGGAATTGAACGGTGCATCGGTGCTTTCCGTCTTCGTGACTCTCTGTTGTTCCACACTCCACCTTGTAGCACCTGAGGATTCTCAGGAATTCCCTGAGGTGCCTCGAGGAAGACAGGCCTGAAATTTGACTGCACCCGGAGGTGATCGTTTCTCCCGATGATGGATGAGAGGCAGACCAGATAGGGGGAACTACTGGACTTCATGATGGTGCTGCCACCTCCAGGGATTTCTCCTGGCTCCACATTTCTAACTCTGTGAGCCTCTCTATTCCGGGAAATAACAGCATCTATGCCTCTTGCCATTGCGATAAGTTTAAGATATAGTTAGTGGTTATTTTGTACTTAAATCCAACAAACAGAATATTGGTAGGTTGGTAAAGAAATTATACAGCAGTCACAACAAAGACTAGCTTAAAGACGTGGACTTTGGGAATAATTTATATAGAGTGGATCGTTTAAGTTATATGTAACCTGCACCAGAATTGCATTGTGGGAAATGTTGTGATATGTGGCTTTTCATTCTTTTTAAATGTGTAACCTGGTATGTTTTTTTGGGATAAAAATGTTTTTCATTTAATATTATTATTGTTGTTATTGTTGTTGTTGGCTTTTTAATGGAAGAAGCTTGTGCTTTTGCCTGTGTTGCTCTGTAAGGAGGAAACTGCCCTTTATGGCTAACAGTGACATATTATTTTATGACAGGCATTGTCCCTTTTGAAACAAATGAACAACAACAGAACAAAAGCCTTTGCAATCAGTTTTCTCGGGTTGCAATGACTTGGGTTTTCCCTCATTAGTCACATGCATTGTTTCCCGTCGGTTATTGTTCCTTTCCAGCTTGTTGCAGGCAAACTGGGCGGTTTAAACACGGGTCCACTTGGGACTAGCTTTACAACATTTGTGTACGTTGCGTGTTTGGCGTGTGTCACATGCTTAGTTCATGGTGATTGGTCACAAAGCAGAAGAGAGTTCAACAAATCACTGATCCAACCCTGGCAGAGCCTACAGGAAGAAATAGAAAAACGAAACTCGCTTGGAGAAAAAAAAGAAAGCTATAGGGTTTCTTTTTACTCTCTTAAATAAGAATTATTAATAGCAACAAATGAATTAGATTTCTAAAATTAGTTCATCCTTGTAAAAATGTTATTTCGGCTATTTGTAGTGTTCACTGGGGATAGGAAGAATGCATCACACAAGAATTGAAAACAAGACATTTTTTCTTGAAAATATGAAGAAAGTCATAGCTGCTTTTTTAAAATAACCCAAAGGTAATCTTTATCAATATGTATTTTATTTCGAGTTGGAGAGTCACAACTGAGATCTCAAATTTAAGTACAAAGTCAGAGAAACTATTTTCTTTTATCATTAGTCGTTTATAACAATCAACACCTTAAAATATAATTCCTACTATAGTAATACACTTTTTGATAGTGTCACTTTTCATTTTTACTGGTACAAAAGCTTTAAGTCTGCACTGTCAAACCAGTCAAAGAATTATTTGACTTTCAAAGTCAATTATTTGAATTCTTTTCTGAGACCGGAACCCATGTATATGTATATATGTATATATACATATACATGTACATATGTATACATATGCATATGCAGTAACACACAGAGGATCCATTAAAGCGCCCAGGTTCTGTTCCCGTGAATCAAGCCCAAATCATTACACCTCCACCACTGTCCTCAATGAGGGGGAGAGATTATATTGTCTGGAGACAAATGTATTCTTTACTATTATTATTATTATTATTATTATTATTATTATTATTATTATTATTATTTTATTTTTTTACTATTGTTATTGTTATCATTATTAAATCTTCTGACAGCTTGCCATAGTCTCCTGCGCCCCACATTAAACAAGCTATTGACGCCCCTCCGTCAGCTGACGACGGCCCATGTTGTCAGGAAGTGCTCCGCTCCGTTTTTCAGATCTAACCGGACTATAAGGAGGAGCAGCTGTTTGACACCCCGCCGCTGGAACATCACAGCCAGCGTTTCATGGTAAACCAGGAGCTGCGGGGCCATAAATGCAGCGCTAGAGAGACGTGCTGGTCCGAGTGGACGGTTCTGGTGTGTGTGTGTTGTTTTGTTTTTTTTGCTAGAACACGGATGCTAATGCTAGCAGTCTGGTTAGCTTAGCATTGAGCGCGGTTGTTTTCGTTATTTTGCTCCAGCAGCACGTTAGGCGAAAACCTCTTGAAGCGTTGGCGCTCGGCAGTTGGAGTAACTGTGACTTTGTTTTAGTTAAACCAGCTGAAAGCTGCAGTGCAGTCAGTTTGTGTTGTTTTGTTTAAAAAACGTAATACAATCACAGCTCCGGTCTGATTCTTCCTGTTTAGCAAATTGCTCGTTCTCTGTAGTTCTGTTGTCAACGTAGAAAGTCTGTTCATGACGTTTCCATGAATTTCACGACAGCAGCAGCTGATATAAGCTGGTCTATTTTAACCTGGCCAATCAGCTGAGTGTTTACTAAAAAAATCCACTGTGTTACAGTTGAGTTAAAATGTCCAAATGTCTCTGTTATTATTTAGGAAAACATCACTTCAAAGAATAGCTGCATGGTTTAAAGGTGGTAAAGTTTTTTTTTTTTTGCTTTACTGTAATAAGCCTGAAAAAAATTTAATAAAAATAAAAAATCATACAAATAGATTTAATCTGGAGATTCACCTAAATTGGGTTGTAAGCACTTTTTACATTCACAAAGTGGTTTAATTTCTCTTTCTGTTCGTTGCGCCATGTCGTTTCTCTAAGCAGTGCATTCCAATGAGAAATGGTAAATGGTGTCGCATTTAATCCCTAAACTGGTTTTGTGTTGGTTCCCAGGGTCAGCCATTGAGACATGGAGAGCTACAGCAGTGGTCAGCCATGGGGGAAGCTAGTCAAAGTGGACTCCAATGAAACGGTTCTGCTTTTCACCAAGGAATGTACAGTTGGCAGAAAAAAAGGTAGGAAAGGTTGTGTTTTTGTGTGTGTGTGTGTTTTTTTTTTTTGTTGTTGTTTTTTTTGGGGGGAGCGGACGAAGACGTCTCATTTTCTGTTTCTAATTCGTGTTAGAAGTGGCTCGTGTTTATCCCAGCTTTCTAAACTGCTCTCATTGAGCAAAAGTCCCCATTAAGAGAAGACGGCCCTTTCTGCGCCGTAGACGTTTCTGTCAGTGTCTGGAGCCTTTATAACCTCCCCCTTGAAAACACAAAGCCTCCTTTAGTGCCCCAAACTTAGACAGCCCCTTGTGATGAGGACAAAAGATGTCTATTGACAACATGCGTGTAGAATATTAAGTAGATTTCTTTTTTTTCTTTTTTGCATGAGTTTCGCTTTAAAGCTGGTTGGGGCTATATATATACTTATATATATATATATATATGTGTGTGTGCTTTGTGGTTGAGAGATTATGGGAATCTACTTTTTCTTTTTAACTATGCAGAGCCTCTGGGGTTTGCAAAGATTGCATAAATTAGCCAATCTCTGGGTAATAAGAGTCAAACATGTCATGGCTACTTAGTCTTTTTGTTTCGACAGAATTGTTAACTATATGTTTCTATATCATTTAGGATTTAAGATTAAAAAAAAAAAAAAAGACAATTTGAAGCATGAAAAAGTAAATATTTAGTTTTGGATAAGAAAATGGTTTTTCCTAAAAAAAACAAAAAAAAATCTTTTTTGTTTTTTTACATTTCTGCTTTTTTTCAGGCTGCTATCTGTCCTTTCCATCCAATAAACTTGTCTCCGGTGAACACTGCAAGATAGTGAAAGATGAACACTCAGGGCTGGTCTGGCTTGAAGACACAAGGTACTGTAACCCCAAGAGTTTAAAACGAAATTCTACTGCCTTCAAAATGACTTGTTCTTAATTTGTTTCTGTTTTTTTTTTTTTTTACACCCACACATAAACAAAAATCTGAAAAGTGTGGTGTGCGTTTGTGATCAGGTTTGCCCTATATTTAGCGCCATCTAAAATTTCATTTAACTTCTTTAGTCCCACTCTGTGGAAGTAGGACGTTTTGATTCAAAATAAATGAATAATTTCCCTCATGTCTGTATCATTTTCGGTTTAAGTTTTTAACATTCACCGTGGAGGGGCAAGGGCCTCAGGTTAAACACAGTGCTTTATAATAAAATTTTTTTAAAAATACGCCACGATAATTGTATTTCTAGACGTTGGATATGAGTTTTCCTTCTTTTAAAAAAAAAAAAAAAAAAAAAAAGCCTAATATTTCTTAAACTTTGTGGATTCAAAAAAAAAAAAAAATCAAAAGACTCGGTAGGATTTTATACTTTCATACGAGTCGGATTACGTTTTTTCTAAATGAGAGGAGATACGCATTGACTCGTTGGAACTCTGAACTGTTTTTCTGCAGCACTAACGGCACAGTGATCAACTCGTCCAAAGTGGTCAAGAAGCAGACTCACGTGCTGCAGAACGGTGATGTCATCTTCTTTGTGTACAGGAAGAGTGACCCCGATCAAAGTGAGCAGCTCAGAATCTGTCTATGCTCATTTATTTCTACAATAGAAAAGACTCACAGCACATCTTGTTGCTCTCTAGACATCGCCTATGTTTACCACTCTTTAAACACGGAGGCCGCTGCTCCAGAAGCCAGTTGTAGTGAGTAGTTGGATAAAGACTTACAAGTGGCTCGTCATATTGTGTGTCTGTTTTTGACGGTTTTCCGTCTCCGTGTGCATACAGAGAGGCCAGCCTGCACTCTTTTTCCGGTTCCCGCTTCAGAGATGGCCCTTTCTGTGGAACCCGTAATACTCACAAGAGCTCCTTTAGAACCAACGCAGGAGGAGCCTCAGCCTTCCACCTCCGCTTCCCACTTTTGTATTAAGAAGCCCTCGTCAAAAGCCCCCATTTCATCAGCTTCTTCTGCTTTGGGTATGTTTTTTTTGTTGTTGTTGTTGTTATTGATTGATTTTCTTTGATCAAGTCATTTTTGACGCATGTTGGTCTTACCAGGCCAAGTTAAGGATGGAGCCTCGGCAGCAGAAGAACACTCAGGCAACCGGGAGCCAGAATGCAAAAAGAGGAGAATAGACGATGGTCGGTTTCTCATTTTGTTTTCTGTGCAACTGTTTGTTTGTCTTATTTCTCCTCATGTCTTATCTGGAATGTTTTTGCTGGTGAAGCCAGACAACTGGTAAAAAGTCATGGTCTCCTGCAAGTGATGACAAATTAGGGCTGTTGGAAACAAATATTCTCCAACACGTATACTTTTTGCAGATGTGACAGGATCAGCTAAGGGGGATGTTCCGTCTGCACCGCCAGCAAAAGAGACTAAAACGGATAAGATGGAGGAGTCGCTGACATGCGTCATTTGCCAGGACCTTCTGCACGACTGCATCAGGTGAGAAGTCAGAAGAAACATCCTCAGGGACAGATGGACTCCAGATGGTGCCGGAGCACCTGCCCTTTCATCTGGACAACAAAAAAAAAGTGCCCTTGTGAAATTTCTTTTTTCGTTGTTGTTTTTCTACAGTGTATTGCATGGAAGCCAAGAGAGAGAACTTACTGCATATACGTTTTCCAGTTCATATCCTGTTTTTTTTTTTTGTTTTGTTTTGTTTTGTTTTTTTTGGGGAGAAAACAAGTCAATTTCTAATTTTCTCAACATAGTGAGTTAATTTATTGATGGTCTTCTGGAGTCAATGAGTTCATTTACCAATGTCTTTCCCGAGATAAACAAGTTCATTTCCTGATGTTTTTCTCGACGCAACGGGTTGATCATGAGATGTTTGTTGTGTGTGTTGAGCCTGATTGTTATGGCTCGTATTTGAAGGATGATTTGATATTTCAAGAAAACCTTTGGGGAAAATAACTTGATCTCAGTAAAAATTATGCAGTTGTCTGCTCTTGGCTTCCGTAGTATAGTGGGTGGCTCAGTGTAGCACTTTTTTAGATTTAATAACCCAAGTTGCTTGTTTCCCACGTTTTTTGTAATTTTGCCCAATAACACTTCATGTAATAAATGTCATACTGGCCAGGAAAAGGTGCCCTTTTTTCCCCCATTTGAGCTCCTCTCCCCCAAAATTTCTGTGCACACCACTGCAGGTCCTTGGAATTGTATTATTTATTTACTTATTTTTGGTCTGGCGTGTCACTTGCACTTATGTCAGAGTCATATATTTGGCTCTGTTGTTTTGTGCCTCCAGCTTACAGCCTTGCATGCATGTTTTCTGCGCCGCCTGCTACTCTGGCTGGATGGAGCGCTCGTCACTGTGTCCCACCTGCCGCTGCCCCGTGGAGAGGATTTGTAAGAACCGCATTCTGAACGACCTGGTGGAGGCCTACCTCATCCAGCATCCAGGTTTTCTGAAACGACATTTTTAAAAAAATCGATTTATCTCCCAGCCCGATGAGAGACCCGAGATGTGCTGACCTCAGGATTGTGTTCCTAAACCCAAACGCGCCTCTCTCTGTCTTCCAGAGAAGAGTCGCAGTGAGGAGGACCTGAAGAGCATGAACAGCCAAAACAAGATCACTCAGGACATGTTGCAGCCCAAAGTGGAGCGCTCCTTCTCTGAGGAGGAGGGCAGTTCAGATTACCTCTTTGAGCTGTCTGACAATGACAGCGACTCTTCAGACATTAGGTGAAAAAAAAAAAAACAAAAAAAAAAAACACAGCTAAGCTAAACCAGAGAAGCATGTTTGTTTCCTAAGTCCTTACTCACCTTTGCAACGCATTTCTGTCCCTGCAGTCAGCCCCTTCTGATGTGCAGGCAGTGTCCGGGCTACATGCGGGATATGGGCCAAGTTCTGTTCGCTTCCAGCTCAAACTATTGGCTCACTGGTCTTCCAACTCTGCCACCTGTCCAGCCTCCTGCCACACCTGCGTGTGGGGAGGGGGTAGCGCGGCCGGCCGGGGAGCAGCCCTCCACGTCCTCCGACCGGCCCTCGGCCGACGGTGAGTCCAGATTAAGCACCGGCTGGTGTGAAGTTCAAACAGTACGAAAACTGAGTTAAAACGTCACAGTCCGCTCCCAAAAAACCTTGAAGATAATATGTATAATTATGTGTAATTGTCTATTCAACGTGGGGATGCGGCTGCTGTTATCACTGCTGGTGCTCAAATTTTACTACGAATGTGGCATATTTGTTATTTAGAATGAAATCCGGCTCATTTTTGTAGATTTCAAGTGTGTAATGTGTGAAATAACGCAACAGGACATTTTTGTTCTTGTAACAATGACGGACAAAATGGAAGAGGACAATTAATAGGGAAAGTAAAGTATTTTAAAATACAAAGCTTAAAATTATTGTGTTATTAGGTTTATTTAATTTGCATAAGCTTTTTTTAATGTAATTTTAGAAAAAAAAATGCATATATATATATATATATATATATATATATATATATATATATACACACAACCTGATGATGTTTGTGTATTAATTTAATTAATTAAAAAGGACTAAATCAACTTTAGCTCAGGTTTAGCACTGCCATGGTTGCTAGGTAGCAAAACATATGCAGGGTTAAGGGAGGCTGGACGGTTACACACCGTCACACACTGTAGTTTTGTATTGTATTGTGGACAGAAAATGTTTTTGTAAACGAGGAAGCAAAGCGTCTTAGCTTTCTGACAGCCAGCTGACCAGCAGTTGCAGCAGTACGTGGAGGAGGGAAACACTGCTGCAATTCCTCCTCCATACAGACGGAGACGATGCTTTTCTCTGGCATCTCATTGAAAAGCATCAAACTTTAGGGAAAATGTTAAACCTTCAAACAAAGCCTTGGTAAGAGGGCCGTGTCGAGATTAGACACCCGTCACCCTAATTTGACAGAATGACCTTTTAGTTGGGTCAAGACCAACAAATTCTGATCCCAAACTTGTCGAAAAAGTAAGATTTCGGGGGTTGTTTAGTTTCAAGCGTGAAGCTCACGATATAAACCGTCTCTAACGATGTCTGAAACTCCTCCTCTCGCCTCTGCTGCGCAGCACCCCAGGAGTACTGCTGCTCCCCTCAGGGCCGCCACCTCATCTGCACCTGCTGCCTCCAGCCGATGCCTGACCGGCGGGCCGAGCTCAACAACCAGCAGCAGGTTATCGCTCAGCAATGTGAGTCGTCCCCATCACCTGCTCGTCCCTCTCTGTACCTTTAAAAATAAATAAACGAATCAAAATGTAGCTGCACAGATTGTGCTAAGTGAAGCTCAGCCGTGTGGGAAACCTTCATGCGTTGCGTGTGGGCAGGTATGCTGTGCCAGAGTCCGTTCTGCCACATGTACTGGGGCTGCCAGAGGATTGGCTGCCATGGCTGCTTGGCTCCATTCAGCGGTGCGTATCGCAGCCGTTCATCGGTTAACATACGTGTGGTTTACTGACTTGACCGACTGCGTTGTCTTTAGTTGAACATCAACCTCCTTTCTCCGTTTCCATTAAAAACACTTTGTGACCTGTGACCTTTTCGCCCGTTTCTTTTTTTTTTTGTTTTTTTTTTTCCCAGAGCTCAATCTGACTGAAAAGTGTCTGGACGGCGTGCTGAACAACAACGCATACGAGTCAGAGGTTCTACAAGTACGTAAACCCTTTATTATTTGCTTCAACGATTACTCCGCTCTTCTTGTTTTAAATCAGAGTTGTTGTTGGGGTTTTTTTTTAAGCATAATTATTAAATGCTAATTTGAATGCACACCATCGAACAGAATACAACTGCTGACTGCAGGATCTACTTTTAGTTTGCATAAAGTCTGGATATGAAATCCACTTATCAATGTATTACGATATTTAGTGTATTGATTTGATATTTTCGCCAGAACTACCTTTCTGCTACGGGGAAGACATGGAAAGATCTGCTCCAGGAGTCCTTGCAAGGCTTACAGGAGGGGAAGTTTCTCCTGACAGGTGACTGTTTACCCCAGTTAACGATGAATCGGTTGCTAAAATCAGCAGACAATTAAATAGAGAAATCTGATTAATCGCCTCATCAAATGATCTGACCGTCTCGTTCAGATTGTCGCATCTCCGCGGGCACCCTGCTGTGTTTCTGCTGCGGCCTGCGGGCCTTCAAGGAGCTGGCCTACAAGTACAGACAGAACATCCCTCCGGCCGAGCTGCCAGGTCTGGATTTTGCGCCGCCGAGGCTGCGGCTTTCCTTTCCTGTCGCATTTCAAATCTTTCACTGCGTTCGTATCATATCCGTTCGTCCTCAGCTTCCGTGACGTCTCGCCCCGACTGTTACTGGGGCCGTAACTGCCGCACGCAGGTGAAGGCGCATCACGCAGTGTAAGTCCCGTGTCGCTTCTTCAGCCACCAAAGTTTGATGTGAGAATTTTGTGCATGTCTTATCCCTGTACAACCACTAGAGGGAGACCTTGTATAAACCCTTTTTTTTTTTGTCTGAACACCAGGGGAAGATGTCAATTTAGGACAAACACTGTTTTGTCTCTCACTCCACTGAAGACTCATACACACACACAAAATATTTCATTAGTTTATATGTGCAATCTTAGTCTTTTATGTGCGTGTGAGAAAGTCAAATTGTATGCGTGATATTTTAGTAGTGTTTGTGCGCAATTTTAGTGTTTTGTGAGTGTGTGAGAGACAAGAAGTGGCTTTCGTCCTAAACGGCCCCTCATGCGTTTCTCTGTGGTTCGTGAATGCAAAGCTGATTCTTCCCTTCTTCATTTCAGGAAATTCAACCACATATGTGAACAGACGCGTTTCAAGAGCTGAAGGAGCCGGACGTCGGGTTCTTCTGACTCAAATGCACATGTGAAACACGAACTCGATGCGTTTCGCTCTGCCCGCCGTAGACGAACCCGCCTTATGCAATTGCCTAATGCACATATTAACAATCAGTGTCCATTTACAACAATGACCGTGTCTCCACAAATATTCAGGAGAGCGGGATCTATGCACATTAGGATTATTCCCTTTTGAGTGGAGGTATTTTCACTCGAGCAAGTTGCTGTTGCTCAGAATAAACACAGCGAAACAGCCGACATCTGGTAAAGAAATCATTTGTTTAGGTGGTGAAATGGTTAATGTCGCTGTCACCCTGGGCAACAAACACTTTAATTTTGTTGTTAGATTAGAAGCCGTTTGTGTATGGAAGAGGAATACGTACGCATGCTAAACAAGTCTCTTTTTTTTTTTGTTGTTTTTTTTTCCTGTTTTCTTCATGAGAGAATTATTTTTCAACGTTTTCCCAATATGCTAACGTTATTATTCAGGGATTTTCCATAACTCATTACACCTAAATAATCATGTGAAATATATTTACTAAGTAAATTACAATGGCATTCATTTATTTCACAAACTCTACACAAAAACTGAAAGTTTTGTAAGATAAAGATTCATCACCCTATGTATGTCAGCTTTTTTTTTTTAAGCAATCGCAGGTTGAAATGAACTAAAAATCAAAAATTACCTGGGGGTTGGAGGGACCAGCAGAAATGCACCGTCTCTTTTCATTGAAAGTTGAGTGGAAGGGGGGAAAAAAAAAAAAGAAAAAGTGTGGCGCATCTTTTGAGTTTTCATGTGGAATTCGCTAAATTACCTTACTCTTCCAACTTATTCAGAGGCAATTATAAGGGTCACCAGAACAGTAAAGTACTTTCAATCTAAAGCAGTCCATCACAATGCTATATGTTGCTAGCATGAGCCAGTTAAGTATAACCTCTTAGGGATCGTTTTTCCTGCTTATAAAAGTGCGTTTCAAGGCAAAAGCAAAAACACACACACTAAAACTAACACGTTGCGATCCAGTGTGACATCTGCACAGGATTTTGCTGTTGCCGTGTAGTAAGGGCTAATCTGTGCGATGAAATGCGTTGCTTCCTTCTGTAGAACTTCAGGGAGGAAAAGCGACACCAAGTCAGAGCAGCTGCGACTCTCGGCTGCGTTTACGGGAAACTCTTAGACGGATCGAGCCGGTGAGAGGCGCAGCGTGCGCTCAGCTACTCGCATTAATCTTACCTCTCTCATCAGAGCGTTGATCTCTGTTGATTTTTCTCTTATCGCTCCTCAGGTACACAACACTTACTTTGAAACTTTTTTTGCAAAATGGGCAAAGAAGGGGGGGGGGAATCAGAAGTGCACTGACATCCTCTTGTAAGACTATCAATATCTCAGATTATTAATGAAGTAACAACTGGACAAATCACGCTTGTCTTCTAGTTTCTGTCTGGCTGACACTTCTATAGTAGATTTAAAGTTTGTTTTTTTTCTATTGAAACTCTAAATGTATCACTAATCTTCCATTTATTAGTGTGTTGAAAATGGTGATGGATGTAAAGAAGTAGAAATGCTTAAAGCAGGTCTTAGAAAGGTCAAGTTTCATGTGGATTTCTTATTGATTTTTGAAATATATGCAGATTTGTTTTTTTTTTTTTGTTTTTTTTTGTCTTGGACCTGGATGATCTTTACTCAAGTTTCTCACATTTAAGAGAAAGCTCAAAACATTACTGAACATCCTATGACATTCTGTGCTTGGCGCGTCGAAAATCACTTGCCTGCAATACCTGGGTTTTAATCGTACAGAAAGATTCATTCCGCGATACAGTGGAGATTTCAGCACAAACAAAAATTCCTTGATAGTATAATAAAGTTGTTCATTTCTGATGTATGTGTAACTTTTATCATATTTAGTTTTATGTTGCCTGTTAAATCGATGAGGCAAATAAAAAAATAAAAATAAAAAATTGTAGTTAAAGGGCACTTTCCTGTTTTTACCTTAATGTGTGTGGGGTTAGGTCACTGTTTTCTGAATTTTAATTAATTTTTTTTTTTTTAATTATTTCATGCTGAGTCTAGGTATGCATTCTTTAGCAGCTCAGCCTGATCAATCCCCCCGCCGCCCCACAGACGAGTTTTAATTATTCACTGCAGGAAATCCGGCTGAGCTAAAAACAATCCCAAGCTGCTCCAGTCAGGAATTGGTATTAGCGGCTTTTGAGGGGTGCTATAATTTTTTTAATATATTTTATTTTCCTGCAAAAAAAAAAAAAAAATAGAAAAGTCCGGACGAAGGTGCTCAGGAGTACATCAGCGGGTTTCATTCTACCTCATCGCAATACATATGACCGAAGTTTGGATTCAAAAAGGACAACAGAGAGAAGCTGCATGTGCTTCCTCTGGAAAGGGGGGATGTAAATCTTTCTAAATGCCTGTAACGTTTGGATGCATTGCACTATTTTAAGAATGACTCTAGATCATAATCAAGCTCTAGTTGGATCGTAGATCAGTGGGGAGATGCAGGAATTTTGTCGTGGACTTTGAGAAATGTACGTTTTCGTGGCGTGGTGTCGGCAGCACCGAAACTGTGTTTGAAATGCCTTCAGCTCTGACTTCTGATCATTCAAATATAATAAAATTTATAGAGTTCAAAGGACGTCTGGGTCGCTGCTTTTGTTCACAATTAAAATAGACTTTACAGCCAAACGATGAGCTCGCAGGTTTTAGATCTCTTTCTGCTTTATGATGAAAAATTTTATATCATACAAGAATACATGCATTTACAGAATAAATGGGATTTTCAGTGAAAATTCTAATTTAACAGGAATGACCAAATCTTCACGGGACGTTCACAAATTCAGTGAACGTTCACAAAACAACCAAGAGCGTTTAATTGTACTTTTTTTTTTTTTTTTGCCAAATTAAGAACACCAGATGTTAACAGTAGCTTGTTTATTGAGCCTCTACTTACATATGAACAACTATCGTTTAAGTGCTCTGTACGACATAACGGCCTCTATTCTCGTTTCTATTGCGCTCCGACTTCCCTTTTATAATCCGTCATCAGTCGTAGGAGAACGCGTACGCCGACGTGACAGTGATATAAATGATTTATCTACGTCCTACATAATACTCGTGGGTAAAAAGCGACACGGAGAACCGCAGGACAGTGCGGCGGCTGAAACGCAAGAACTGAAAGAAATGAAGAAACGCCGTTCGTGCTTTTAACAAAGTCAGTCCCTCTGTGGAATGAACAGCTTTTTCTTTGTCCAAGAGCTTTTTTTCATATGTGTTCATAAGGAATGATAAGCCGGCGCAAAATCTCACCAAGTGTCTTTGGTTCGGTTTCTTAGAGTACCGAATAATATCGTACACTTTAAACAAGACAAAGCTGTCTTCAAAGGGGCTTTTTAGCTAGAAATAGGAGTTTGTTTTGAGTCAATAATTTTTTTTGTATTTATGAAAAAACACTAGTTTTGAGTAAAATAATCGGCCAGTGGAATGAAGATATTTTTACCAGTTTCTAAGTTGTAATTTGGGGGAAAATTTGAACTTTTAATATAAAAGTTGTTATATAAAAAATGTTAACTTTTAATGTAATTTTTGCATTAAAAGTTATACCTCAAGCTTTTTCATTAATATCAAATTACTGAAAGTTAGTTCATTCTTTTTATGTCAAATCTAAGACATTCGCACTGGAAACTGGACCAAACATTCTTGGTGAGACTTTGTGTTTTTGCAGTGCAGAGTGGAGTTTGGAAAAGTCATTGTCAGAAAAAAAAAAAAAAAAAAAAAAAAGAAAGTGCCACTAGTACAGAAATCCAGGTCTCGGTCAGCACAGTCTCGTCTCCCGGGCTCCTGGTCACATGTGGTTTGTCACGGAGCAGAGCCCCGTGGACAGACTCACGGACGGCTGGCCGTTCTTCAGCGCGCCCGACTCCCTGAGCGCTCCTGAAGCCGGCGGAGCGGCGCCCCCCGACACCTGGCTGCCCCACGGCCTCCACTCCGGCCTGAGCCTCTTGGGGCTGACGCCGCCCGCGGGGGGCCGTTTGCTCTCGTGCTTCGCCCTGACCGGTCCGTTCGTCTGCTCCAGGTGCTGAGCCGAGACCAGCGGCTGCCTGTCCTCCTCCTCGGAGATGGCGAACACCGGCACGCTGATGTGATCGCCCTCGCCTGGGAACTCCAGCCTCTTCCCGGCCGGCCCGCTCTCGACGTGGCACTGGGCGGAGGAGGAGGAGGAAGAGCTGGAGGAGGGTGGGGAAGAGGAGCCAGGGCCGGTCTCCGAGGGGACGCAGCCCGGGGGGACGCCGCCCCCCTTCGGTGGATCTTTCGTTTCGGAGAGAAGGCCGAAACACGGCCCGGTGAAGCGGGAGCGGCGCAGGTTGCTGGCGGAGTTGAGGCGGCGCTGGCGCTGTGCGGGCTGCGTGAGGGGGTAGGAGGCGTTGCTGGCGGAGGAGTCGGAGACGATGCTGGTGTTCGCCTGCGCCTCCAGGTGGGCGTCGGAGAACACCTTCCTGCTGTTGCTTTCTCTGCGGTCGGGGATCAAACCGGATGGCGTCTGAAATGAAATATTCGACGGGTTAGACGATATGAAACCAGGCTCTCAGAATGTCAGTCGCTGTGAAGCACACGAGTCAAACTCAAATCCAGACCTGTATGGTTGTATGTCGCCATGACAGAAGTGCAACCTGCAACGGTTGTGTGCTTAAATATTATTTTATCAATCAAACCAAAATGGCTTTTGTCTGTGTGATGCAAAATTGCATCAATCAATTCCAATTCCACCATCGCTGAGATTCACAGAAATATACTTTTTTTTTTGTCCTATTGCATCATTAAGAGCTTAATTTTCTGCGAGACAAAGTCAAAACTGGGTTTAATTGACGCTAGGGGTAATACACTTAGCTACTGAAATCAAACAAACCTGGTGTTAATCGCCTGTGCTTCATTTGTGCTGCTAACGAAGCACATTCAGATACTATGTGTCTGAATGAGCTTCAGACACTTAGTGTCTGAAGCACTAGTACTGGATTTCTGTACTATGTTCAATTTTATTTGAACTGGGTAATATGATGGGGCCGATTGAACCCTTGACCTTTAGATGTTCATTGATATCTTTTGAACCAAAAGCAGCACGAACAAAAAAAAAAACTTATTCTGCTGCACAAACACAGAACAGCACAAATTTGTTTGATCCCATAAATGCGGACGAGGCTGGTTGACCTTCCACGACCTCCGGAAACTTTTATTAAAATCTTAAAAAGGATAGCAGCGGCGACAAATTGCTGCACATTCTTATCATTCAGTTAAAACATTATTTAATTTACATGAAACAAATTAGATAATATTCAAGCATCGTCTCATCAAATGCAGACATTATTTGTTAACATTTTAACAGTTTCTTAGTGGGTTTTAAGAATCTGTCCGGGCTCAATCGGCCCTTTAAAAACACCCGTGACCGTGATGCGGCCCAGGGTGAAACCGAGTCTGGATCAAAGAGGCGAGTACTGACGTTGTCCACCAGCTTGGTGAAGGGGCTGGTGGAGTTCCAGCTGCACCACTTCTTGTGAAGCTGCGGCAGCGGCGGCAGGAAGTCCTGGAAGGTGCGCACGCTCCACGCTCTCGGCCGCGAGCAGACGCTCTCTTTGAGGGACCTGGCCCCGGCCGGCGAAGTGTCAGCGTCCGCTGAGGGCCAGTCGCGTGAGGCAGCGGGTCCGGTGTCACTGTGCCGCAGGAACCGCTCCCGCTGCTAAGAAACACACCGCGTCGCAGCCGTCAGCTTTAATGCTATTCAATTTTTTGTCGTGAATCAACAGAAAGGGAGGTGACGGCAATGGAGCGGCAGAAGAGAGACATGAGTTTAAGCCCTTCTTTTCAATATTCAAATAAAAATCTGAAAAGTGTGGCGAACATTTGTTTTCAGGCCCATTTGCTATGAGATGCCTGAATAAAATGAAATAATAATATTCTAAATATTTTAAAAGTGAGGCACGAAAAAATTTACCAATTCATGGTCTCTTATCTGAACTAACGTGCCAGACAAATTTCTTCTAAGAATTTTTCATTTATCGTTAATTTTTTTTTAAAAATCTGTCCAGATTGTCAGTTTTAATAATTTCTCCACTGGTTGTTC
Source organism: Poeciliopsis turrubarensis (assembly GCA_010277015.1). Lineage (NCBI taxonomy): Eukaryota > Metazoa > Chordata > Actinopteri > Cyprinodontiformes > Poeciliidae > Poeciliopsis > Poeciliopsis turrubarensis. The sequence goes on from VMRN01000034.1 coordinate 2,291,892, forward strand.
AATGACAATATCATTACATGTCAATAAAATTAAAACAATGTTTAAATGCAGTTGCTGAGTGCAATTTGCTGACACTTTTTCAATGCACTGCATTGTGACATGTTGCCTTTCATAGTTCATCTAAGTTAATTTTCTTTTTTTCTTCCAAATCTCACAACTGAAATATATATATGTATTTGTTTTGCACTTTTTCTTCGTTGCTTTTTCTGAACCTGTGACCTCTGCCTGCAGGGGACTCATGGTTACCAAACAACAGCAAGAAAGGAAAGAAGAAGCGATGTGGCAAATAAATGAGCAGAGGTTAAAAGACAAGAGTCTTGCCCGAACACTGTAAACAAACAAATTAGAAATAAGGCTCAACCGACAACATAAATAGCTTCCATATCAGAGACGGCATTATTATTCTGCACTCAACTGCGGCAGAAAGGTCGCTGACCTGCACCGGGCCGGACAGACCGTCAACAAATCAAGCACGCATCTCCGCTTGAGCAGCGACCGGCGGTCTTTAACCGTCAAACCGTCGCCTGGAAAACTAAATTAGACCGAGATAAGCCGGGGTTTTTCTCACCGTTATCATCCTCTACGGTTTGGAATATAAAGAAGTGACAGTCTGTTATTTCAGACGGAAAACAGCGTTGCACCTGAACGCCTCCCAGCGCATTTAGTTATGTGTGATGCATCAGCCGAAGCAAAGGCTGCTGATTAGCTGAGACATTCATTTTTAATTGAGGGTAAAAAAATGTAATAAAATAAAGCTGTTAGGAGAACAGATAGGAATTTTGGAGTAATTTCCGTCTCATCTGGAGCAAAGCTGCACTGCAAAAAAATAAAATAAAATTAAATCTAATTTTATTAAATCTCACCAAACCTTGGTTACGTTTTCTAGTGCAAATGTCTGAAGTAAGATAAAACTAACTTACAACTAACTTTTTGGCAAAAAAACAGGAGCTTGTTTCAAGCCAGTAATTCCTTAATATACATTAATACATTTTCATCTCTATAATTTTGAAGCATTTCATAATGTCCTGAAATGCAAAACCCCTGAGATGAAATAAAATCGGTCGCCGTGGCGTTTTGGTGCACATTACATGTTGCAGCTTTCCTGGAGCGGCAAAAAACCCAGTCAGCAAATGAAAAGGGGCAAAAATTACTTCATCGATCTCGATCAGCCGGTCGCCCGTCGATCGGCACAGGACGGAGGCTTTGGTTGTTTCAGAGGGAACTAATCCTTCCCACGGAGTCTGCAGCGGCACAGCTTTGTCTAGACTAGAATTAGCACGGGACTTTAATTAAAACGTTCTTTTGCCCGGTAAAGCCCCGCAAACACAATGGCAACTTTTACATTTGACACGAGGCAAGAGATCAGCAACCCCAGTCAATCAAGAGATCGAGCTGGAAACATTTCAGGAGGAGGTGGGTGCCAGCGAGGGGGCTCGGCACACACACACACACACACACACACACACAGATTAGTAGAACCTCAAGCAACAAACCGTCGAAACCAACCAGTTTGAGATTTCCTGGAAGGGTTTTTTTTTCTTTTACACCAGCAAAAAAGATCAAATCAAAGCCTAAGCACTTAAAACACGGCAGAACATGACCCTTGCACGAATGTCTACCTTCCAACTAACTTCCCCGCCCACTGATTATTTCTGCAATGCCTAAATGTTCTCATGTAACATCTACCAAACATTACTTACATGGTTTTCTGAATCGAGGACACACACGGCCAGACCACACACTGTGTGTCAAAGCGTGCAGCGGCACAACACAGCAACACACACACACTTTGAGCTGGGAATCTGGCTCTGAAGATAATACTCCATTAGCCCAGGCTGCAGAAAAGCCTGCCAGTCCTTCAAAAAGCTGCCAGAGTTGTTTTATGCCAACTCTTATTCCAAAAGAGCACAAAAGAGAGCAAAAGGGGAAAAAAGGGCGCCTGCTTCCTCAAAACTCCTCCTCCTCCTCTTTTAATTATCCTCATGTCCCTTTCATGTCCTCATAGTTGACATAGTTTTAGATTGTACCTTTCAAGTACGTCAGAATAATCGTATCGGTCTTATTGGGAACGTTGGCTCAGTTCAGAAAACAAAAAAGAAAGAAAAAGCCAATGCTCTGCCACCTCCGATGTTCATTTGTTCTGGGAACTTTTCCATTAGCGGGTCGAAACACAGAACTGAGGGTTTGGTGTGTTTTTTTGGGGGGGGGGGTTTTGGGGTTTTTTTACTCTCGTCCTCACAGCATCGACCTTTGAACCGGCGTGCAAAGCGAGGCAGCACCGTGAGGAATTCACAGCCGCGTCGCGCCCCTGGTGAGCGGACAGCATTCAGCGCCACTCTCGTCATTTCACATCAGAGAACCAATGTTAGCGCGCTGGTGCTACGAGAGGAACGGGGTCAGGAGCTCAGGAAGAGCTACGGGGTCTCCTTCGCCTCCACCGGCAACAAAAGTCAAGGAAAAAAAACGTCTTTTTATAGCTTTAAGCTAACCGAAACTAAAGCTAGCCGAAACTTAGCTTCAGGCTAACCGAAGTTAGCTTAAAGCAACATGTGCTATAGGTCCATGTAGATTACCTGTCCTCCTCAGTGCAGCAAATTACTGCACTAAACATTTTTCAAGTGTGGACACAAGCTTAACAAATGTGTATTCTCACCCCTTGGGTTCTATGTTTTTCATGTTTCCCGTGAGCCACTCGACCGGCAGTTTTTCAAGATGGCCGCCCTTTTTCCAGTCTTTTAAAAACCAGTCATCGCCATAAAATGTTAGCCGTTTTCATGACTTGGACAAATTGTATGTGGTGTCATGTGCTTTCGGCTTTGGTCATCCTTTTGATGCAACTTTAAAGTAAAAGTAGTAATATGCAGAAACACAGATATTCATTGACAGTTGCTATGGCGTTATTGATGTAATTGTGAAAAAGAGGCTGAGTACTAAATCATGTCACAAATTTCTGGACTTTTACTCCCCCATTTTGAAAAAAAACAAAGCAAAAAAAAACATGTATCAATTTTGCTTCCACTTCACAACTGCGGGCACGTTATTGTTTGTGTCCACAAATTTCGCGCTCGGCGGTGGAGAGTCAGAAGACTATCCTTTTATTTCCTATCCACAGCCGCTCTGCCTTGGTAGAACAATTCTGTTGTTAATTAGTGATCGTCTGAACACAGCGGTGGTTCATTAGCCAATTTCAACATCTGCTCTACTGATGAACTGTCAGAGTTGGCGTGTGGGTCGCCTTTTTTTATTATTTTATTTTACTGAACTGAAACGCGCCCAAATTCCACAACACATCTACATGTTAAGGTTGTCAAAGTCAAGCTAGCATAGCTAAACTACTTCCCTGACCCTCGCTGTTTTTAATTAAGACTTCTTCCTGACATGTGAAATGTGATACCTTGGACCTTGTTGTCTAGCTGTCATAGTATTGACAGTTAAAACCAATGGTAGTCATTGCAGTATTTTGCACTCCAGCAGGGAGATGGAGGGCGGCGGCACTTTGCAACGTGACTACGCGCTGCCTTGTGTCAGTCTATCAAATAAAATCCTCCCCAAAACACATTGACATCTGTGACCGTGGGACAAGTTCTGGAAAGTCTCACGGGGCGTGAACTGTATTCGTAAGGTTCAGTAGGCATTAATGTTAACATCCAACAGGTTCTTACAGCGTGGGGGTAGAAGAGCAGCCGGCTTGGGCAGGCCGCTGGTGATGCAATGAAAACCTCATCTGCACCGAGATCAAGTTCAGTCAAACCGCTGCAGTAGAGCTCCACGTCTGCCGTCTGGGGCGTATCGCCTTCAGCAGCGTCTGCGGAAAGACAGAAAGCAAAACTGTTAGGCAACACAGTTTATTTAAACTATTCATTTACATGCATAGTTTAAAATGAACCCATTGTCACACGTTGACACGAACGTTTTGAATGAAAAGGAGTAGTTTGAAGAAAAAAGAAACTTATATGGTCAACCCCTTCTCTCAAAAGTCAATCAAGCATCCACATATATCTTTAAACACACCACAGACAATATGTACAAATAAAGGTAATAATAAAGAAAGAATATATATTTAATTTTCACATCTGAATTATTAATTTTAAGTATATTATATTTTATTTCTGTCAAAGTAAAAATGGACCGAAACTCTTTGGTGTCTTTAGACGGATTGTTCAACACATTTGTTCCAATGACAGAAATACAGAGCTCCATTTATTTAGTTCTCACTGATTTTTTTTTTTATCATTATTATTATTATTATTTTATCGGTGATCTTCTCAAGTTATAAATGCCATCTCTTTTAGTAAATCCGTTTTGCAAACATGTTTATAATACACTGTTACATATTTTGCAGACTATAATAGTGCACCAAGTCATGACCTTTCAGTCCAAGTTGAAGGTCAGTGGATTTGTTGGATCTCTGTGACGGTTTCTACATGCACTTTTGCAAAAAAGAAAAAAAAAAAAAAAAAGGCAGGCACTTGCCCGTGCTTTACAGGTTGACCATCAGAAAGTTCAGTTTGAACAATCCCATACAAAAGGCTTTTGCTGCACTTCTCTGGTAGCTACCTTAGTGCCTTAACATTAACGCCGAGCACTGTGAACGTACCGAGCCTCGGCTGTCACAGATCCAGCTGTTCGAAACGTTTTGATTACTCCTCTACCTGAAGATATGGACGAGTTTAGGCAAGTACAACCAAGGTTAGTTTCTCCTATACCCGACTGGCATGTTCTCTTGTCTTTCTCATGTTGTGAATGGTTAAGAGAAACGGAATCATGCGTTGCTTCATATTAATACCCGCGGGAGATCAGCAAGTAAGGGATTATTATACGGGTCAGTTTAAAAAAAAAAAAATACAGATGAATAAATAAATAGTTCTGTAACTTTAATTTTCTAAAATTGCTGTGATGCTAAACCTTTGGCTCAGCTGATTTTTATTAAAAACGGCTGGGCTTTTTTTTTCTTCTTTTAAAGTGAGATTAATAACAACGGAATGATTTCATTTTAGGATTATGACACATGTTTGGCAGATGTGTGAATAACCCCCTGGCACTTCACAAGTGGAGAACTTGTTGAAAGAGCAAGGAAAAGGCAGCATGTAAATCAGAGAATCCATTCCCACGCAGCCAAACTGATAGATCTGCTTCCCCGCCCTGCGTGGAGGATGCACTCTTAACGTCTGACGGAGCACAATGACCACATGAAAAGATTTATATCCTCGATGGTGTTATTATCATTCGTGAAATATTGCAGCCAAAAGTGGCGTGAATAAATCTAAATCCACATCCACAGCAGCTTTGCTTTTGAAGGGCCCTGGGCTCGTTTCAGCGGTATTACTGACGCATTCCGGGGTTGAATTTAAATAAATAGCTGAGCAGAGCAGTTGCTCAGTCATTGAGGAATTCACATTGTGGGAATACATGGATCTGTGCAGGTGTGTCGCCTCCCAACCTGAACGGGGCTGGTTGCTGTGGGTGTCCTGCTCTGCGGTTGTCTCCGGACCAGCTTGATTCTCAGCCATCAGCTGGAGCTCACTGATCTCGGCGGCAACACTCTGGGCTCCCTCCGCGACCTGCACCACACAATGCACGCAGATTATTCATCACATCAATGCTTGAAACACATTGGGTGTTGTGTTAAAGCCCCACAAAAAAACATATATATATAAAAAAAGAGAAAAACATGGAAATCTTGGAAAGTATAGCTTCACTGTGGATCTGACAATTTCCAACTTGGATCTGACAATTTCCAACTTGGATCTGACAATTTCCAACTTGACTGGCCAAGTTGGAAAGTAAATTTAGACTTTTTTCCCCAATCAGTAACACACTGGTCGCAACACTCTTCAGTGTGGAAGTCGTTACTGATGCAACCAATCAGCCTGGATTCCTGTTATGTTATCGGTTAGCTGGCGAACAACTTGCTACAGGCAGAGTAGCAAGTTGGAAATGTTAGCGGCAGCATCTACAGTACATTCTTATGAGCACAGCAGTGGTTTTGAAATTGGTCTCATTGGGTTGGTTTTGGACTTTATCTCACTTCCTTCAACGTTTGATCTCATCTCGGCCGGACTCAACTACAACTCTGACGAGAACTTAGTGACAGAAAGGGTGGAAAGAAGATTTTTGGCTTTACAAAGTTTGGAGATCGGATATTGATTGGATTGGTACTCATCACTTGTTTTGCTCTTGCTGTGTTGTTTTCACCACCATCAAGACAAGTTAGGTTGGCGGTCTTGAATGTCTCTGCCTCATAATTTGAGACCATTTGTTCACAGTTAGTTTATGACATGAAAAAATGATGATTTTTACCCTTTAAGCAAAGATAATTATTCTTTTTTTTTTTTAATCAGCTGGTTATAATCACGTTTTCCGTTGACTGAAGAGTTGAAAAGCGGGAAAAAAAAATGAGTCAAAGTCTAATTTCCGCTACAACAACACAGATAAGGATAATAAGGCCGTAAAGCAGGCTTTGCAAATGTTACCAAACAGCCTTTGTTGTAAATCTGTGACCTGGAGTGAACCTCTGCTGGTTCGGCTCAGTGGGGAGTGGGCGAGGCAGAGCCACAGAAGCAAGGCGGCGTTGGCCCTCGGTAGCGAAAATATATTAAAAGAAATGTCCGGTGAGCCCGGATAAACCTCCATTTCCAGAGGAATGTCTGACAAATGAACCAGACAGCGGAGAGAAGAAGGCAGGTAGGGGATAAGTCTCATGCGGAGAAACAAGCAGGGATGAACGAGGAGAAGCAGACGTATTTAAACAGGGACCGGCATCTGATCCTTCTTATAAACAGAGTCTTTAGATAAAGACGATCCACTTGAAAATATTACGAGAACATTTTTAGCTTATAAAGAGGAATAGATTTGTCAGTAGCAAATAATCTCTAAATCTTGTTGTTTCTGTATTTTTTTTTTTTTTTTTTGTTGGGGTTTTTGTGAAATTCCGTGCCAGACTCGTAGGCATCCCGCAAATTCTTTCACCACACGAACAGCTATGGAAAAAGAAAAACAACAGGCGCCTTGACGTCAGAGATTTAAACAAGACAAGGTCCACCTCTCACTCCCTATGGAGTCTCTAATAATCAGCGCTAAATATGGAGCCCCTGACTCCAATTTTATGGATTTAACAGTCTGGGGTTGACCCCCCCAACACACACACACACAAACACACAGTTCAGCTACACTGTTAGCTTTGTGCATTATGTCTTTCCAGCACCAAATTTTCAAAAGAATAAAATACCAAACAGAGAGGATGTTCAGGAAAAAAAACATTTTGTTTCTGTACCTCAGAGTGGCTGGATGTGCAGGAACTGGCTCTTTTTGGACACAGTTTGGGTCTGGAAAACACACCAAAAAAAAAAAAAAAAAAAACCATAATCAATTCAAGTGCTAATTAAAGACAGATCTGTGAGAGAAAGCCCTTTTTTTATGAAGCTGCTGCAGAAGAAAAACCATTCTGATGTTCGCAATTTGACCAGAAATGTAAAAATGGACACAGTCCCATGTCGCTGTGCTGAAATGGGAGCTTTCTGGCAATATAATTACCTCCATTAACTTTTAGTATAATAACTCCCGCATACCTGTGGCGATCTGACTCAGTCTTTGCTCTGTTGTGGCCCCGAATAATGAAGCAAAATGCACCGCAAAAAACTTGATTTCTCACAAACGCTCCAGTCGTCTCCAGCCGTTCCTGTAATGGCTGTTGCTGAGCTGTCGTTGCATTTTTTCGCTGGTAGGAATTTAAAACTTTGTGATGCGTGATAACAAGCCCTAACCCTGGCTCTCCGTCCCCAATAAAGGAAGGTCGGCATTATTCCGACATTTCCCTTGCCTTAAACCCATTTTTTGACATGTTACAACCACAAGCTTAAATGTGTTTACAGGGAGTCTGTGTGATAGACCAACACTAAGTAGTGTATAATTGGAAAGTGGAAGGAAAACAACACTTTTTTCCCTTGTAGTCTGTGTTTGTAATCAAACCCCTGAGTCGGTGAGTCGCACATTTAGAGACTGAATTCTTCCAGTTTTTCTCAGCTAAACAGAATAAGCTTCCTCAAAGTCGACCGACGGAGTTCATAAACATCCTGTTTGCCACATTTTCCCTGGACTTGAATGGACCATTCCAGTAATGGAATGCTAACATTGCGCTGCAACCAACTGGGAATGCGAACTCTCAATGGACTACTGACTAACTGTTGATTAATGGTTTATTAGGTTGTAATTAGTTCCAATCGATTGACTCAAAACGTCCGCTTCCGCCTTCATTCACTGTTGCGGTTTGCCCGTCGTCCAGCAGAGGGCGCCTCCGGCGATCCAGAATCCAAGTCAGTTGATAAAGAAACAAAGATGGCGGCCCTAGCCCAGAATGGTTACAAGAATTGGTCAGAACAGAGTTCGGTGTTTAATGAGACATGCGACTTTCTGTTTTGATGTATAAAAACTCAACAAGCTGCTTTAGTTTCACCTTAATAGAACTCATTCAAATATTAGTTGAATTAGTTAGTTGCTGCAAAGTATATAATAACTTTCTGTTTATTTAGTAAGTGTTTAATTCTGCTGACACAAATAATGTAATAAAAATATAGCGTGATAATAATGTAGTCCTTTGTGTTCTGGAAAGACGGTCAGTCCTTTTGACACAAGAGAAAAAGTTTTTTTTTTTTTTTTAAATGGCCGCTTATTAATAAATTACTACTGCATCGATGAGATCAATCAACTTTAAATTAACTCATTAATTGATAACTTACATTCCTACAAACAAACGTAGGCTGTAAAATTAAGCTCTGTCCAGTTTCAAGTTACTTACGCCTCCTAAAAGGTCTTCAAGCGTTTTCCTGCATTTAACTCCATCCATCTTTCCATAATTTGCCCGCGCAGCGTTTTTCATGCAGGCCACAAAGTTACATTTTGAATTTACCTAACTAGAACACATTCTCCCCTGTTTGCTTTGTCCCCCACATGGATAGTGGCAAACTTCAAACAAGACTTCTTGTGGCCATTCATCAACATTCGCTTTCTTGTTGTCACAAAAGGGTAGATATATGGAGTGCGAGGCCAATAGTTGTCCTGCCAACTTAAACTGCGGATCGCAGCAGCTGCTCTAGATTCACTGTAGGGCCTCTCGTCTGCTTTAGTGATTGATGCTCTCTGTGTCCAGCCCTGTCAGATTAGGCGGTCCATCGTTTCTCAGGTCGCTTTCCGTCGTGTCGTTCTTTTTCCATTTGGATTGAGAAGGGCACAGGGCAATGTTCGAATTGTATTTCATAGCCTAATCGTGCATTAAGCCTCTCCACGACTTTCACCGCGACCTGTCTGCTTGGCCTTCATGTCCACCGTTAGCCTCTGCCAGCCTCAAACCTCTGACGTCCTTACATAGTAGCCGGGTTTATGCTGAGATTGAGTGACACACATGTGGAGTCTGCCCACTAATTTGCCGGAAACTGACGGCGCTTGAATGCGCCGGGTTTAATTTAGCGGTATCAGAGTAAACTAGGCTGACTTTTCAGAAGTATTTATAAAAAATTTTTTTGTTTTTTTTAAATGTGGAAGAACCCAGGACTCTTTCCTTCTTCACAATCCCCCACCACGTTGTGTTGTTCTGTCATATCAAAACGTCAATAAAATACATCGATGGTTGTTGAAAAATGTGAAAAACATCCCCCCGAAACACATGGCCATTGTTATTAATGCTCTTAAAAGATGGAATACGTTGTCAGTCTTTTCTGGACTATTTGTTGAACTTTCCTCCCCGTTTTGAGATTTATTTGACCCAGTGAAGTATGAAATACGTGGGTATGTAGGCTCTTATTAAAAGAGAACCTCACAGCCGAGTGAGTTCATTACCTGTCACCAGTAAACGGAGAGCAACCCCTGTGGATGCCCTCGTCCACCTCCGGCTGTTTCCTAACGATTTTCACCTTTGAAAGTGAACTCAGTGCTACTTAAAACCTGCATGATTGTGCCTGACTAGTCTGGCTCGGTGCCAGCTGTCTCAGTGAAATCGTATAATTTAATAGGGAACATCAGCAGGGAAAACAAAAACAAAACGACAACAACAACAAAAAAACTGCTACTGAGCTTTTGCGTCTGGAGTTGTGCATCAACGCGTGTTCGTGCGTCCGCGTTTGTGGTGTTGTTATTGTTGCTATACACACTTTCCTTTTTATGGAACACGTGTTTCTAATTTTACTGGCCTTATAAAGTGAGAGCCTGCAGAGTTGTTGTGCTTGCAGAGGGACCGACGTACCAAGCCGCTCAAATTCTTTCAGAAAGTTGAGGATTATTACTGGCACAAATATAAAACCCTTCCAGAGCTTCAGACCCATCCACAGCAAGGGGGTAAAACAATCAGCTCGTCAGAACGGATAGTATTACGTTTTCTTAAGATTAGCGCCACTTATTTGGTGCTGGGAACAAATGTAATTTACACCTTTATAGCAGCCTTTGAATGGCACTGCGACCAAACTCACACTGGGCTCTGCCTCTCCCGGTCGTCCCCTAGACGCTCAGTAACCCGCCCTTTGCTTTCATCCTGCCTTTCTGGTTTTGTGGCGCTGGAATTGATGCCAGGTGCTGCACCTTGAATGCCCTCTCGGTGTTTGGTGAGAAAAGCCGACATCAAGGAAGACGCACCGCCACAGCCAAAGCCAGCTAATCACCAAAGGTCGCCGCATCAGGCACCGAGGCGCCCAGCTGAGTCAACATTACAGGGACGCGACGACGCAGGCCAGAGTTTGTGTGTTTTCTGCCGAGCTACGCAGCAGCACGGAGATGCAGGAGTTCAGGTCTTGGGAATCTCTCTCTGGGTTATATCGCTGTGTTCAATTTGCCACATAAGTCAGAGCTATGACTTGAGAGAGACATCGCATCAGTGAATCTAGAGTAAAAAAAAACAAAACAAAAAAAAAAACAGCCTGATCTGCTGTCTTGTTGCTAGCATCCTCATGTGATGCTAGAAATGGCTGTAAGCACTGAAAACAATGTATTATAAAACAGGTTTAGTGAGATGCAACCCATCAGAAGTACGGATGAACAATTAGTTCTTCACTTTTACCACATTTTAAATGCATGGCAGCCACGCTGGATAGTAAACATGCGGGGGTTTTACTGCGTTTGATGTTTTCTTTGACTTTTTCGATTTGGAAAGCGAAGCTCTGGCCGACATCATTAGTAGTATTGTTGACACTACTTCCAGGATTTAGGTGGCAAACAGTGTTACTTCCTACCCAGTCTCCTTTTATACACAGTCTTTTGTTGGCTAAACTCTCTCATCCACTTTTTTTTTTTTTTTTTGCCCTTCCCTTAACATTGCTTATCATAATTTTGACACTACAGTTATGGCATGTTTATTGAGATGTTTATCAACCAAACATGTTCTAAAAAAAGAACATGTTTGGTTAAACTGAACTAGAATATTAACTGAGGCCTCATGTATTGGTTTTGAATTTGCATTTGGGTTTTGACTCCTTCCAAGATAACATATTTATATTAAATGAAAGCAAAGTTTTCATTCAAAAAAAGAAAAACGAAAGTGGTTTATTATTTCACATTAAGTTAATATAGAGGCTAAAGTTACTCATCTTCCAAGGCACAGACTTGCCAACGTTTAATGAAAACTGCGAGAAATTTTTAGACAGTGAATCTCTGCACCTTCCAGTGTCAAACACAAATCACCGACTGTTTTAAGATCAACTAGCTGTTCCATTAAGCCTTTTTCTAGGAACCATTTCCAGTGGTTTAAATTGTTTGGCTGCTTCTGTTACCTGAAAATGATGCAGAGTACCGTCGTGAGTATCAGGGCGAAGAAAGCGGCTCCGCTCACAGCGGCAAGAAGGGAGTCCACCCTGCCGCCTGACGGGGACGTGGTTCGTTGGTCCCCTCCCGGCTCGGTCAGGTTGTGGTAGTGGAACAGAAGCGCGAATCCTCGTCCCCAGTGGGTGGTGGTGATCAGCTCCATGATGACCTCCACCATCTCTTGGCTTGAGCCAAAAACCAGCTGGCTGCTGGGAGGGCGGTTGGACCCGCAGAACCTAGAAGAAAAGGTGATGAGGTCTGAGATGTAGAGGACGTCGTGGGGGCAGGCGTCAAGGATGGACTGCTGAGTTTCAGGGCTCACAGGAGGAGTTCCTGTGGAGGGCGGTGAGCCATAGGTGGTGTCCTCCACAACCGCGCTTGGACTAAAAGTGGGACTGAGATTTTCATTTGAGGGAGCGGCAGAGACGGAGCTGTTGACCTCGTCTGCAGGTGGCGCAGCACCAGGTAGGAGAAGGAGGGAAGAAGGGGCCAATGAAGACTGAATAGAAGAAAGGTCTGCAGATCTTTTGGCAGAATTTGAAACTTTGGCAATCTCGATTTTTGTAGACTGTTCCTGGACCACGACTTGTTTAGGAACGCCATCTCGGGGAGTCTTTAAAAGATCCCCTGCGCTCTGACGTGCTGGTTTTGCGGCTGCCGACAAGCTTCCGTCAGCGGATAAGCCGGTAGGCGTGACCTTCCCTCTTTCCTCTGCTGCTGCCTCTTCGTCTTCTTCTTCAAAATTAGAGAAAGCAGAGTACTGAGCTTCGGAATCGTGGCTTTCGAACACGTCAAAGTCAAATATCTCCAGAACAAGCTGGTAATCGACTGGAACAACAAACTGCCAAACACAGTGAGTCCCAGAGGAGTAGTTGTAGGGGAAGCCAGGAGACAAAATGAGGCCCTGAACGTCCACCACATCCACCTTGGCACCGCAGTCAAAGTACACCTGAAAAACATAACAAACACAAGTCATTCTGCTTTCTCCCGGCGGTAAGAAGATCACATTTTCACTTCAGCCTGCAGTGAACCTTCCAAAAAAGATATCTGTGTTGGCATCATTGTTAAAAATGAGCAAAGCAAGTTTAGAGCTGATAACAACTGACTGTAGAACCGTGCTACAAAAGAAATTCACAGGACAATGAAACTGACAAGACGACCCAGTGTTTTGAACATTGAACAAAGTGGCAACCCCAGTTACCCCTCAAGGGGTAGCCGCCACGGAGACCTGCTGTCCGTTATCTTTTTAATCTCGTTGGAATTTCAAGAGTCCAAACGTCACTGACAGCCTGGGCATGTTCCCACAACAACTAAGAAATTGGTTTGTTCAGTCAAAGTGTCAAGAACAGAAAATGTTTGTTCTGGTCGGCACATTTTGTGCTTTCTGAGAATCTCAAGTGCAGCGCTCCAAGGAAATCTTCACGGCTCCCTTCATAGGGCCTATTTCTGGCCATGCACACAACAGCTGTCGGGACGCCACATGAGAAAAGAGCTTGTCCACATCGTGTCCCAAGGACTTCCAGCCCAGAGCCGCGAAACAATAACAATGTCATTCTTGTCCTACAACTTTGGGTTTCTCGGTTCTTGCAGTGGATACAGGACTTTAGGTAGTCTGACACAGACATAAAGGCAATTATAAAAGTCCAACCACAAGAAGAGACAGGTGACCTTTTCAAGAGCATTAAATAAATGCACCATTAACCTTCGCAATTACGCATAACTGGAAAACGCGAGTTTTAAAGACAGAATCCAGAGTCCAAAATTCTGTCGACGTTTCCAGGAAAGGGAACGCATGACCGTTCACAGGGTCAAGTTCATCATTATAAGTTAAAAACAAAAACAAACAGGACTTCTACTTTGTCTTCATTTAATTTTCATTTAGTTTTATCTATCCTTAGAATTTCAGAAAACATTTCAAAATGGTTTTCAAAGGTGTTTTAGCATTATGCTTCATTCATAAATATACATATTTGTTATCCGCATAGCGATGAAACAAAATGTGACGGGGCATTTTTTTAAAAACAATGCTTATTCAATTTTTAAAAATTGGATAAAAAAAACAGAACAGGTGTGAACACGGACCCCTGAGGTACACCAAATGAGAGAGGAGTTTCTGAAGAGACTGTGTCTTCTTGTGTGGTTGCAAAAATTCTGTCAATCAATTACAACTTAAACCTCTGCAATGTCGCTCCTTTAATCCGTGGATAAGAAATAAGGCCTTGGTCTCCTGCATCAAAAGTTGATGTCTCGATACGCCAAGGTGGTAGGACTCCATGAAGTAGTAAAAGCTCATTTATCACTTTGAAAAGTGTCATTTCTGCATTGACTAGACTAAAAACGTGCAATAATATCATACTGTTCTACAAACTGCAAGCGGAAAAGAAAGACATAAATAAAAGAACATTTAGAAATTGGTATGAAATTAGATTACACGGACTGTCTGGATTGAGATTGTGTATTTTCAGGAAAGGATTCAGTAAAATATCCTTAAAATCAGCCACAACATGCCCATGCTGAAGACGAATATTAACAAACAGAGAAAACATTCATCCCATTATGTGACGTAGATAAATTAATAAGTGAAATGGGACGGTGTTAAAGCCAAGTAGGAAAAGCACACGCTCCCAAATCAATGTGAAACAATGTTGTTGTTGTTGTTGTTGTTTTTTTGTTGCCTTTTAAAAATTTAAACAAGATTTTCCTAATCTCCTATTATTTCTGCCCTACAAGTACAACCGTTAAACGATCTGATTTTGTATACTCGCGATCTTGAAATGAGTGTTCTGTCGGAAATTCGACCAAATGGCGATCGATGACATTGATCTGATAAAATGGAATGAGGCCAGAGGTAAATGCGTCACGTGAGAGCCGTCGTCTTGATTTGCTCACTCACATGAACCATCTCGGAGTTGAACTATTCACCTCCGCCTGCGCAGCGAAAGCCTGTGTACTGCCTGTGTGGCTGGCCTTGGCGACCTTTGGGGGCATTCCTTCAAACCCCACTGGCAGTAATTCTTCCCAGGTGTATGGAGATTTAAAAGGGACCCTGGCCCTAAGCATAGGCAGATGTTTATTGGTCCGGGGAGCTGAAAACCAGACCTTTGTAGGGGAGCTGTGCGTTTATGAGGCTTTCTGTTCACCTCGGTTCTTAACTGTGGGAAAGCCCCGGACGAGGAGACCCCCCTCCCTTGCCAGACAGGTAACAAACCCAACACCCTGCAGCAACACTTGCGTTCGAGACAGGAAGAAAAGTAGACGGGGCTTGCTCTGCAGTTCCACAAAAAACGTTCATGTTGCTCTTAAATTGAAGCTTGGACGGGTTTTTTTGTTTGTTTGTTTTTTTTCCCCCTCAACATACGTCCCGCTAATGGGCTGATGGAGAAATAGGCCAGCCTGTGGAGAGTTCTCAATAAGCTAACTTTTTTTTTTTTTTCTGCTCCTGCCTCATTGTTTGTGAATCATAAGCTCATAATTATGCACAAACTTTCATCAAAAATACAACCAGGAGCTACTCAACACATTAACGTCATCACCTGATCGCTTGTTAGCACATTTATAAAAGCATACGTTTGGAATTAAGACAATGCCAAACAGGAATACGATCAGCAATAACATTAGACAAGTCAAAATTGTGTATCGGGAAATCTGAGCGCTCATTGCCAAACTTATCTGAGTTCATTATATTTCGGCTGAAAAGATTAAAAAAAATTTTTTTTCAAATTATTTTAATGAGGTCCGACCTCATAAAGAAATGCGTGAAAACACTTCGCGGCCCCCGTTAGCATGTTTGCGACAGTGGAGTTGGAATGACGCGTGTGGGCCGTTCAACAGGGTTTCAGGCTGTTTACGTCTTACAGAATGACGGGGCGACTTGCTGAAATACATTTGACAAAAACATTTTTTAAATTAAAAAAGCTTCCATAAATTAAGTCGGAACTGACAAATTGTGAAGTTGAGTCTGTTGATATAATTTCTGAACAATTTCATGAGGTGCTCTCAGCATCTAGGACTCGTGTTGCCAGTTTTGTCATGCTGCAAGCACGTACTTGAACGTAGCCTGTTGGGATTAAGCAGCTCTTAACAGCAAAGTGAAAGGAAAACGACAGACGGTTCTGCACATCGCTTACAAAAACGTGGTGTGAAACTGTGTTTCAGACCTTCAAGGTCAATACTTCCCAAATCTGCACCTGCTGCTGTTGGTGTGTGAACATTGTGGACCATCCAAACATCGCCCACCTTTGATGCCTTTAATCAACATTGCTTTACCTTCCACTCTGCCATAAAAGTCAAAATGATCAAATGCAGCTTTTCCCACCCGAGCTGTGTATCTCTGCAGCTCCCTGAGAGCTACCAGGGACCTCTGGGCTGTTTCTCTGATTAATGTACTCCAATCCAAGCCTTTGAGTTAAAGTGGACAGTGAAGTCTTCATAGCCTCTGACCAACTTACGCGCTATGGAAGCACAGGCATTCGAAGTTGCATATTTGTTAGCTCCAACTGACTTTCCAAGAGTTGCAATGGGAACGTGTGCGGCTGAGCAGCTGCAGCAATTTAACCAGCTTACTTCCCTTGCATACTTTGCTAATTGCATTTAAAAACAGACGTACCGTTGTCGTAGACGACCCCGCCGTCTCTGGCACAAGGGCCGTATTGAAACTGGTGAAATGAAACATTTGCCGACTTTGAAAAGGAAGCACGCGCATTGATGTCGAGGTACTTCTTTGGAACGGACACTTAAATGCAATTACATTAGCTCTTGGCATGCTTCGCCTTCGCTGCCAGAGCACCGGAAATGATCGTTACACGGAACGAATGGCGTTCATGCCGAGGTCGGGGAGGGTAAGCTGATTTAGGTGTTTGCGCAACACCTAAATCGGGTTTCCCTCATTGCGCACAATTGCGCAATGAGGGAAACCACTGTGAATTATTATGGTGGAAGGGAAGGACAAAATGCTGCCTGTTGGATTAAAACAAAACACAAAAACAACAAAAAAAACAAACGGGCAGCTTTTGTCAACCAAAAAGAAATAGCAGATGGTCAACCAGATAAGAAGAGGCTGTAAATATTACCCAGTCGGGAGTATGTAGTGGTGAAAAGACAGCTGTGTCAGTGATGAGACCACCTCATTTCTCCCTGGCTGGGAGGTCCTCTGCTCACTGAGACGTACATGGTAGACTACACATGAAAAGACTCTGAAGTGCCACAGTGGCGAGTGGAAATGGGGCATTCTTATAATGCCAAACATCTCAGTTCTGTTACATCACAGGCCATTCCACTGGCAGGCCGCTAATTATTCCAGGATGCCTTTTCTCATGGCAAAACAATGAGGCCGCAGTGCTGTTTTAGTGAGCCACTCCACAAATGGCCAGGCCGCCTGCATCATATTTTAATGAAGTGATGCTAATAAGGTGCAAGCTGGACCTTTATGTAAGAACCAGCTAGGGCGCTTGTGTCCCGGTTAAGCTGGAGGCAGCAGGTGGGTCCCTGGGCAGGGGAAGGTCAGAGGTCAGAGGACATGATGGCCTGAATCGATTTGGCAGCATTGACTTTAAAATACCGTTGCTAGTTTATAAATCATTAGCACGAAAATATAATAGCGATTTGCTGCCGTCGGAGCAACCATCCAGACGTCTCAGGTCTTCTGGTTCTGGTTCTGCTCTGCATCCCCAGAAGCAGAACCAACATCTGGTTGTAGTTGCCTTTGAACCATAATAACTGGAACATTGACCATCATATTTGATGTGCTGATGATTTTGGTGATGCCACAAAACAAAATGTAATGTTTGTGAATGGTTGCTCAATCCATGGCTGTGTGATGTTTTATTACTTTATTTTTGTGTGTGTGTGTTTTTTTTATGTACTTTGAAGCTGCCTTTGTACTGAAATGTGCTCCACAAATAAACTTGATCAACTGACAGTTTCTTTTGTTTGTTTGTTTTTTACCTTGACATCTTGTCAAACACTTAAGCTGGAGGTATATATGTTTGATAATTGCTATGACAGCAAATATAAATCATTTTCTACGACTTTGGAGTTTAACTATGTATCTGATTGAAATCAAAAATAGTTTCTGATTAAGATCAGAAACTATTTCAATCAGACATAGTTCTGGTTTCACTTCTGCTTTCAACTGCAGGTCATAAAAACACCAGGACCAGCACTGCACATGTAAACAACCCTCTACCTTAGAACTGAGACCATCAAGCTGTCCTGTTTGCTGCACCAAGCTTTTTTCTTGTTTTTTTTTTTTTTTGTGTGTGTGTGTTTTTTGCAACCACCCAGGACTGGTGACGCCGCCGTGAAGACTCTGCAACATGAGCTACCTTCTGCTGAAATACTGTCGCGCACGAGCACACGCGCGCCGTCACACCAGCCTTCACGCACAAACACTCTCAAACTGGCTCACAAACAGGCAGGCAGGCCCCTGTAAGGGGGCAGGAATCCTCAGCAGCCCTGTTTACTAGAGGAGAAGAGTGACGCCGCCTCACAGGCTTTCGCTTCAGAAAGTGCGATCCACGCGGGAGGCATTACAATCATCCACGATATGTGGGAGGTGGGACCAGCAACCGCAAGAAACAGCATAGATGTGGCAGAATTAAAAATAAGACATAGACTTTGTAGATCCACCTTTTCAGCTTGGCGAGGGTAGGTGTAAAATCCTGGACGCGAATGGCCAATGTCATTTTTGTCATTTTGTTCACATTTTTTGATGAACCAAAGTATCATCCAAGACCGAAACTAATTTTGTAATGAAGTCCTCAGAGAGGACAAAAAAAAAAAAATCCTGAAAAATAAAAAAAATAAATAAATAAATAAGAGGAATCATGCAATTATGCAAATGTAGCAAAATTTACACTGCCTCTAACTCAATTTTAGAAAAAAATTTTTTTTCCTTTGAGTTCAACAAACGTGCGGGAATTTCCCTCGTCATTCAAAGAAACCTTACAAGTTCTCCTGAAGACGGGCGTACAAGAGAAGTCCTTAGAGACGAGGAAAGAAAAACTCAATTCTCTCATGAAGTTTCTTGTGTCCGGGACAGACACGGCTACCGTTAAAAAACAAAACAAAACACACACACACACACACACAAAAAAAAGTTTTGGTTTAGTTTTTGATTTTTTGGCACAGCTGCATGCAGACTCTCTGATAGGAGAGGAGCTCCCTGAGGTCCCTCTGCACAGCTGCGGAAAGGCGCTGATGCTGTGCTGCGGGTTTTTATCACATCAGTTCATTCCACTGTAGGTTTTCCAACAAGATCCGTGGAGAGGCTCAAAGTCAGCCCCGGATCACAACGGACTTGTAAAAAGACCTCTCCGAACCCAAAACAACAGGCCCGCGCCACATAACAGTAGTGGCCGCGGAACGATGGTCGTCGCTGGACGCGTGGAGGAAACCGTAAATGGCTGCTGCTGCGCTCGTAAACGGGCGGGCGAGAGAAGAAGCCCTCCATTCCATGTCTGTGGTTTGAAAGCTATTAACATATTTTCTCATAAAAAAAAAAAAAAAAACAACTAGCTGCTGCAGCTGTGGTCGTTGTTAAGCGAGTCTGTGGAACTCTGCGGTGAATCCTGACCTCCTCTCCGCAGTGGTAAGAAAAAAAAAAAAAACAGTTTTAAGAAATAATTCAAAATTTTGTTTGATTTCCAATGAATGCCTTTAACTATAATTACAGGTTTGCACAGCGCAGTAGGAGAGCCTGGCTTGGCTCAATTGCCAAAAGTCATAGTTTGAGACATTTTTTTAAAAGCTCAAAAACAAAAAAAAAGAAAAAGTATAAATTGACTTTTTTTATGTTTACATCATACTACGATGTTATCCACTCATGATTTCTCATGCATGCTTGAGAAATCCTTTAGTCTCCCATGGCACAAAACGCTCAGTGGGACCGAGAGCTGCCTTTAAGGACGAAGCTCTTCTTCAGAGGTGCAGTTTCCAACCTTCAGAGCTTCTGCCTCAGTGCTGCTTTTGGCTCCTTCAGACTAGCCAGCAGCAGTTAGCTGATTCCTCTCCTCGACCTTTATTCGGGACATCTGAGCAGGCGCTACACGTTGAACCGATGACTAATTCCGAGCTGGAAAATGAGATAAAAATGGTCTGCGAGCTCCGCAGTTACTTCCCGCCCCAAACAGATACATCACTGATACAGCATAACCCACGGTCTGCCGTAAAACGGTGGGTGTTCTCAATAGATGCCGCGTTGATGCACGTCACTGGCAATGCAAATCGTTTGGGAACCGTTCAGAACAATATGCACTGGAAGCACCGTCTTCTCTGTGCGTCTGCTGGCGTTTGAGGAAAGAGGCGGATAAGCCGGCCAGCGATCTTCTGAATTCCTGTCCGCTCTAAGCCGGCTGGTCGATTTTATCCCAACCTCTGAGTTGCAGCTAACTTTTCACATATTCCTCTTAAAGTGGCAATAAGAAAAAGCATTCATACAGAATGTTTTATACCTCAACACCTGTCTGAGTTTACGAAACCATGAACCGCTGAAGCCAATTTGTTGTGCTGAAATTTTTTCCGCAGCATTCAACTGATGTTCTCTTAAAAACGCTTGACACCTGCTGCAATTAAACTAATAAGCACAGACAGACTAAACGTACTGATACGGAAGCCTTCTTTATTTTTTGAGGGTTTTTTTCCTAGTTACATTATTTTAGAAAGCGTCGCATGCATTTGCGGATTTCAATTGTTCGCGGTCCGCTGTGTATGACCCAGAGTTTATTCATTCATCTCGTCATGGAAATATGAGAAAATAAATCGCTAAGCCGTCTGTGACCACTCATTAAGGAAGGCTTGACATCTTGCCACAGAAAAAGTGTGCTACTCATACTTACCATTATAATAATAATATAATATAATCAATATATCAATTAATAGCATGATAAATTAAAACAAACTCAATATTTTCCATTGGCATGACTTATCATTTATCTCTTTTTTTTCTCACTTTCTAGCAAAAACTGGATGATAAAAGTCTCCAGTTTGGTGCTTTTTTTTTTTTTTTTGAAGGACAATTTAGTTTACAAAGACTTAAAAATGTATTTTATTTGTTGTCGTTTTTTAATTTATTTTGTATATTTAAAATGTCTTCCACTTCCAGCGTTAAATGTTCACCAGAATTTAAAGTTTACCGCTCTCTTCAAACACTATTTTGCCATTTCAGCACATTGCTTAAAAATGGTCTCAAAACAGCAATATTATCGTTTATCGCAATAACTTCTGGTACAATTTATCATCCGGCGAAACTGGTTACCTTGACGGGCCTACTTAGCGTTATGCAACAGATTTAAATGTTCTGGCTGCAGGGCGGCTCTCTCAAAAAGTTGGAAGGAAAACTCCTCGAGAAAGAAACCAGGGCTTTTGCACAATCTCCTGCTCATTTGAAACCCTCCGATCGCTCAGCTGGTGACTGGAAGCTCGCTCTAATCAGACCCCGGCGGATCCCAGTAACTTATGCTTTCGCTGATAATACAGGCTGCAGCAACACATCCTGTGAGCAGCCCGCGCATATCCTCACCGCACAAGTCTTTTCAGGGTGAGCTAGGAAGGCAGCCTGTAATTTGTAAGATTGGGACAACAAACTTAATCCGCCACTCATAATAGCCCCACCTGGCTGAACACGCCTAAAGGGAGAACACAGGCAGCCGCAAACCCTTTTTCCTATCTTTTACTGGCATCAGTGATGACAAAGTAAAGCCGTGACAAAGGAAGTGATAGAATTGCTCGTACGTGATGACCACCCACCTTTAAACGGTGGAGGAAAGAGCTGCATGCTGGAGGCTGACGCACCAACATACAGTGCAGGCGATCAATGTCAGACGTGTTGCGAGTGGAAATTGTTCATCACATCTTTATGCCACACAGAAGTTAACAAAAGACTAGTTCAAACAGGAGAAAAGCAAACAGTGGCCTCTGGGGGATTCGCTGTAATCGGTCGGGATGTTCTTCTGGCCCGATCCCAGGCGTTGGGACCGATAAAAGCTTCTTCTTTTTTTTTTTTGAGAGAGAGATCGAAATTAAGAGTCCCCGAAGAAGCTCAGCACTCATCCACTGCTGGCCTCGCGTCCGCGATCAAGCAATTCAGCTACGTTTATGCACGGAGAACTTCAAACAAACTAAATTAGACAGAAAACTAAATGGTGTGACAAATCCGGGATGTTCTCTTTCAATTCAATATTTTCTGCTTCCAAAGTTGGCAATGATGTTCAGTACAAAGGAGAGACAGCCGGCTGTGCCCACACATCTCCATTTCTCTAGTTTTTTTTTTTTCTTTCTTTTTTCAACAAAAGAAAAAAACAAACATTGTTGAATTTTGCTCTGCTTTAATGTCCAAAGTAAAGTCCTGAGTTTCTTCATCACAAGAACAACTCTCCCCGTCTCTGTTGTCTGCCAGCGGAAACACGTGCGTCGAATTATTGGCGAATCGCATTAACGCAGGAAGTAAACATGCCAGCGTTAGCGTTGCCTAGCGTAGCACTTCACCAAACCGCTTCGCCAGTAGGAGCAAGATGGTAAAAACTACTACTAAAACAGCTGTATGTTTTGAGCAGCATTTGGAGAGAGAAAAAAATGATACAGGCATGTGCATTTTAGGTGACTTTATCTAAACACTAAAGTTGTTTGCGCAAACATGTTGGACGATTCCACGCTCCCAACTTGGTGGGAAAAGTTTGGGTTTCATCTCTTGCTTTTCCAAGCAGGGTCCAGGAAGAGACGGATGGGTGAGGCCATTTCAGAGACTTGACAGCACACTTTTGGGATGAATTAAAGTAGAGGAGTGTGAGCCAGGCCTTCTCGTCTAACACAAATGTCTGACCTCACAAATATGCTTCTTGACAAACAATCAAAACAATTCCCCGTAAACAGATTCCTAGAGCTTCTGGGAAGCCGTTGAAGCTGTCAAGGGAGTGCGACATAAGAACCCCCAGCCCCCAACAGCAATAGATTAGCGGCGGGCATGTATCGTATCGTTTATCAACTATTGCGATAAATTGATAAGAATTTTGATAAGATTGATAATTGGACAAGCTCCAATTAACAATGTTTAAAAAGCTGTCCACATTGTCTGGATTGTTAGTTTGACCATTTTCTCCAATATTGGTTCAATGAAAGTATCAATAAATTCAATGTCTGGTGTCCTAAAGACGCGAATTACAAATGGATGTTTTTCCAAGAACAGTATTTGTTTTGTGGGATGAGGCTGCTGTGTCGTACAGTCAGAGCCATACAGTCACCTAAAAAAGACAAAACAAAATTCTTATCACTTTAATTATCATTGTAGCAAAATATCATGGTAAAACTTGAAGCCCCCGCCCCCTTTCTGTAGAATCATGATGTCACTTAATTTCTTCATCAAAGACCTGACTATTTATCACCATATGCAAATTTTTAAATGACTTCTCTCTGGACCGGTGACAAAGAAAAAAATCAAATAAATCAATAGTCATTGCATTCTAGCTGGACTTTGTTTGTGCCCATTTCGAGGACAACACAAAACCTCAAGCTGTACTTGTGGGGGTGGGCCTCTTTCTGTCCCGTTCCCACTTCAGTCCACTGACACTCGATGACATGTTTAGCTGTTGACGGGCTGTGTGGACATATTGTCTTATAATTCACCAGAAGAATAAGTGAATCCACTGTTCACTTGTCCCACAACTCACTTCAATTAGTAATGAATGCCCGCCTCATTCCATCTCAAATAAAACCTTCCGAAACACAAAGCGGAGCACTAAAACAAAGATCAAATTCACTCTGCTGCCACCAAAGAGCTGAATTGTGGACCGACCGCCTCTGTTGCTCTCAGGGGGATAGAATAAATTCCAAGCTTATTTATGCTGTTACAAAAATCAACTTAATACAAAAGGGGAACAGAGGACAAAGCCATCATTTACCATGCCCCGTCAGGCAGATAATTGCAAAGATAGTGTCCACCCTATGCACGCGGGGAACTAAAGCGGTAGATGCAAACAATTTGATGCACCGACGGTTTACTGCAGCCCAGTTCTGAGAAGCCTGCCGCAGAGCCGACCTGTTCCAAAAGCGGAAGAGGATGACTCCTGACAGATGGAAGGCACGGGTCTTCCTCTGCTCCCGATGACCTAAAAATATGTGTGTCAAAGGTAAAGCTCCTTAAAGTTAGACATCAGACACAGGACTCAGTCTTCTATAAAGAAAAAGAGTCAGCTGAGGAAGTTCAAAAAGTACTTTTAAAGGCTGCACTTCAGTCGGTGTTTGAACGCACATAGGAATTACGTTTTAAGAACACAAATAGTAAAAAATGTTTTTGTTTTTTTTTAAAAAAAGTATTCATACATGAACGCATGTCACTTGCACAAACACCAGCCAGACTTATTATAGACTGGCGAAAACCCTGTTCGGTGTCTCATCGGGGTTTTTATGAATAACACTGACACAAAGCATAATTAGGAGTGTCTCGACACAACTTCTTCACTTCCAACACGATACCAATTTTGGCCGATACTGATATTGAGCCGGTGCAATAACAGCATGAATCGAACATACTTTCATTACTTTTATCGTACTGTGGAATCCTCAAAAAAAACAAGGCTAGATCAAGCAATATTACTCAAACAGAGAACAATAGTCAACAGCAATATGTATGAGAACAACTGACCCATTTATTATTGACCAGTGGGGTCAGTGTGTGGGATACAAACACTTCTGGGTAGAAGTGATGGGGCGGATGAAATGCTGGAGAGGATTGCAGCGCTAATATCAGAGACTTTAGATGCAGACCAATATAATACGATTTTCTCTCCGATAACAACATCGGATCGGGACACCGTGATGTATTATTGTGAAGAAAGAGGAAACTTACACCAATTTAAAATAGATTATATATATATTTGCTATTTAAAATCTGAAAAGTGAGGTTTGTTTTGGGCCATTCTTACTCCGCTACCCTTAAATCAAACTCAGTGCAACCAGCTGTCATCAGAATGATGAGTGGATTTAACAAATCCACTCATCACTTTCCTTCCACTTTGCAGCTGCGCAGGGACTTGCGTTGGTCTACCGCATAAAATGCATTTAAGTCTGCTTTTGTAGCGACCTCGAGCCCTTTTTATGGCGGCACCGGGACTTCTCTGCGCTCACGCCCCAGTCAGCCAGACCTGAATGCAAGAGCCTCGACAGGATCCAAACAAAAGCCGAAGCATGCTCGACAAAGCTGACCTGTCTACACATTATATAATGTCAGGGGCAAAGCGTGGGATTATACACTGAGTGAAAACATAGAACATGAGGTGAAGATACTCCCAATGTGGTTCTCATTTCAGCAGTTTGGACTCTGCATGCCATTCTCCAACCCTGAGCTGTGCAGGAGCGTCAAAGCAGCAAAACAAGCCCTGGAAGCCGCGCTGCATGCAATGAGCCATGTGGAAGTTCAGCTTAGAAATATTTTTTTTAATGAATTAAATAATAATAAAAAAAAAAACATAGAAATTGGATGGTGAAGTTGAGCAGATCTGCTTGAATCGAGATGAGTAAATAAGTCTGATTCTTTTCTTCTTCTTTTTTTTTTTTTAACACTGTCAAAACAGACACATGCGTGTTTCCTGCTCGACAATCAGCAAAAGTCAGGAGGCGACACAAAGTAACGCAGGCTGAATTATTTTAAACACACACACACACATAAACACTTCGCAATGTCAAATTTCACAGTGTGTGAGCTTGTTTTCAGCAGTTCGCATGTGGTCAGTGGCAGCAGTGAACATGCAGATGACGCAATATCTGCACATCATGTGTCAAATTGATCCCGAAATGAAACATACAGTAGTTTGTCTTTTGGAAGAAAAAAAAAAAAAAAGTCTCCAAAACTTTGAAGTAAACAGCTGACTGAATAACATTTTTTCTTCTTCTTCTTCTATTTTTTTTAGTTGATTTTTTCTTAAATGCATTGAACAAACGTCAAAACTCACTTTCTGCGCGAAACATCCCGCAACGAGGAGCAGACACGCCGTCAGTGAAGCGGGCGACGCAACGCGAGTCATCTTCCTCCAACTCTTCTTCTTCTTTTTTTTTTTTTTTTGTTTTTTTTTTTGTTTGTTGTTGTTGTTGTTTGTTGCCGTTTCTCCAACGCGACGCACCAGCGACCGGGCGACCGGCGTCCCCACGCTCCTCTCTGCCTCCCTCTCGGTCACCTGGAGTGTCGGGGGCGCGCTTCCATCGCTCACGGACCAACCGGAGACCCCCGGAGCGGAGCGGCCACCCTGCCTCCCCACGCGCTCCGACTGTCAAACAACACGCCTCCTCTTCCTCCTCCTCCTCCTCCTCCCCTTGTCCGCTTACGCTGCTAAATGTGTCTTATTGTTATCACTGTTATCAGCTCGTTGAGGAGTATTGATTGCTTCAATTATACTGAACGCAAACGAGCTGAAGGTTTGACTGTAATCTTGTCTCTTACGCACGGACTGGAGTCTCCACGCACATGCTTCGACTCAGGGACGCCCCGAGCGGCGACTAAAGAGGTCACAAGGATGGTGTCCGGTAGCAGTCGGTGTCGAAACGACACGGAAGAGGCCTCTGACTGAAGTCTGCCGTGGTGACATCCTCAGGATCTGGGCAGCGTACGGGGGTGTTCCTCGACCACCGCGAGTGTCCGATTGTTGAGTTGCTTTGAGTTCAGAGATCAAGTCTTTTTTTTTTTAAACTATTGAATAAGGTCAATGAAAAGGCAGAATGTGATCAATTCGAAGCTCAAATTCAGCTGAACTGAGTCTGTTAGAATGTTCTATTTTATTTCTTTTCATTCTGTTTTTTCACCCAAATGAGTGTTTAGCTCTCCAGTAGTTACCTTTTTTTTTTTTTTTTTTTTTTTTACACAGCATCTTCATCACAACCCCACCTGTCTGTGTACTTTGACTCTTCTCAGAACTTCATGTGAGAACCCTGGACTCGTTTCTTTGCCTTTCACGCAGAAAGCATTTCCAAGCTTGCGACACATGGTCTCTTCCGCTGATCTGGAAACAATTATTTGCATGCATTCGTGTCATTGCAGCGGGATTATTGCAATAAAATTAATGGGGAGGAATGGGCGGCGGTGGAGGGGTGAAAATGCAATCTAGACTCCGTTAAGACCACTGAAAGAAGCCTTTAATTTGCCACTGAACTGTGAGGTTGGAAACCAGTGGCCGACGACGCGTCTTCGGCATCGTCGGCCACCAGCAATGTGGAGCAATAGGGTTAGGGTTAGGGTTAGGCGCATTTAATGCCAATAAATGCACACTTCTTCAGCTGCTGTACAACTGGCCCGGAGCCATGTCAGACATATTTAAAAAAAAAAAAAAAAAAAAAAAAGTTCACCAATGGGGAAAAAAATCATTTGTGGGAAAAAGCTGTTTGTGAAAGAAGAAGAAGAAAAAAATACTAGGCTTATAATTGTAAAGGATGATTTATTTCAACAAAAAAAAAAAAAAAAATCCTATTTAATCATTAGATCATAAAGACAAAAATCGACTAGACGTCATGTGTGCGTGACGTGAATTAAAGTAAATCCACAGACTTTAATTCCAAGGCATCATCTAGTTAGAACTTGATTTTGGGAAACGATATTCTCCTTTAACTCGTTGAAATGTGTGATGCGCTCTCCACTCGATTAGAATAGCATTAGCCAAACAAGGCGGCGCGATTAAAGAACAGTCAGTGTGTGCCTGTTGATTTCACAAAGTAACTAAATTGCAATGTCAAAGTAACACTTCCTTCAGCCATAACTGACCCATTTGGAGTAATATTAACATGTGATCATAAGACTTTGAGGTATCATGCACACATCAGCACTTTGTACTGCCTTGTTGCTGAAAATGTGTTACATCAACAAAATTACCTTTTACCTGTAAGGGATGCAGATTATTATTTTAATTATTTTGTCTGGCTTATCTCCGGGCAAAATATAATGGCCATCTCAACACTGGATATGGATTTCTAAACCAAATAAACAGATTCATTTTTTTTGTTGGTGAAAAAAAAATGAAACTGATTGTGTCAATTGATTGTGAAAAATTACGGAGCTCAAAGGAATTTAGTGAAGATTTGAAGATTTTGGTTAATTTACAAAAGCTATTGGAAACATTTTTTTTTTAACTTTGATACTTTTAAAGTATTAAAGTTGTCATTACCATTATTTAAGTATAATGGTAATGAATGGATCGCGTATCTTATCCCCGGCTGTTATTAAGAATGATCAAATGTACCTGTAGCATCAAAGATTTGTGAGGATGGCTTGTTGTAGAAAGGTAAACCGAGTAACTTGTTGCAGGGTTTTATTTTATTCACACTAATGACACAATCTAAGATTACAGGTGTTTCATTAGCTATTAATAAAGTCATAAACACAGTGTGTAACTCTTTATGTTTCCAAATATTTAAGAGTTTATGGCTAGGAATGATTTACCAATAAGTCTAAATTTGATTTATTGTGTTTGATGATTGATTGGTACCAAGATGAAGCTGTAGGTTTGTTTGTCTCAGTGGTGATGTTTTGATATTGAGTTTTAGAGTGTGTTCTGGTTTTTATGTGAAATTGTTTTTGCTGTTGTTTTGCAACTAAAAATAAGCTTTATTTATTTTATCTCTTAATTCCTGTTCTTGTTGTATAATCACATCTGGCATAGCAATAATATTGTTAATTAAATATATTAGTAATATATTTAATTAACAATATATTTAAGGAAAGCAAACACATTCACAAACCTGGGTTATTGTATTGTCGTTATTTCAGTGTTCCCTCTAAGCACTTTGGACTTTTGTGATTTTTTTTTTTTGTCAAGATACCGAATATAGTAAATGTTTCTATCCGGTTCCTCTATAAGTCCACTCTCCCAGTTCTTAATCTTTCAGGTTTTAGCTGGTCATCGCTGGATCCTTTCATCATTGTCCATGTGGTTCCTGCCTTCTGGATCCCTGGTTTTTCACACTGCTTGTTAAGTTTTTGCCTTCCACTTTCACATGATACTGCTTGCCTCCTGCTGGTGGCAGATCTCTGATTCTCTGATCATCCCAGGTTGGATCTCGTCAGCCTGTAAACCTCCACCTTCGACACCACCAGTCAGACGGAGGAAGATAAGAGAACCCGGCTGAAAAAAAAAAATGTAAGGACATGTAGTTTTTCGCAACAAAAAATGTTCAACATGCAGGAGGTTGAGGTCAATGTTCAAACCTATTTCTTATTTTCTGCTGTACTTTCTCCTCACCGATACTTTTGTTTTGTGTGATTTTCTTATTGAGTCCTTTCATAACAGCAGAGCTTTGATAAGTAGTTTGAAACATTATCGCTTGTTTTTTTTTTTTTCGGTGGACGGGGTTTGTGAGTTTTGTTGACAAAAATAAATAAATAAAAAAATCAGTAAGTCCGTTTTTGAAGATTTTGTAGCGGTAATATTTATTTATTCACAGCAATCCTCAAGGGAGAAAAGGCGGGAAGATGCGCAGGAAAGCTAAAAATCTGATAAAATCACCAGTGTTTATGTTTGGTGCATATTTGCATTCAAAATTATTCACGCAAAGTCAAAGTACAACCAGGGTAGTGTAAATGATAATTGGCTCCAATCAATGTTTACCGTTTATGGGGTTTGCTTGAACAGAAGGGTGAATGTGGCTTATCTCAAGTTCTCGAAGCAGAATCTGGTTTAATCTTATTACGTAAAGCGCTGGCTCGATACAACAGCAGTACTTATTAGTGCATTTCATGCACTCAGAGGGTCATCTGGGGTCAGGTTCATGAACTGACACCAGGGGTTTAAAGCCTGTATCTCACAGGAGAGTTACACAGCTGGACTGCTGCGATCAGCTGCAAAGCACGAGAATGAAGTCTAGAGATTCAAGAGTAGACGCTGCCTGACTCTTGCGTCAGTGTGGCCGCCATGCTGTGAGAGGCATCTGTGAGACAGATGTTGAGAAACTGTGAGGATTTAGCAGCTCAGAGACCGTTTGTTTCCCAGGACATGTCCAGTTGATAAATGAAAAGAAGGAGGGGGAAACAATCAAGACAAAATTCAATTTCTTTTTACAAACATACCTTGAAGAAAACAGAAACACAAAACTCACATGGGAATTTCTGAATTAATCCATAGGAATATAACCAGTGTTTCTGAGAGGGTTCAGGATGTTTGGACAGCTTTCTGCAATGTCTCTGGATTTCTTAGTTTTGTCTCAAAAATCACATTTGATGTCAACTTCACAATTTAACTATTGAGCATGGTGCTTGCATTAGGCTGGCCACAACATAACACAATATATTGTTTGTTTCCTGTTGCGTTTCACTTTCACTTTCATGTAGCATTTAATTTTAGTTGCCATTTCTTTGATTTGTCTTATTCAGCCTCTTTTAATTTAACGATGGGTTTTGCTTGGTATTTTTGCCAACAGCTTGGCCGTAACATTTGTGTTGTTTTTTTGTCTTCTTTTTTAACAGTACTCACAGGTAACTACAGACATTATTTGACCACTCTAGACCAGGGGTCTGCAAACTTCCTAATTCAAAAAGCCATTTTTGTCTTCAGTCCAGCTAAATAAAGCTAGTTTGGAGCTGCAAAGGTTACCTGACCGTAAAAAAAAGTTGTCTTTTTTTATAAATATCTACCATAGGAAATGTGCTGCCATTTTTAAAGAACTACGTTTTTATAACATTTTGGAAGTTATAAACTCAGAAAAAACATACATCTTTTTCTGGATGATGAAAGCAGACAGTTTCCAACTTAATGACAACAAAATTTAGACAGCAAAATGTTAGTGGTATTTCTAGTGTCAGCCTGTTGTGGAAATTCAATGTAAATATTCCATTAAAAGCAATCCTTCATCCTCCATTTATTGCTATCCATCTATTGTTACGACCCGTCTAGGGGTGGCCAGATCATAACACGAAGGATCCATCCTCTTCAGATCCCAAGCAGCCGACACACACAAAGTTGAACATTTTATAATGTTATTTATTTTAAAAGGACCTATTTTTGATTAAGATGTTACAAATGGAGCATATGGCTTCAGGGTGAGCTATAACGCCAAAAACAACAAACAAAAGGAAAGTATCTGAATATTAACCAACTTGTCTAATTGAAAGTAAATAAACCAAATGACAAAACCTCACCTTCCTAATTTAGAATAACAAGGGAAAACTAAGCAAACATAAACGGCAGCTCACTGCAGGGCTTTACATGGTGTCAGTAGACAAAGTGTGTGGCCGGTTGAGATGAGCTGAAGATGTACGACAGGAAGTCCGCATCTGCAGCTCTTATATCCGTCACCTCCGGGAGGCCACCAATTGGACGTCTCCATCGTCTTCTGGGAACCAATCAGAGACAGGCACCTGCACACTCAATTTGCATAATTAAGTTTACGCAACTCGTAACTCTATCTATCTATCTATCTATCTCATATTTGCATAATTAAGTTGTCTGTCTGTCTGTCTGTCTGTCTGTCTGTCTGTCTGTCTGTCTGTCTGTCTGTCTGTCTATCTATCTATCTATCTATCTATCTATCTATCTATCTATCTATCTATTCAAACAAAATCTAATTTTCAAACATAGTTGTGTCGGTTAATAAATCGAATTTGCCACACACACTATGGAGGACCGTTTTCACTGGGCAACGTAGCCACTGCAGTCTACTTGCTTCTATTTCTATACATTTGACCACATACGACACACTAGAAACTCTGTTCTCGCCATGTCATGATTCGTGTAATTAATATACCAGTGTTATTAGCTTAGCATTCGCATGACAACATCCGAATAATTTATATATCATTCAGTAAACTCTCTAAGAGGACAGCTTTATTTCTTTTCCCCTTTTGCACAGACGTTGTCTGTTTCTCGTCGGACGGGTAAAGGAACGGAAACTAAACAGCCACGTAGTAAACGGCGAAGCTCACCGAAAGGGTGAGTTTTTATTGTCCTTTAGGGAATTTGTCACCTTATCATTTGCACTTTGGTGCGGTAATATACTTTCGCGATATTGGGTAATTGGTTTGCCTCCTTACAATTTTCCAGAAAACGCCTTTCAGGTGCCGTCGTTAATTTTTGTTGCTAGCAACTTAGCAGCTTTAGCTTCCCTTTGGGTACACACCTAGCTGTTTTGTTAGCATGCTAACCCGCTTTAGCCACATACAGACTGGTCTGTCATCTGCTTCTGGCTAGGGTGGGTGAACCAAAACAACCGAGCTAACCAATCTGTACGAACTGGGTTCTGTTCATCGGTTATGGGTTTGAATCGTGCCACTGACCGCCTCTACACTCGAACTGCAGTACGTAACCTGTCTAAATTAGCCTCCAAGTCAAAGGTTATCATAGTCTGCACAAAATAACATGATGCAAAACACAAAAGGAGGTGTGGGTGACAGTCCCTCTCAGTTCAAAAGTGAGATATTTGCCCACTAACTGAAAGAATGTCACTGATTATTTCCACTGAATTTTGCATTTATTGTAAATCCGCGCTGACCGATTGTTCTGGTGCATTCACGGACACTGGGGCGAATTTTCCAAAACAGTTTAACAAACTATTTTACAGTTTTGACAATCGCAGCTGCTTTTTAAAAAAATATATAATTCAGTTCAAAAATACTTTACTTATCTCAAAAGGAAATTAAACGTTGTTGTAACTCATGTCACCCAAGT
>VMRN01000034.1:2324309-2450725 GCA_010277015.1 Poeciliopsis turrubarensis
CAAGTATCTTCAAAAGGTCATTGTGGACAGAAAGGATCTCCTGCAGCAGTCAGTCTTGAAACAAATCTGAAGAGGCCTCTGACTGAAGACTTGCTGTATGCCCCTGTCATGACAATTTGTTTCCTCCAAAAACTGAAAGCAGATTAATTTTGCTTCTGTGCTTTTAGAATAAACTTTGTTATAAATTTCATACCATAAAGTAAAATGTAAACAAAGGTTGAAGTATACGCACGAAGTGACATTTGACATGTTAAAAAAATATGTCATTATGTACTCGTGACCACTATTCATGTCAAATGAGATGAGATTGAATTGCATCATCAACAAAGAGTAGGCTACTTACTTTTATTGTAATAAGAGGCCGTAACATTTTCATGTAACCTAGAAACGAGTTGTATTTATTTGTGTTATGTACGAGTTTGTCTTGTATAGTCTTGTATATTTATTCAGACATCAGCATCATAGGCTTGGTTGGCTTGGTCATTTCTTTAATTTCTGAAGGTTGTTTATAGATGTCAGAAATGTAACAGGTAATGTCAAAAAAAAAACTATTTATATTTTGACTAGACAAGTCATCCCTGTTTACAATTTAAGCTTATTTTAAGGGTTCTCAATCTACTTAACTGTTGTAGCAGCTTGTTACAGTGCTTGACTCTGGCTTATGTTTAAAGTAGGCTGTGCTGTTGCATAACACGAGCGGACACTGGTGAGAAGCTGCAAGATAACTGATGTATTAATTGTCATCCTTCTCTCTCCTCAGTGATCAGACAGTAAAGTGTTTCTTGGCTCAGACACGTTCCTGGGGAGCCTCCGTCCCCAGAAAATGCTATAAAATAAAACGTCATTTGCAATAAAGCGCCTGCTGCGCCGTGACTGTTACTCTTCTCGGTGGGAGTGGATCGTGGTGGTAAATCAGAGGCTGTTGAGATGGAGGCCAGTAGAGAAGACCGAGTAATCAGATGCGAGGAAGAGGGGGACTCCACTGTGGAAGTCAACACACTCAAAAAAGGGCTGGAGAGCATCCAAAAGACAAACGAGCTTCTTAACGGTGAGTGCTCCTTCTGAACGGATGAGGATTATTTAAATTGTGTGGCTTTGAATGAATGGCGTGCGTTAACGTTAGCCACCACCCTACACTGCGTGTCAGTGACGTAAAGAAGATCGCTGGGTAACTGGAGCAGTAATGAAGAAATGGGCACTAAACCCTTTGGGCCTCCTCTTCGTTCCTCCATAGTATCACATACCTTGTTTAGTTTCACCTCTGCACTTTGTTCTGCAAATGTCCTTTCTTCTATGCATGTTACTGTTAGTTTGTTCCTCCACAGTTTAGTTTTTTGGCAGGTCTGGCCCGGTTTTAGTGATTACTACTGCTCCATGTCTCACAGCTCTTTGAACTAACATGCTGAATAACTAAACAGAGGCCTCATTAGTCTCTCTTTAGTTTCATTAGTCATTAGTTATGTTTGTGTTCTGTGAATAGCAAGCGTTAGGAAGGGAAAAAATAACTGTGTTTCCGTCTTTGATTTGTAAACAGTAAAGAAACGTTAACGGCTTCACACACGACGAGCTGTATTTTTTTTGCAACCTTTGTTTCTGATTTTGGCTTTTTAATGCCAATGGCATTTACATTTAAGGAACCTTCAGCTCACAGTTTTTTATCATTTAACGGGTAGTTTAATTTTATTGCTGAGGATCAGAGAAACGTGTCAAAGCGATTGACTCTGTTGACCTCTGGAAACCTAAGAAAATGTTGCAAACGATGTTTTTGTCTCTGTGTGTGTGTGTGTCCATCGTCGATAAATGCACATTTTTGACCAGTTGGCTGGACGACGTCCATTTTTACCAATGCCTCACTTCTGTTGCCAGGC
The DNA here is from genome assembly GCA_010277015.1 of Poeciliopsis turrubarensis. Classification (NCBI taxonomy): domain Eukaryota; kingdom Metazoa; phylum Chordata; class Actinopteri; order Cyprinodontiformes; family Poeciliidae; genus Poeciliopsis; species Poeciliopsis turrubarensis. Next base: position 2,326,178 of record VMRN01000034.1, read on the forward strand.
CATACCGTCCAGGAAGATCCCCCAATCAGTCCCGATAATTTTCATTCCAGCTGGGATTAAAAACATCTCAAGTTATACATTGGGTTGCTCAAATCTGCAGATATCTTGGCTGTCACAACACTTTGTTTAAACGGTTTACTGCTTAGCAGATAATGAAAAAAAAAATCCTGAGAATCTCCGAAAGCAACAAATGAAATATACGTCTGTTGATATTGCGACAACCTCTTACCATCCTTAAGATAGGGTTTGTTCATGATGTAACTGCTACTAATGATGAAGCAAATAGTTACTTGAACAACACGCAGTTGTGCAAAAGTAAAGGCAGCCGCAGGGAGGTATTAGCAACCAAGTGTTGCTTTAAAATCACGACATAGTTGCTCGACAAAGCTGATCAGCCGGTTTGTCAGGACAGTCGCATCTACTATAGCTGGTTCATGGCTGTGTTTCACCTTCCGTAGAGGAACGCTTGCTAAAGGAATTTTCAAGGTATGTTCACAAATGAAGCGAAAAACGCTTAAATGTGCTCGAATATTATCCGCAAGGCTCATAGATGCCTCCCATTCTCCAAAGAAGTGTCTGCTGTGGCATATTTTTGAGGGAATCGGCGGGGGAAGAGTTGTTGTGCAAGATGTCACAGCTAAAAGCTCCAGACAATAACAGTACAAGTGATGAGACGTGGGAGAAAAAGAATGAATCCAATGAACAGGACTGAAAGCTTGGTGAAGAGAGGATTGTTTACCAGAGAACTGGTGACTATTTCAGAAGCGCAAGATCATAAATAACCGGGAAGCAGAAGGTGTTTAGAGAAACTGCAAGTTGTCTTAAATCACCAAATAAGAAAAACAAGTCAGACGAAGGGGGGGAGGTTGTATATAAAATAACAAAGTGCTTTCTATAGATTTGTCAAGTTTATTAGTATAGCACATTTCCGCAATAAGACGGTTCAAAGTGCTTTACGCCATAAAAACAATACAGTGACCAATTTTGAAATGCACAATATACGTTACATTTAGTCAAATACCATCATCCAAATCATCAAGGAAACACAAATCAAATATGTTGATCAATGTTCCACTTACTACTAATCAAAAGCAGCTGTATGCAAATGGGCTTTAGCACTGATCTTATAGGAACTCTTTGCAGTTTTCTGGAAGTTTGTTCCAGAAGTTTGTACTCATGAAAAGGCTGGGTATTTAATTTGGAACCTTATTAACCTCTAACTGGAAAATAACATAATTCTGCTTCTCCACGTTTGGAAGGAGCTGGTAAAAATGAAGTGCTTTGGTCCTTTTTAGCAGGTTGACTTTGTTCTGAGAATCCACAAACGCTCTGAAGCATTAAATCGTCATATTGCTTCCCAACAGTTCATAAACCACCCGAAAGCAATATGACATTTTCCCTTCCCATCTATTTTAGGTTCTCTCTCTTCAGACGCGCTGCCAAACGGGAACGGACCGGCAGACGGCCTCGGTGCCGCAGGAGGCACCTTTCCAAACGGATCCCCTCCTCAGAGCAGCAGCTCTCCCATCAACCCACCGAGCCAAGAGTCCTCCCCAGGTGTGGCTGCTTATCCACCCGTGACGGTAGAGAAGGCTGAGGGCTCTAGTGCTGAGGTCAAGGTTCACAAGGGTGACGCTTTGCAGTCCCTCAAACTCAGTATGCCTATGCAGGAGACTGAACTGTGTAAGCAAAAAAAACAAACAAAAACAAAGCAACAAAATATCAAGAGTGAATGCCCCTTTCTGTCCCTTTCCCTCCTTATTTTTAATCCCTTTTTGCTGTGGATTGCTGTGATTTTTCTCTTGTGAGAAGGAAGTCTCTTTATAAGTGTGCAGTTTTTCCGCTTTTCTAATCCGGAGTTGACGGATATCTTGATCAGTTTTTGGTGTGGGTGCTTCATTTGGAACATTGTGTGGGCTCATGGCTGTTTTGGAACTAATCCCTGTGTTATGTTAACTTTTCTTTGGTGATGTTCAGTCTGGTGATGTTTCTTTCTTCTTTTTTTTTTTTTTGTTATGATAAATGCTGTTTGTATGCATGAAAAGGCTGGTTATTTAGTTTGGCACCTTATTAACTTCGAACTGGAAAATAACAGCATCGTAACGGCATGAATCTGCTGAATGTGCGACACGCAGGGTTCCTACACTGTCTTGGTTTTGTTTTCCGTGTCTCAATGGGGATGCAAGAACACAGAGCTATACGGTGTGATTATATTTTTTTATATTATTATAGCAAATATTGTATCCAAGCCATTTTAAAATTGCACACCTTGAAATTGCGACGGAAACCGCATTGTTCAGATATTGAACACATCAAGAAAACCACGTTTACAGAGTTAATTCTGTAAGTTAGCTTCTCTAAAAGACCAAAAAAAAAAAAACTAAATGAAGCTTGAATTTGCTAAAAAAAAAACTTATACTACCTTCATATATTACCTTTAGTAAACATTGGGAAAGACCCAACGAACCCAACTTAGTTCATGATTGTGGATGTTAGGATAATCTTGTATCTCTAAAGTTCAAATAGCTTTCTCTGTTTTATGCTAGTTGTTAAACTAGTTGTAAACCTAGTTTTGTAAAATGAATATTGTATTGAAGAAGATGTTAAGAAGATCAACTCATAAGAAATGCAAGAAAGAATATACTTCCATACTTGTTCTGTACTTTCAGTTTACGATACATTATTGTTAGTGGTGCTCTGATTGATCGGCCCCAATTTTCCTAATTTTGGGTGATGGGTGATAGTAAAAACTGATCTTATCTGCCGTCACAAAGGTCTGAAAACAGTCAATGTCCCTTTTTTCTCTGCCATAAGAGAAGACCTACTAAAAGGAAAAAAAAGTCACAGCACAGTTGACAATTTAGCAACTCTTTTGCAAACATTTAGTGACTTTCCAGACACCTCTACTGACTTTTTTTCCCTCTTAAAAGCCCCAAAAAGCGACAAATCTATATATTTTGATGTTATAACTGAGTGACGGTTATTTAAAAAAAAAAGTTAAGAACTGGAATCAATAGGTCATGATTTTTGAAGATTGGTGATTGGCCAGAAAACTGCAGTCGGTGCAACCCTAGTATTTGAAGATGCACATAAATAAATTAAAAAAAAAACTGCCGGAAAACAAAAATTTTGAAAAGTGTAGGAACCCTATACAAGTCTCTACTATTCCATTGGGATGTTGTTCAGCCACTGTTCTTTTTTTTTTTAATTACTTGCTTTTCAAAGTGGCATTATGGAAAGCTTTACCCATTAACATGGCAACATCTTCCTTGGAATCGAGAGACATTGTTGTGACTTCACTAGTTCTGCTGTAAAATGTGCGGTGAGGAAGAGTCTTCAGTTTGGCCTACCTTTTCTCGCTGCAGCCAACCAGAAACCATGTCTAGAGATGGAAAACGAGGAAAAGATTCGCCTGGAAGCTCGCCGGCGTCTGGAAGAGCAACTCAAACAGTACAGGGTTCAGCGGCAAAAGGAGAGGGTGAGTGAGTGCTGCCACTGCTTTGCTTTTATTCCTATACTCATGTCGTCTTTGATGAATCCAAGTTTTCCCTTAAAATGAGCCGCGCTCGAGAAGAGCTTCTGCCAAAACTTGGTGTAAATCAAATTATTGCTCCAATTTGGATCTTACGAGCTCAACCAAAGGAAAATGATTCCTCTATTTTTTTTATTTTTTTTTTACCACCTGTGCTCTAATCCATTTGTTGTGTTCCTCTGCCTTCATGCTGCTGTTTATTCACTCATTCAGCTGGATTAAAGCTGGGATGAAATTTCACACAGAACAGCTCGTTGACAAGTTAGGTGACTCTGAAGACAGTCGGGTCCACTGGAGCTGGAAGACATTTTAAATATTAAGAATAAGGCCACAAAAATGCAGAAAAAAAACAAAGTGCATGTAAACAAAATTGTCCTTCAAAACAAGGGGCTCGTTGAGACCAAAACACCAAATGGAAAACGTTTGTCGGTTTTTGGTAGAAAGAGCGAGAGAAAAACGATAAATGATGCAAGTGGAAATTATTGAGCTTGTTGTAATGTATTATCGGATTAATTGATCAATTAATCAATTAATCAGGCATATTTATTGATAGTTTTTATGACTCTACCCAGGCTCATCGTACCCCTAAAAGCCGGCCCTTCAGTACGCTTGATCCTGAACTAATGCTCCATCCTGAGGCGCTTCCACGCGCTAACACTGTTGCCATGACCAAGGAGTATTCTTTCCTCCGGACCAGTGTTCCACGTGGCCCCAAACTGGGCAGCCTTGGAATTCCTCCCAGCAAGGAGAAGAAATCCAGATCTCCACGTCCCAGTAAGATTCATTCCTTAGCTGACTACAAGTCTCCTGAGAGCGACGGCGGAGGAGGCGGCGGCGGCGGCGGTGCTGGAGGCGGGGCCATGACCACAGCAGATGTCAGCCGGTCGTCCATCAGCTCCGTGTCTACGCTGTCAGAAGTCAGCATGCTGTCAGAGAGCAGCGCATGCGAGACGGACTCGAAGGCCAGCACTTCGCTCCAGCTCAACGACAACGGCTCGGAGATGGACGGCAGCGAAGCCGGAGCGAAGCCCGGCAACGACGGCAACGACAGCGACAGCTCCTCCTACAGCAGCGTGTCCACGAGGGGAACCTACGGGACGCTCTCGGCCGCCGTGGAACGGCAACAAGGGCCGTACACGGTGGAGGGGAGGGAGATCGCCCCCGAGGCTATGGGTCAGTTCCCGTCCTTGCAGGAGGTGCTGCAGGCGGCGAGCGACGAACAGCACCTGCTGGAGATGGAGAGGGAGGAAACGGGAGAGCCGCGCAGCCGGAGGGACAGTTTCTCCAGCAGGTATTGAATATTGTGAATATTGCTTTATCCTTTTTTTCATTTGTATTGTTTGTACTTTTGCTAACTCTTATGCATTTTTAAATTGCAGCGTTTCTTTGGAGAGTTCAGTGATGGGTCACGATGAGATGCTCCAGGTGCTAAAAGAGAAAATGAGGCTCGAGGGGCAACTGGAGTCCTTGTCTTCTGAAGCCAGTCAGGTAATAAACCACTAATGTCCTTTTGTTGCTACTTTCACATAAAATATTTATTAATTAAACAACAATTTGGAGATCCTGGGAGAAAGGCAGAGAGGAAGCTGAATCCCATGTAAGAAGTTAACTACATAAGAGTTTGTGTTTGTAAAATACTAAATGGTTTATGAGAATTTTTTTCTATGATTGATGTGTTTTTTATGGATTATGGGACACTTTTCTTATTACCATTTGTTCTTATTTATTGGTATGTGAGGTCTTAAAGTTTTTAATCAGGAATGTAATTTTGATTCCTTGTTTCTTCCTTGTTTAGAGCTTAATCAATTGACAGTAAAGTAGACTTTAAACAGTTCAGACAAAATTAATATAGAGATTTTTCAAAGTCATACAGAATTGAATAGAAATATCCTTTTATTGTCATATACTAGAGAAAGTCAGGTTTAACAGCAAAGATGAAAAAGTATTAAAGATATATCTAAACAAATTAACAAAATGAAGAAAAGCATGCTGTACATTAAAGACAAGAATAAAGCTTAATCAAACTGCGATTATTGGAAATAATCAATGCAAGCTGGTATTGCTTATTGTGGAAATAACTAACTAGAAGAAGTGTTAATGTTGACGGTTGAGATCATTACGGAGTGGACAAAAACGAGACAAATCACAAGCCAAGAACTAAATGTGTAAAGATCTTTAAATGTCATCAAAAATAGCTGAAAAGTGAAAGTATATTGGAAAGCCACAGATGCAACACAAATGAATATATACATTCATTTGTGAATGTATATATCAGCAATAAACTATTGCTACTCTGTAAACTCCTGGAAGACTTGGCTGAAGTTCTCTTACTACTTCCTGTTTCCTCTAGGCTCTCAAAGAGAAGACGGAGCTCCAGGCCCAGCTTGCTACAGTGAACGCTCAGCTGCAGGCCAAGAGAGAAGAGGCTCAGATCAGCCAGGAAAGGCAAAGTGCTCTCAGCTCAGAGGTCGGCACGCTGCGCCAAAACTGCACAGAGCTGGAGAAGGCCATGGTGGAGCTCCAGGGCAGTTTGGAGAGCAAGAACGCCAGTTTGACCTCTCTGAGCAATGACCTGAAAGTTTCTGAAGACCAATACAACCGGCTGATGGCGAAGGTGGAGGAGCTGCAGAACACAATGACTTCAAGGGACAACACAGGTGACTTAATGGAGACAGAAGGGTTTCCTTTACATGTGATTGATCATTGCTCCACCACACCTTCAGAATGAAGTAAAAAAAAAAAATAAATATATATATATATATATATATAGTTCAGGGAATTCTTCTTTTTGCAAGTACACTGCTTATTGCATTACATGTCCACTCTGCTGTCTCGTATGTATTTTGGATAAGCACGATTAGAAGACTTTTCTTTTTTTTTTTTTTTTTTTTTGTCAACTCGTTATTTTGCGCAGTTCATGACTTGCGTCAGCAGATGGCGGGCCTCCAGGGTCAGCTGCAGCAGGTCCAGCTGGAGCGCAGCACCCTCCAGAGCCGACTGAAGACCTCCCAGGCCGAGATTGACTCGCTGCAGCAGGTCAGGCAGTGGTACCAGCAGCAGCTGGCGCTGGCCCAGGAGGCCAGGGTGCGACTGCAAAGCGAAATGGCCAACATGCAGGTAGGAATCAGCCGCGGTGGCAGTGAACTAGCAACGCGTCGTCAGGACGTTGCATTTGAGACAGGTTGCTTGTAACATCCGCCTGTCTCTCGAAGGCGGGGCAGATGACTCAGTTTGGCGCGATGGAACACCTGAAGCAGGAGAACGTGACACTTTCCCATCAGCTGACCGAGACCCAACACCGCTCCATTAAAGAGAAGGAGCGCATCGCTGTGCAGCTGCAAAGCATTGAGGTATACTCAGGGGTTCATATGAGTGACTTTCAATCAGATGTGGAATGTGCTTGATATTCAAACTGCACAGTTTTATAAGAGATGCAACCTAATGTTTTCTAAGACATTGTTAATAACAATAATAAACCGTGTCAAATAATAGTGAGTTCAGTTTTAATCTCCAAAGTGCTGTGTTGCGGGAAAAGTTTGAAAGCTAACGTTGAAATTGCTTGAAGAGAAATGTAAAAATTAGAAAATAAAACCTAAACTAAAAAGCCGCCTGGTTCATTGTTTGAATTTTTTCGTCCGTGATGCAGGCCGACATGCTGACCCAAGAGGCCGCCTACAAGCAGATCCAGGACGCAAAAACCATGGTGGAAGACGACCTGCAGCACAAACTGGAGGAGTTTGAGGATGAGCGAGAGCGCCTGATAAAGCTGGCTAACACAGCCACGACGCTGGAGAGGGAACTGGAGCAGGTAGTTTCTGCAAAGACCAGAGAAAAGCTGACTCGGGCAGTGAACTTTGTGACCTCCTCTGACGTACGTCTTTCGTCTTTGCGCGCTAGGTCAAGTTGACGCTTTCCCAAAAGGACTTGCAGCTGCAGTCGCTTCAGAAGGAACACCTGGAGCTGATGCGTCAGCTGACGACGACTCAGGAGATGCTACAAACCAAAGAGCAGTCCATCAACCAGCTGGAGGCCAGGTACCAGGAGCTGGAGGCCCAGCTGGCCGAGCTGCAGACGGAGAGCGCCGCCAAGGACGACACCATCCAGTTCCTCCAGAACGAGAAAATCGTCCTGGAGGTGGCGCTGCAGGCCGCCAAGGCCGACAAGAGCCAGCTGGACGAGGGGGCCGAGCGGCTGGGCGAGGACGTCCTGGTGGCCTCGGACGTCCTGGACCAGCTCAGACAGGAAGTCCAAATCAAAGCCAGTCAGGTAGAAGACAAGAGTGGAAGCGTTTTGTCGTAGTTTGAACACTTTCTTGAGAGTCGCTATTTAAAAATCTTTCAAAATTCGTAGATTGAATCTCTGCAACAAGAGAATAATTCTCTGAAGAAACAAGCGCAGAAATTAAAGGAGCAGTTCCAGCAACAAAAGGTAATGCATCTTCTTTTATTCTTTTTTTTTTTCTTGTCATCTTCATCGGTAAAATCTGAACACGGGACATAAATGTGGAAATTTGCCCTGAATGTCCCAGCTGGCTAATGGTGACGGTGTTGTGGGAGGATGCCAAACGGCAGTCAGCTTCTCTGACAAATGCCTGAAGTGCTGGTTGAAGTGCTGGTTGACGTGCCGCGCCGCACGGAGCAACGGCGGCTTTATCGCTCTGACAGGCTGTCACGCAGAGGGCGGAACTGATTGACAGAGCAACAAAAAAAAGTTCAATTTACTGCATCTTTAAAAGTTGGAGCTTTTTGTAGAAGCGTCAGCGCTCGTGTCCATCAAGTCTGTGACAGCAGTTAGCCGCTGACGGCGACGGGTTTTGTGGAAAATGCGGTTCGTGTTCGGTTCAACGTATCAGTGTGAGAGCGGCAGCAAAAGCAATGAAGTTGTCAAAAGTGTTTTCTGCTGACAAGAACAAAAAAACTAAATATTTCTTTTTGTTACTTCACAACCACAAAATGTACATATATATCTTTACACCGCCCACAGGAGAGTAGGTGTGTTTAATTAGCCAATGAGTTTTGCACACTTTGGGTAGTTGATAGAATAGAAATATTTATTGTCCCACAGTCTGATAAATTAGTTGAATTTTTGTCTCATTTGTTATTTTTTATTGTTTTTACCTGTTTAATTTATTTTTTTTATTTTTTAAATACCCATACATTGCACATACCTGTGTCTATTAATTTATCTTGTACCTTGCCAATTGTTACTATCAAGACATGCTAAAATTCCTAATGCAGGTTTACTACATTTCCTATTAGTCAGTAAGGAGAAGGAAACTGTTTTTGACCTGTAAAGTTTATTATTATTATTATTATTTAATTCAGATGATGAAGAAAATGAGGTTATATTTCTTTCACTCACAGTGTTATCTTAACATCTGACCCAAATGATGCAGTAGGATTAAAACAGCGTCGTCGGTCAAAGCAAATATAAGCAAGACATCTCTTAAAAAAAGTTCTTTCTGAACATTTAATCAGACTAAAACAAAACCATAAAAAAGAAATGTTGCTGAATGGACAGGTGATGGTGGAGGCGTACCGTCGGGACGCCAGCTCCAAGGACCAGCTCATCAGCGAGCTGAAGTCCTCCAAGAAGCGCCTGCTGGCTGAAGTGAAGGACCTGAAGCAGGAGCTGCTGAGCGCCCAGGGCGAGAAGCAAAAGGCCGAGCTGGAGCAGGCCCGCTTGCAGACGGAGGTGGCCAGAGTGCAGGAGCAGATGAACAGCATGGAGGCCCATCTGCAGGCCATTCAGACGGAAAGGGATCAGCTTGAAACCCAAATTCAGGTACCGTTGTTTTAATCTTTTTTTTTTTTTTTTTTTTTTTTTGAAGGAAATTTTCAGTTTATCGAAAAGTATATTTTGTTGTGAAGGAAAAATATCTTCTGTCCCCTCTTTACTCAGACCCTGCAGTTCGATCAGAGCCAGCTCACCGCCGCGACGCAAGAGAATGAGAGCTTGAGGAAACAGGTGGAGCAGATGGAGGCGGAAGCCAAAAAGTGAGTCATGTTCTGCTTGGAGATTTCAGCAGTTAGTGCTGAAATCCAACACAGATGATTTATATACATCTCAGAAACATAAACAACACGGTTCTCGCGCACAACCCGGTTGTGCAGGGTGTGCATGTGTGTGAAGAAGCCTGCCCGTTATGTTCTGAGCCGGCCTTGTTTTAACTGCTACGTGTGTCGAAACAGGGCCATCTCGGAGCAGAAGGTGCGCATGAAGAGGCTGGGAACGGATCTGACCAGCGCTCAGAAGGAGATGAAAGCCAAACACAAAGCCTACGAGAACGCCGTGGGCATTCTGAGCAGAAGGCTCCAAGAGGCTCTGACCGACAAGGAGACGGCGGAGGCAGAGCTAGCCAAGCTCCGCGCCCAGCTGTCGGATGGCGGAAACAGCCAGGCCTTACAGGTAAAGTTGAAAGAGCTTTAAAAATCTTTAAGTGAATATTTTATGCACAGCTGAATCTTTGACTCTTCTTTATTTTTCCTGGCAGAAGAAATCAGATTAAGTGGCTAAAAGCTGTTAAAATTATATATTTCATTCAGGAAAAAATTGAGGCTCTGCAAGCCGAACTGCAGACTGTCACAAAGAGCAAGACCATGTTGGAAAAAGAGTTACAGGAAGTGATCACTCTCACCTCCACGGAGCTGGAGGATTACCAGGAGAAGGTTCTGGAGCTGGAGGATGAGGTTAAAATAAATAAAAAATTAATAAAAAAGAAGCTTTTTTTATTTCAGAAATTTCTGAATTTCTCAGAGTTCATGTCCTTGGTCGTTTTTTCCCCCCTTCAGCTCCAGGAGTCACGCTGTTTCAAGAAGCGGATCCGGAAATTGGAAGACGCCAACAAGAAGTTGGCGCTCGAGCTGGAGCATGAAAAAGGGAAACTCGCTGGTTTGTCACAGTCCCATAATGCACTGCGGGAGCACGCTAACATTTTGGAATCTGCCTTAGCAAAGAGGGAGGCGGATCTCGTCCAGCTAAACTTGCAGGTGGCAAAAAAAAAAAAAAATCACGTTTGCATCTCAGTTTAGGCAACAAGCTTCTCACAAACGGTTGCGAGGAGTTGGCTACATTTTTTTTCTTACCGTTTCTCTTTAGGTCCAAGCTGTCCTTAAGAGAAAAGAGGAGGAGGACCAACAAATGAAGCAGTTGGTTGAGACTTTGCAGCTTGCTCTGGAGAAAGAGAAAACCAAAGTGAAAGACTTGAAGGAACAGGTATGAAGAATAGCAAGGTGAAGCGTGAACGGAAGCAGTTAAAAATCACACTGTAGCTTCGCAGAGACCAAACTCCTTAAGACTTGAATTCATTATAGTTTCATGAAAGGAATTCACCGTTTGCATGATTGGGATCTAAATTTAAGGGTCAACGTGGTTTTCTAACACTTTTCTTTTTTTCATATGTGGTATATATTTAAATCATTTTAAAATAAAGCTGTTGTTTTTTTAAAATAATAGGCTGAAGTAGAGAGAATACCTCTGCTTTCTCAAAAATACTCCCAAAAAAAGTCAACAAAAAAAACCCCATTTTGCACTTACGGATGTTTATCTTTAATTTCAGTAGAATTTGTGGACTCCTAGTCATGCTCCAGCTAACTTTGTCAGCTTGTTGTATTGGAGTAACGATTGATTTAAAACTAAAGAGGAACTTTGAATAACTAGAGAATACTAATGGACCAAATTAGAGTCGCACAATGTAACAAATCGCCATTGCAGTATCAATATTAACATTGTGGCTATCAAAAGAAATTTTTTGGCTATAATATATGTTTAGATATTAAATTGAATATGCATATACAGGCACATTATACATGCATGTACACAATGCTTTGGCCTGTTTAATGGACATTTGTTGCCGTCAGTGTTTAAACCTAAGGTTTTGGCAACATTGTGATTAAAGGAAGGAATGTAAAGAGTCAAAAAAAAAAAAGTGAGTTAACTATAATCAATATATTTACTTTGCAGTAATAGTGCAGATACATGCTCCCCTAATATACATAATAAATGAGCACATTTTATACGAGACGGATTCTAAAAATAGAAATAATTGGGAGCTGCAGCTAATTATGAAAGGTGCAAAATGGAGGAGAAAAGTGTGTATCGTCATAGATTTTATGCGAAATATAACAGGAAAGGCACCAATGAGGAGATCTACATGTAATAACAAAATTTTATGCAATTCACCTTGAATATTATAAAGAATACCGATACAATTATATCTCATAGCATAGTTAGAAACTAATATATAATTTCTAAAAAAGGATTTTTATGACACATCTTTGTTGCGTTCTTTAATTCTGTGTTAGAATTTGGAGATTGTGTAAAGCTTTGGTCTTTTCAGGCTGTAATTCCATGATGTGTCCTCTAGGTGGCAGCAGCAAAGGCAGAGGCAGCTCATAACAGAAGGCACTACAGGGCGGCCATGCTTGAGCTGTCGGAGATCAAGAAGGACCTGCAGGCCAAAGAGGACCTGGTGAAAGCTCTGCAGAGCGAAGCTCAGAAACTGCAGTACGTGCATGTTGCCCTGACGACTGCAGCAATAGAAAACGCACCTTTTAATCTATAGTCGCGTGCATAATCCATGGAGAATGTGTCGCGCTCCACAGGGCTCAGGACGACCAGCACGCTCAGGATGTGTCCAGGTTCCAGCAGGAGCTTGCTGAGGCTCATTCCCAGCTCCAGATCCTGCGAAAACAACTTGATGAGGAACTCGCTAAGCAGCCCCTCACCAACCAAGAGGTATAAACTCCCCCAAAGTTCATACCTAAATCACAGAAAAGCTGCAATATTCCTGTTGATGCTCTTTCCTTCTGCAGTTCCTCTTGTAGCCAAGGCACTTTGGATCTGCAGCCTTTCAGTTTTAGAAAAACTGATTGAGTTCTTTTTTTTTTGTTCTTTCTGACCCATCACTTTTCGTAGATCAAATATCTTCCGAGTTGCATGGATGTCTAATATTTTCTGCTGATTCAGGTTGAGGACCTGAAGTGGGAGGTGGAGCAGAGGCAGAGGGAGATTGAAGCACAGAAGCAGCAGCTGGAGATGATGGAACAGTGCCACCACAGAGAGCTGGACAACTTACAGATCGCCCTGCAGGCAAGCCTCCACTTTGTTTCTCAATCTTAAGCCATTTAACAAACGTCACGGACCACCTAGAAATTCCGCCTCCCCGCAACACCAACATCTCAATGAACACAAACTGAAATGGAAATATTAGTCTAACAAAACTGAAAAGTTGTACAACTTGCCCCGAGGAACTGAAAAATATTTCTGCAGACATGAATTCCTCCAGCGGTGTAAATAATCCTGGCATTGTTTTCATTCCACCAGTATCTCCAGTTTTTCTTTTGAGTGCCCCGCTTGTAAGCCACTATTATCGTCCATTGTCATTTTTAAACAAAAGCCTTTGATAAGCTAGCTCCTCGTCATACTTTGAGGTTACGTCACTGTAAATTAACTCTCGTTTATACACAGTACCTTGCAGATCACGGTTTGAGAAAGACGCACAAAACTATATGGAAAAGTTAAACGAATGTTTAAATCGTTTAACGATTGCTTTGTGGCATTGCTTTGAACAAAGCTACCTGTTTGTTTGGCAGGATGCCATGCTTTCTGCTCGTTCTGTTGTGTAAAATTAAAGTGCATCTGTCTTGTTCCAGAACATAAAGGTGGAGCTGGACTCTGTCCAGGAAGAGCTGAGCAGCACCAGAAAGGACAAGTTCATGCTTCAGGCCAAAGTGGGCGAGTTGAGGAACAGCATGAAGACCGTCCTGCTGCAGAACCAGCAGCTCAAACAAGACCTCAAGCAGACTCGTCTCCGGAAGGTAAGACGTCGTTCAGCTGCCTTTTTATGAGGCTGTGTAAGAGTTGAGAGCTGACGTCACTAAACGTGTCCCTGTGATGATGTCGTTGTTGGAGCAGCAGCGGATGGAGCTGAAGAGTGACGGGAACCCATCAAACCCAGTAACCCCAGTTAAGATCCCAGACTGCCCGGTGCCCGCCTCACTGCTCGATGAATTACTGAAACCGTCAACTTCCGTAAACAAGGAACCTCTGAACAACCTGCACAACTGTCTACGACAACTAAAGTAAGCGAATGAGCTGAAAGTAATCGGCAAACTTCGATGTGATTAATCGGGTACAAAACTCGACATAATAGTTGGAGAGAAAGTAACTTGGGATTCACATCTCAAGAGGGAAAAGATTTTTTTGACGGTACAACTATGTGTTAGGCAGTCCACAAATTTGTCTGTTTTATGTAAAAATGGCAAGGAGAAACCTTTTCATTACTGTGGCTTTATTATGTTATATCACATGAAATTCTAACAAAATGTAAATTTAGAGGCTGTACCATGGTGAAATGTGGAAAAGTTCTAGGGATATAGGTAGATTTTCAAGGCTCTGTATTAGCTGTGGCACTTTGTGATTAAAAAGCCTTTTCCTTTTTGCTCTTAGGGAGGAGATGGACAGCCTCCAGAAGCAGATGGAGGAACACACAGTGACTGTAAATGAATCAATGAACTCATGGACAAACGCAGAAGAGGGACTGGCTCAGCTGGGCTTTGACAGCAATATCTCCAACTCGCCAAGCGCGGTAAAACGTATTGTGGAAAATAATAATGAAGCAGAACAGCAGCAATCATAACTACACAGCCCTTTCTCAGAGGAAGCGGGACGAGGGGTATTATCCACAAAGGCACTTTTGAGCCCCCATACTCGCTTTCTCTAAAAAGAAATTGCTGCCAACATTTGGCATTCCTCCCTTCAGCACTCAAGTGCTTTGCAGAGTGATACTTTCTATATCATAGCTTTATTCTTTTGTGTTTATTTTATGGGTTAAATTTATGTTATCCATTTGTCACATTTATTTATTAAGATTTAAGAAATTAGAATGTTTGCAAATAATTTCCTTATGGGGATCCCCGCTGTAAAAGTTTCAGAAGTGGCGTAAAGATGAATCCTTTCCCTCACAAATTAGCTAGTTTTCTCCACTAGATTCCAGCAAGTCCTTCCTCCTTGCAAAATCGGCTGCTCCGCGACGAATCGTCATTTTAAGAGTTTTTGACAGAAGCTACATCCTGTTCTTCCATATATTCGTGCCTGTTTTCTTGTGGCGTTTCCCCATCTGTTGTTTTGCTAATACTGACTTCGGTTTGTAATGAAACCGTTATCACTCCTATTCGTAAAGTTAGAAGTCATGTACAGTTGGGCTCAGACTCTTGTTAAAATGCAGTGTTTGTCAGGTAATCATATCAACTTTTATTTCCAATCTGTAAAAATATTTCAGTTATGTTAGTTTAACATAAACTGCAGTAATTTGTATGCAAAAAAAAAAAAAGCCTTAAGCAATGTTAAAAATGCTGTACAGGACGAAGTTGTTTGGAATGAGAGTCTTTTCTGGTCAGGGTGTGTGCAAAATGAGATGTTATTGTACAGGTGAACTAATCCTTACTGAAGAGCTGTTTATTGTACGTAATACACATAACGTGATATTGCACACTAGATGATCAAGAGTGAACTGACAAAATAAGCTGCTCAAATGAAAAGAAAAGTTACATCTACTAACAGCAGGTACTATTGCTTGTTTATTTTTGATTGTTACATTTGGTACTTACTGTATTTACAAAAAGGAAAAAGAAAACTTGGATTCATCAAATGTTATTGGTGAACTCTGTTCCTGGGGTTATGGGAAGGTTCACTGTTTTTCAGAGGTTAATATATAAATACGTGTCCTTTTTGTAATGTCAACTGATCAGATTCATGTTGGAGTAACAATTTTAAAAAAACCTGATGTCGAATGCAAAAAAGAGATCTAATGACAAATCAACCAGGATTTCAGTGTTAGGGTTGTAATGGATTGTTTCTTTCTGCATGCAGTTGTGCTGCAGCCCTTTTGCTCCTGGATTGTAATTATTAGTCCTATACTACTGTATTCTTGTAAACTATAAAAGGGACGCAAATATTGAATAAATGCCTGTTCTGGGTATTAATAACAAATGTACTCAGACTACACTATAAATTTAGTTTGGGTTGTCTGCACACTTACTCTGCCTGTTTTGTTCTCTTTTTTTTTCTCTCCCAAAGACTGGAATTGTTCCCGATGAAATGTTTGTTTTGGAAATTGTCATCGCATTCATGATAAAGAAAATTGCACTATTCATATTCCATCTCCTGTCGTTCTTCTCTTGTGTGGGTTTTAGGTATTGTCCCTTACAATTCAACGGTAAAGGCGTAATTTTGCTCAGGCAATATGTTGGACGAAAGGGGGTCCTGACGCTCAGCATTTTGAAAGCGTCGCGGTGAGAAGACGCCTAGCATTAGCAGCCGGGGAGAGAGGAGGAGGAGGTCGGAATACTTCACTTAAAATATTTACTTCTAGCCAGCAAAGCGTTATGTTTTAGTTGCGAATATTCTATCACTGGGGTTGAAGATAATTTATCTGATTAATATCCTGGTTAGGTTCGAGTGTTTGTGGTGTGAAGCCACTAGCTTGTCATGCTAGTCGGCTAATGACACTGAACAAACTGTTCCTTACATCAAATCATGAAGCTGGTGTCACTAAAGTTTTTTCCGAGTCCATATCTGACGCACTGTTTCAGAGGCATACCCTTGTAGAGCGATTAGTTTCGCCTTAAACGTGTTAAGCATATGTTGGCTCACATGCATGTCGGTTTTATATTTTGTAGCGATGTTTACGTTTCTGCATGTTCAAACGTTTCGTCATTAGCTGTCATGTCTCATGTTGGCAGGAGAAACGTGATATCGAGTTTATCAAGTGTTCACGTCTTGCGTTTTAGTGCAAGGTGCTGCGTTCGTTCCACACGGAAAATACGTACACACACACACATTAGGCATAATAACTTGACCATCTGTGTGTTTATTTCCTATTTGTTGCGAAACGAGTCTTGACACATACAAGCACAGGGTCACTCAGTACCTGAGAGGGGCTGCGGCGTTAGATGCAGATCCTGAAAGTTCTGTAAGTTGCAAGGTGGAGCCTCCCTAGATCGGACTTTTTTTTTTTTTTGTCATATCTCACAGATGCTCGACTTTATTGAGACCTTGAGTATTTGAAGGCTAGATCATTGTTTTAGGCTCATTTACGCAGGAGAACCCTGCAATGAGAGACAAAATTGTAGTTGCTCCTCAATTGGTTCTACACCCTGGTATGTGCCATAAGGACGAGACCAACTGTGTTATTTCCTTTACCTATCAGTGGTTAGAATGCCAGGCATAGCTGGTGCATGCATATCATTTTTTTGTATTTGTTTACAAAAGGTTAGCATGCTTATAAAAATAGTACAACGCTGTAGAAGTTAATCAGCGAGATTAGCTGAAATCTGTCTCTGGTGTTCAGTATTTAACACTGAAACGTTGTTGTTTTTTTTCCTGTTTAATTGTTTTGTGGCTCGGTGGCCATCGCTTTCAAAGCCGTGGGATTTTCCCACGGACCGCGAATGCGTCGGGCGCCCTCCCTTTAAAGTGAGCATGCGCACGACATGTTGTAAACAATGAGACTATTCCAGACCGTCTTGAGCTTTGTGTCTAAGTTTATCTGCGCAAAACTAAACGGTACCCCACACCCGCGTCCCTCTGTGGCGAGATGCTTCTCGGTGAGTACGGCGACACCGTTGCAGGCGGATGCCATCGCGTACACGTGGATGTTTATCAGCATCATTACCACGCATCAGATTTGTCACGGTGCAGCTCGAGAAACCCCGTCTCGAATGACATACTTGGGCGTGACAGCACGCGAAAGAACAGTCCAGCATCTCCCCCCCCCCTCCCGCCCCCCGTTTTCGGCGCGCCGTGCAGTTTGTATTCGTCCTTTTATTCAGCGTTAATGTCCGCCGTAACAAAGCGAAGCGGTTTGACGTGCGTCAGCTTTCACTCCCCGGCTTCTTCAGCTCGAGCCTTCTTGGTTAGCAAGCTAGCCAGCTGAGGCTAGCCTAACTTTAGTGTCGCCTGTCCTTCTGAAATTATGCTCGGAGTGAAAACTTTGCTATTAGTACACGCTTTTTTAAAGTACTCTATTGATAACCTTGCGTTGAAATTAATCTGAATGATAGAAAGTTGTTATACATATTAAATAGGTCCCACACAGTGGAAAAAGAAACACCTTTTTGTCGACATATAAAATGTCGGCTGGCATATTTTATCTCTTAAAAAGCTCCTTGGTGTTGGAAAAAGTGATGAAATTCACATTTAAACTTAGGCAACATTCGAAAAGATTGGGTTAAAGTAAGTTGGAGATCAATTCCTGTGTCACGTTTCAGTTAGTTGGTTTCCTAGATGTTGTGCATCTTCAATGATACACAAATTAAGTTATTTATAGCCGAATAATTAAATTTCTACAATGATTTTCAATTCTATATTTTTGTATTTGTTTTTTTGTATGATATGCATAGCAAGAGGTTGCCATATTTTTCTTTCTCATTGTGTTACTAAGGTCTTATATTTCTTTATGCGCAGAGATTCTGCACTCAGTCGACAAGAATGTGGAATTGGATGATTTTGCATTGTTGATACAATTTGTGATTATCAAGTCGGATATTTAAAAAGAAAAACAAAGTCAAATGACTGGTTGGAATCTGCTGGATTTCGTAGAAACGCTTTAATCTACTTTGCAAAATGAGTCGCGCTTACTGTACTGCCTGGTAACAAAGATTACTTGATGTAATTGATTTCTTTATTTTGTAAAGTGCCTTGAGATTTGTTGTGAATTGGCACTATATAAATAGACTGAACTCAATTGTATTTATTGAATTATAACTAAGAACTGCAACTTTTTTTTTTCTTTTTTTTTTTTTTTTTTACAGTATATCAGCTCATTCAACCAACTTTGATGCACTTTTTGAGCTGGATAAAAATTAGATAAGGCTCCTGCACATATTTGTGGAGGAAAAGACAAACAAAAAACTGAAAATCTATGACAGCTGGGAAAAGCCTGATTGGTGCATCTCTTAAGTCACTTCTTTATGCAATGTTTATTACAATTATGAATCGTAGTGATCATAGTTGCTTAGAGTGTGTGTTGCGTTCCAGGGAGCTGAAGAATGGAGGCGGTTCTGACCAGGCTGAAGGGGCTGAGTGCCGCCGAGCTGTCCGAGGAGTTCGTCAGAGCAGACCTAAAGTGTGGCCCCATCACGTCGACGACCCGAGCCACCTACGAGAGGAAGCTAGCCCGTGTTCTGGCCGGACAAGATGGAGATGCTGCCTCTGAAACAGACGGCAGCTGTTCATCCCAGGTCACAGACGGCGCCGCCGGTTTCTCCAAACCTGCGGCAGGTGCCTCCTCAGCAGTTTCACTCGAGTCCGCTGCAGCCAGCAGCAGCAGCAGCACCTCTCAGAGAAATGGTGAAGATTTAGACTTTGGATATGGTGTGGGTCTAAACCCTCCCGATGAAGAGGAAATCTCAGGAAAGTCCGATTTTAACAGCTCGGCCGCCTGCAGCAGCTCTCAGTTCAAAGCAGAAACCCCTTCAAAGCCAGCACAAGCGTCTCCGACGTTTTATTATGGAGTCTGTCCGCTGTGGGAGGACGTGTTGGCACGAACCGGTAAGATGGAGGACCTTCTCCACTGGGGTTCTCGTAACTGTTTCTCTTGGATGAGAAACAACACATTGTTTACTGATGGATTCTTCTTAGTATGCAAATAACTGTTTGAATCTATCTATTTTTAACTGAGTCTAAAGTCCTTCTAAAGTTTATCCTGACTGTTTACCAAAGACTGTTGTCAACTCCTCTGTTTTTTGTTGTTTTTCTCCTCAACTTGTGCAACGTTTTGTCCATTTTGAGCATTACGTGCTCAAAATGGACACATTTTTCTCTATTTTTGCTTTAACTAAATCATTTTACTCTGCATTAACTCGTCACGTTGTACTTTTACTGTAGCAACTTTTGGTGGAGCATTTTAGTCCAAAATTGCCTGAATAGGCTCAGATTGCAGATGATTGGGAGTCAGGGGAGAGGAGAAAAGCTTTCAGGAAGCAGCAGAACAGAAAGTGTGAGGCCAATCTGGACATTTGGCTCCTGTTCTCCCTGTCGCCCTTCGTGATTTTTGATGTCGACCACGCAGCAGGAACTTTGGAGTGAACGCATTTTGTCACATTGCAGAAAACTTCATTTTCATTTTATTTCATTGGGATTTTTATGTGACAAATCAGCAGAAATTTAGGAAATATCTCTTTCGGCTTTATAAATCAGGAAGACAAAAGTTACACAATTAGAAAATCTGGAAAATCGGTGACGGTTTTGATAAATATTGTGATTTTGTAAGAAAACATGGTGGAAACAGATGGGCCTAGAAGCACTCAGCAATGTAGTTATCACCGAACAGGGTTGAGTAACTTTGTGTGTGTACTGCAGAGGGAGCACATGTTTACACGGATAAGAAAGATGCACTTCAAGCTGTAAAGACCATGAAGGGCGCACGCTTCAAAGCCTTTACCAGCCGGGAAGAGGCGGAGAGGTTCTCTAAAGGTCTTTGTGACTACTGCCCGTCTCCCAGCAAGTCCACACCCTGCATCTCGCCCATCAAACCCGGACTAGTCGTCGGGAAAGGTGGGATTGCATGCCTGACGATCGGACCCGTTGCATTGTATGGAAGACTGGAATAAAATTAAAAAAACAAATTTGGCAGATCTTTGAATATTGTTGCTCTTGTCATTTTTCTTTCTATTTTTGTGGCATAACAGAGCACATGGAGGTGGACACCATCAACAGGGAAAAGGCCAACAGTTTTAAAAGCCCGAGGAGTCAGGACCTGACAGCCAAGCTCCGGAAAGCTGTGGAGAAGGGGGATGAGCAGGCCTTCAGCGAGCTCGTCTGGAGCAACCCGCGCTACCTGATCGGCTCGGGGGATAATCCCACTGTTGTCCAGGTGAGGGCAGGAAGTTCATATTTTGATATTACTTAGCGTTCGGCTACATTCACACAGCAGGACTTGATGCAAAATTACAAGCACACAGCAGCGCAGCACTGTTTATGGAAACAGTGTTGGATTGAGCCATTTATAGATGGAGTTCAGAGTTAATCAGTAGTAGAAGCAGATATTATTGTTGGATCATAACAATAATTTCAGCTTGCATTTAATCAGATTTGTTTTTTTGTCTACATTTATTTCAGTTTTTTGTTTTTTTTTTGTTTTGTTTTTTATTTAGCATCCGTCTCCGTAGAACCTTTAGCTGATCGCTCTAGCATAATGGTGTGACTGTGGTGGGTCTGTGGTGCATTCATGGTTATCACTTTTAAAGTCAACTCCAACCATCAGAACCGTCGAGGTGTTGCCGACCTGTCAAACACCTGCTGCTGGTTTGCTGCTGATGTTTTCTTCTATTCTTCCCCCAGATCTAAGTTTTGGATCAATTCTGGTGTCAGTGTTACGCATACAGCATGACTGAATTCAGTTCAATTTAGGCAAACATGACTCCAGAAATTCCCCTATTGTCTATGAAGAGCATTAGATAAAAGAGGAAGAATCCAACCGTGTTTGAAAAGGTCACACTTGCATTGATAACAAAAGCTTTTAGCCAGCCTCCGAAACCACGGCAAAAATGTGCAAGACCAAATGTGTCAGCTTACTGTTGGAACAAGCTTCCTCCCTGTGCAGGAGGGGCCGTTAGTCAGAAGAGGTGTTGGATTTAGCTGAGAAATCAAACTTTGCAATAATATCTGCTGAACATTCAAAGCCCAATCTCGTCTCCCGTTTTTTTTTTTTTTTTTTTTTTTTCTTTTCTGTTTCACTTAAACGTATTCAAGTTGTTTTTATCAAAACCTGAACATTTTTCACACCCACTAGGTTCTTTTAATCACACACACTATTCATATTGTGAAATGTAGTTGTGGCAGGTCTATGCTGATAGGGAAACTGGTCAAAGCTGATGGATAGACTTGACCTAAATACTGGGCAATGCTAGAAAAGGAGAAAACCAGATGGAGCCTCCAAAACACTTGGAACCTTGGGACATATTTCCCTTTCAGCAGAACAACCTCAAACATAGACCCAGAGTTATAAAGCAACCTGTTTGTTTATTTTTACTTCAAAATGCAAAACAACAGAAAAAAAAACCCAAATTGTTAAAGGTCCCAAAAAAGGCTGCAGAAGTTTAGATCAAAACATGTTCATCTGTTTGAAACCCAGTCAAAGTTAAAATCTTGAGCTATTTTGAAAAAATATATATATATACACATGTATATATGAGCAAAACTTTCAGGCTGTAGCTGTTCAAAGTTAATGAGGACGTCCCATAAATGACATGCAGCTGTAATTTTAGCTAAAGGAGGTTCTATAAAGTAACTACTCATTGGGTGGGGCTGTGGGAGAGAGGCTAAATACAGATGGATGTTCTTACTAAAAATTAGAAACTATATATCCTTTTACTTCACAGCTATGAACTCAAAGAAACGCAGGAGTTTGCGGTTGTAACGTGAAAAAAGATCAGAAAGTCTACAGTTTTTTTCTTTGCAAGGCAAGCGAAAGGAATGAATCCACCCTAAAAAAAAAAAACTGAATTAAACGGCCGACTTCCAGAGTGGAAGGGTATCCATTGCTACTAAACCTGATGACTCTCTGGTTGTAATTTTGAAGCCAAAGTTCCACAAACTCTGGAACGTCTCTTCTATTAATAGAGGAACCCAGTCCGGCCTGGAGCCTCGACGTGTGTTGATGCATAAACATCTTTTCCATTGTTAGCGCCAACCTGCAGCAGCGACTTGCTTTCAGCCAGCATCAAGAAGGAACATAGCCGGTTGAGGAGAATAAGAAAATACACATTTTCTTCCCTAAAATGAAATGCCTTCAGTAAATCTGACCCCAATGAAGCTAAAACTAATAGGGATGTATGATCCACTATTTCACTTTGACTACTGTGCACTAGCGTAGCGCACTTGAATACGCCAATAGTTTCACAAACTGGTCAAACATATAAAAACAACACTCAGTCAGCACAATTAGGAGTAGAGCAGCCAATGCAAAACAAGCAATAAAGGAAGTGAAACTGACAAAAACAATGGGTCACATTGGTCAAACATGTAAAAATTTACTGCAACCCAACGTCTTTCAAATGGTGCAATTAAGAATTCAAAATATAATGCGACATAAATAATGAATCAGGACATTGCTCAAAGCACAAATAAGAAAATTGGACTCAATGGACTGGGCAACGGTGGCAATGTGCCCAATCTAGATAGATATGTTTTCCAATATTGATTAAGATATTAATATCGGATCAGCCTCATCTCTTACAAATATCAGTTTTGCCTAAAACATGTTGATAGAAAAAGGTGTTTTTATCTTGAATGCAAAAGGTATTCGCCATATTTTTGTATAGTTTTGACTTAATTACTGCATTTTTCTAAATTTTTCTACATAAATGGCTTTTTTAAGTCTATATATTATAAACTAATACAGAAATAAACAATTATTCCAATAATTGATTAATCTGATGAATTGTTGCCCTCGTCTCTTGATTGCACAAATTTATGACACGGTGTCTCGTTATGAGGTATTTTAGCATAATACTAACAATAATGCCAGTTTTGATGCTTCATTCTTTAAAAATAAGCGGACGGTGACAAATTTGTAACTTCTATACGTTTTTTTTGTTTTCTACGGTCAGGAGGGCTGCCGGTACAACGTGATGCACGTGGCGGCCAAGGAGAACCAGGCGGCGATCGCTCAGCTGCTCCTGGACACCCTGGAAAACCCCGAGTTCATGCGCCTCATGTACCCAGACGACCAGGAGGTCATGCTGCAGAAACGAATCCGCTACATTGTAGATCTTTACCTCAACACTCCAGATAAGGCTGTCAGTTTTAGCTCCATCACCTCAACCCCCACCGACTTGTACGTCGTTTCGAGATGCATAAGGAGAGTTTTCGTTTCTGCTTCAGAGCTTTGAAACGCCGCTCCACTTTGCCTGTAAGTTCGGCTGTCCGGATGTGGTCAACGTCCTCTGCTCGCACCCCGACATCGATAAGAACTGCAAGAACCGGGACGGCCAGAAGCCTTCTGACGTAAGGAGTTATAAACACTTCCTCATCTTGACAAACTCCTAGTCAATATTTACCGAGTTGTCGCTTCATTAACACAGTCGGAGTTGTCAGTCAGCTAGCTAGAGAAAAACCGTGCTTATTTTAATGTTGTGTGTGAGAAGTTGCAGAGGGTGTGACCTTTTAAAATAGGTTGACAGTCACTGACTAAATAATGGAAGCTAATTATAGATGGGCAAATTGTTCTGACCACAGTGGCGTGTGCAGACTTGGCATCGCTCATTTGTTTTCCTTTCCTTCCACAGCTTATTTGTAGCAGGAAAAATAAAACCGCAGAAGTGAAACAGAGAATAAGTGACTACTTGGAGGGTAAGGATGACCTCTGATTGTTCTTAATACGGAGCTGCATGTACAAAGAAGGAGCGAGCAAATGAGAAAAGTTACAGCATGGGAGATTTGAATTTGATTTGGACTTTTTAAGTTATGTTCAGGACCAAAACTGTTTGTTCAAAGCTCATGGGGATTATTGATTGATGATTGGCCGGTCGGAAGCTAAAGACGCAATCTGTACATGAGCGCCAAAAGGTTGAGCTAACACTCACTGTTCGGTGTGGAAGATGGAACTGATGGAAGACTAAAAGTTAGCTAGTTTTAGTATCAGAGAGGAGACCCACACAGATCACTGTTTATGAGGAAATGTTTTAAGTATCGTCTATCTCATAGTTAAGGTACGGGTAATAAACACAGGTAGTGCTGTCAGAAAAGCTAACAATAATTAAGGCAATGATAATGTTGTCAAATCCAGTTAAACTGCAGAGCTATGTAACACAGATGCTCTCTAGACGACATGATATGATGCCAACTCTGGTCTTGATGTTAATAATTATCAGTCACGCTTTCAATATTTAGAGAAAACCTAGCTATAGTCTCTCTTGTGAAAGTGTAGATGAGATATTCTGCATTTATTTTCACTCAAGGTTTTATTGGTAAAAGCTTCCCAAAAATTTGAACATTTCATCATATTTGCACATTTCTGGATGACTATGACTTTTGGCATTTTTATAGAGAAATCATTGATCTGTTTTCCTACTTGTTGTGCATGGAAAATGCATAACACCGCCCCTTTAAAGTAAGAATCCTCTGGAGTTTTTCATTATTTTTTTCATTCTGGATTTTACAAATGACACATGCTGCTATAGACCGGTACTGTCATGATTTTAGAATTTGGTCGATGCATTTCCTAAATGGCCAGCAGCTAAATACACCAACGCACGTTCTCGTGGCAATCCACGACGTGACGGGACTCCGTTAGCGCTTGAGCTGTTTGTCTGGAGTGAAAATGTCATCCGAATTAGACGCATGGCCACAAAAAACCTATGTAAAGTTTATGTCGCGTTGCCTCACAGACCGCTGCTATATTCCCTTACTGAGGGCGACCGACAACACCTCTCTGCCCATCATCGGTGCTTCCTGGTCGCCAGAGTCCTCGGAGAGCCTCTCTCTGATCCAGCGACACACAAGGAGCCCCACAGATCCTTGGATGACGGTCACAGCCTTCGCCGGCCCACTTAGCCCTTCTAAAGCAAGTTCACGACTGTGTAGCTTGGATGCTCTATTCCCAAAATAAACCACTGTCACCAGTTTGTTGACTGCAACGCATTGTCGTATCCTGCAGGCGGACAACTTCCGGCGGTCCTGGAAGACGCCACCGAGAGACCGGGCTGAGTTCTTCCACCACATTCTTAAATCCGACCCGGACAGAGGGGCAGAGAGGGTGGGCAGGTACGTCCTAAGCCTCGCAGTCCTGACAATAGTGAGTAGAAGGTTTCTGCTGTCTATCCATCGAGTGACTAATCGATAACTTCTTCAAATTCAGAGACCTGGCTCATGAGATGGGGCACCCCTGGGCTGAGTACTGGGGCTTCCTGGACTGTTTTGTGGATCTGTCCTCCTCCGAGGGGCTCCGTAAGCTGGAGGAGTATCTGAGCAAGAAGGATTTTAATCACAGGGCTCATGAGGGGGCGGGGCCGAACGAGACCAGCAACAGGTTCAAAACTCCCTCGCCAGGTGCCTTCTGTTTATTCTGAGAAACTGCAAAGTCTTAGTTAGTGGAATAGAAAATAAATGAACTAGAGGTGCACTGATGAATCAACATCGATTTCCTTAACTTTGGGAGTTTGTAACAGACTGATGTTTACACGAACTGAACTCATCCACCAATTTTAAATACCTCGGCAAAGATCTGAAAATCAGCCCACCAAGTCACGCCTTCACGTGTGAGTAGCGGCGGTCGCCCCACTATTGTCAATTTAAGCGACTTTTGTCTCTATTTAGCAACTTTCCAGACAAAAAAAAAAATCTGTATCAGCCAAAACCTGGATCAGCATATCGGGCTTTTTAAAGACCGTTGATCAGCCAGAAAACGACAATCGGTGCACCTCTTGTATTTACCCGAATAATCGTGTTGTTTGATGTTATCACAATAAATTAATCGCAATAAGCATTAAGCAATATGATAAATGCCCACCCCTGTGACATTGTGTTTTAAGAATTGTGATTTATTGTTGTACTTGTCAGGATAAATTTGTCGTCGTCAGTACATTTTAATTAATGATGTTTGAAGAACCTCTCCGCTGTTTGTTCAATGAATATCAATACATTTTGAAGCATGGACTAAATGTGCAGTTCAGTGATTCAAATCACATTTTCTGTTACTGTTGTCCTAAAGAAGCATTTTACAAATGTTTTTCAATAACAGAATTTGTTTTTGTCTGTCAGCCAAACATTTACCTAAAAAACGAAGTAGTAAAAAGTTTTTGCTGTATATTTTATTGTTGCCACAACAGCACTGCAAAGTATTGTGATGAAACTTTAAGTCCATAAGGCCCATTCCTGGAAATCGCTACAGGACATCACGGATTTGCATGTTTCTTTTGCAATTGGTTGCTTTCTAAACAAATCCGTGTCGATTATTCTTTGTGGTCCTAGGCAAGCCCAAAAAGTTCTGCAACTCCATTTCAGTCGGTGCCTTCCTGGATGAGGGCGACGACATCAGCCTGGAGGAGATAAAGAACCGCCAAAACGCGGCGCTCTCCAGCATCACCTCCTCCGCCGCGTCCAAAGACGCCCTGAAGGGCGCCGTGGGCGGCCGGGAGTTCCACATCGCGCTGCGCCACCGTGGGGCCGACTTGATCGAGAACGCCGCCGAGCGCGACCTGCTGTGCTGCTGCGACGACGGCCTCCTGTCGCCCGGCGGCGCCTGCAAAACCGGAGCGTGCTCCTCTTCTTCCTCGTCCAGGGATAGAACTCACAACGGGGAAGAGGCGTCCCCGCGCGGCTCTCCGTCCTCCTGCATGCTGTCGCCCATCTCCAACCTGATGGCGGAGTTCGAGCGCATGTCGCTCCGCGAGCCCGCGGACGGCCCCGCCGGCTACCGCGAGCGGCGGAGCGGCAGCAGGAACCGGCACAAGGACGGCCGCAACTCGTGCAGCTCCTTCTCGGCCACGGACCTCAGCTCGGGCCTGAACCGCCTGTCGCTCCGGCAGGACGGCAGGGACCGGGCGGAGAGCAGCGGGAGCGGCAGCAGCGGGAGCTCAGACGAATACTTTACCGCCGAGGAGAGTCTGGAGTCGCCGGGGAGGACTAGAGGGTCAGCGTCTGGGGTGCGCAACTTCTGCGCGAGATCCAAGTCGTGGGACCACGGAGGCCGGGACCTGAGCAGCTCCGGTTCCTCGGGGTCCTCGTATAAGTCTCTAGATAACTCCCACGAGTTCCTACCCAGGACCCCGCCGCACTTTAGGAGAGGACTTTTTATCGAGGGGTGAGTCGCGTCGCTTTCTTTTGCTGTTTTTACATCTTTAGCGGCATCAGGAGGAAGTTGGTCATTTCAAACTGTAGATTATTATTATTGCTCAAGTAAAGCAGGGGTGTCCAAACTTTTCACCACGTCGGCCGAAACCATCATTAATTGCATGATGAATTAAAATGAGCGCGATCACTTCCATTATGATGATCAATATTTGTTAACAGAGACTTCATAATTCATTTTATTTGTTGTTTTATTTATTACTTTTGGGTTGTTTTTTTTTTTAGTTTGGTTATGTAAAATTTCTTGTAGTTGCGATGTGGGGTGTTCTGTACAAAATCGAGGTTTATTCACCTTTTGATTGGGCAATCTGACATTATTATTCCATTAGTTGCAATAAATTCTGGGACAATTTATTATCCAGTAAAATCTGTTATCATGGTGGGTGTGGCCTCAAAACGCTGATTATTAGTATTACTTTTTTCTATTTTAGTTAAAAAAGGTTTCGCAAACTCTTTGCTTGAATGACTATAAACAAAACACAGAATGTAGAAAAGGGAGCTGCAGATTATCGTTCAACTGAAACATAAAATCTGTGAACAACGTTCTTAAAGATGATTACTATCTTTGGATTTTTTTAGGATTATTTTCTTTTTTATCGGTTGTTCATTAAAAAAAATCGTGGAATTTTTAGCCAAGTTTTCTGAGTGGATGCAATAAAAGTGGATGTTTGCTGTCCTGGTTACTATGAATCTGAATCAACATGAAAAACTCCAACCCAGGGGCCCCTTAGACAAATAAGGGGCCCCTGGGTTGGAGTCAGCTTTGGTGCCCTATCCCATGAAAACAAAAAATACAGTTCTCATCCAAACAGTAATAAGCAGGTCTACACATTTACAAATACGAATTGATGGTTGTTTGGTTTAAAGCACATGGCATATGGTCCCAAAAAGATCATTTTCAATGATTTAAGTGCAGATCGAACAAATAAAAATCAAACTTTATTTAAAAAGAAAAAAAACACCACATGCAAAATGAGTCCACGACTTTATTATAATGTTTGTAAAACATACACAATATACAAAAAAACAAAACATTTCTTTGGGCCGCCCACACTTTTTTTTTTTTTTCTTTTTTTTGAAAGGCAGAGAACATTTTTCTGTAAGACTATTTTCTTTGCATGAACATAAACTATTTATTTGTGCCACAAATGGCCCTTTGGACACCCTTGCTCTATAGGCAGCAGCTAACGCTCCATATTCTGGGTCCTGTTAAGCAGCGCGATGCAGCAGCAGCTTCTGCTCCTGCTTTCCTTCCACAGTGGGCCGTGACAGGTGAGGAACGAGTGTTTTGATAATCAACGCAGCTGATGAATCCCGCGTGCTTTGACAGGGACTCGCCCACCAAGCTGGACTCCGAGGTCATGTCAGCGTTGCGGGACGCTGATATCGACCCACAGAAGTATCCCAGTGTGCATAAGTGGAAGAGCACAATGAAGTCATACTCTCCATCGGACATGCAGAGGTCAGTGGGTCGGCAGTCTTTTTCTCTTTCTTTTTTTTTTTTTTTTTTTAAGCTTTCAGTATCTGCTGACTTCAGATTATAAAATATATATAATATATGATCCTGAGCACTCCTAAACTCTAATGAAGAGTTTTCACAATCTTAATCTGTGAATACTTCGTTACACCAGTTGGACTCCTTCCAACACCCAAAGGCACTGACTGCATATCTGCAGGACTACGTCGTTTTCAGTGTCTTCTGAAACTATTCACATGTGAATTGTTTCACATGTTGTTGTTCAGCAAGCACAGAGTTCAACGTGTTTTACCGGGATTTCGTTTGATAGACCAGCATGTTGTGAAAGTAGAAGGGGGGGGGGGAAATGATGCACTGAAAGGATGAATCGTGATTAGTCGATTACTGAAATAATTGACTAATTTAGTAATCGATTAATCGTGAACTGGAGTCTACAGACTGCAGAGAAAGGCACTTTGCTGAAAGGACAACACACTCGAAGCAGCAATGAAGCTAAAACTAAAAACATACGTTTAAACATCCAGCATTTTAGATAAACGTTCGTTTATAAATATGTTCTACCCAGAAATTTCAGCGGCATTTTTAGATTCACCTTTAAATTCTATAAATAAATAAAAAATCTTCTATTAAGCATATGTGGATTTATGATTTTTGTGAAGGAAAAAAATGATTGACAGATCAGCACCGCACTGCATCGATTCATTAATTCACGTGTTTGTAGATTAAATTTTCTTCCAGGTTCAGATGTGTAAAGTTTCGACAAATGATCAAGTGAACACTAAAGGGACGCTGCTATTGCTTGGTTGAATTTTTTTTATTTGCATGTTTTGATGTATTTTTAATATGCAAAAGAGGCTAACGTCGATCAATAAAGAATCTGGAGCATATTCTCTCCATTTCTTTGTCTGATTAGTTGATTAATCGTCAGAATAATCAATACAATTCTCAATGACTAAACTACTAGTCGGCTACAGCCGTACTTCCTGTTGAAGGATGGAACCGCATAATAAGGATAATATTCTGGAAATGTAACATTTTTTTAAAGCAGTGGCTCTCTTGTTCTGTTTGTTAATATGCAGAATCAATCATCTGCACAATCATTTGTTTCTCTAGCAACAGGAGCTCGGCCCAAACTCGTTTAATGTCCAGCCGTTGGACTGAACAGCACTCAGTGATTTTCGAAACCGTAGGAGACTGTTTTAGATGCAGATGTGTGCCACGTTACGTATTTTTGAACAGGCAATACAGGAGAGCCTGACCCGTGTTGTGTGTTGCTTAGCTGGCCAAGCCCTGCCGTGAAACCCCGACTCAGGATGCAGCAGCAGCAGCAGCAGCAGACCCCCGGCTCCCCCGGCAGCGGCCTGATGTCTCCCACCGGTCGCTTCAGTCCGGTCCGCCACGCTGCCTCGCCGGACTTTAGTCCCAGCCGGTACAGCCCTGCCAACGTCAGCTACATCCAACGCCTCCGCTTCAAGCACCTGAGTGAGCCACTATTCTAAACTGCCCCACCCGCCTCTCTCTTCCTCACTTCTACCGACACACGCACACACACACACGCACACACACACACAGCCGTCCTGCACCCCAGCTACACCCAGGTCACAACACCCAGAGTTCAGAAACCACCAAACCTGACAGAAATATGCACAAGTGTCTGGAAGATTTGTATCAATGATGTATGGTACTACTAATGTAAAACATGAATTCTCATCAACATTAGACTGTAAGAAAAACAAAACGGAGCATCTGAAATGTTTGTTGACGTACTGTACGGGTGTGGGACTATGTCAAAATTCATAAAAATGTGTTCGTGGCAACTGTGAAAACACCTCTGATCATAACCGGAGTCCACTTATGGTTTTTTTTTTTTTTTTTTTTTTTTTTTATAATATTTTTATAATATTGTAAACACATGCAACACTTCTACCCCCTTCCAAAAAAAAAAAAAAAAAAAGTTCAGCCGGTCACTAAAAAAAAACAACAACCCATAGCCGTCAGGATTCTGTCTCCGAACAATGTTGTGGAAAATACTAAAACGAGTAAAAAATTGTCAATATTTTAAATATTTTTTTGTACGTCGGTCAGTAGCACAAAAAATGATAAATGTTTTTATTAATGGTGTTTAAAACTGCCATTTCCTGTGTTGTTCCTCAGTTCAGGAATCGCCTTAATTTTCTGAAGTGATGGATCCGTTCTGTCGGTTGACACTCACTTTAGCTCGTACATGAAATGTATGAGGAGACAAAAGGAGAGATCTTCCATATTTTTATGTTGATCTGTCGTAAAAATGTGCATTTTTTTTTCCATGTCTGCCAGATGGCTCTGATATGTTTGGACATTCTGCATCCCATTTAGGACAGCCTTAAACAGTGCCATTTCCTGTTTGTTTGTTTTTTCCCATGTCATAAGCATGTCCTTCAGTGCATAACTGGCTCTAACCAACCACAAGTCAGGTTTAATTTGGTTTTTCCTAACAGGAAATCAGATTTAAAGCTGATTTAACAGGGTGGGGGTTTTTTTGTTGTTGTTTTGTGTTTTGAGCACTAGAGGGCAGTGTGACCCAACACCACCATACACACCTGGTTAATATCTTGAGGATCCATTTGAGAGAACATGTCAACTAAGCAGAAGCTGCCTTATGTGACTAGATGAGTTGCATCCAGTATTTATATCCCTTCTAACGATGCAAAAAATAATAATTTGACTCCTTTGGGGGGGAAAAAAACAAAAACAAAACACGACTTTAATCAACCAAGCTGTGTGCCAGGAGTCTTGTTCTGACTCAAAGTGGCTTTATTCATGTTACATGTTGAGGTTTTTCAGAACTGGCTGAGTCAGTCATGTTTAGATGAAGGTTGGAAAAAAAAAAAAAAAAACTCAAAAAATATTTCCAAATTGACACCATCCTCACTCAAGTTGAGAGCAACAAATGTTCTGAATGTATTTTTCTAACCTTTTGTCTAAGAGCACAATCCACTCCAAGAAGATTGTATCGTCATTCTCGTGCTCTTAGGTGATGAGATCCGAGTTCTGGTCTCTGAATGTTAATGAATGTGGAACTTTTGCAAAAGTGCACCTAAAAAAAAAAATGATTTGAACATGCTTCTTGTGCTTTTAGCATTCTGTATTTTTATTAAAAGAATCTTTCATGTTTTTTTTTTCTTTATGTATAGACTTAATTTGCTTTTATCTAATCAATAAACCTTCACTCCCACCTTCCTTGCTGTTGTGTGTTCAATGTTTTTTTTTTTTGTTTTTTTTTCTGGTGAATGTTTCAGTTCTGGGAAAGAAAACGCAGCAAGAACCCAGAGACGTTTTAAACTCTTTATTTACCACAATACAACAAGTATGCCTTCAAACTTAATTAAATGCAATACGTTAAGCTGGCGACTTGAAATGCATTGACCGCTAGATAAATAGAGCCTTTTTGGTGTAAAAATCTGTCACTTCTGTAAAAGTCATTAATTACATTCAGCAGGAGTTGCTATGCGGCCGTTTCTCACTTCTCTTGGCGATGGCGTCGAAGTAATCGCAGCAGCACAGTCTCGTCTCATGATGTTAGGTCGATTACAAAATGAACTGATCAAAAGTTTATTTTCAAGACACTTGAGGAGGAGAAATAATTTAAAAAAAAACTGAGATTTAACCCTGAAAACTTTTCATCTTTTTTTTTTTTTTTTTCTTCCCTTAAAGCTGCTCTGTGCTGAGATTTTAGGTCCGTGTCAGTTTGTCTGGAGGCATGAATCCCGCGTCTCCCAGGGTCCTGAGGGCCACCCTGCCGCTCGGGCGGATGGTGAGCCAGGTGATGCTGCCGTTGTTCAGGCCCATGCGCAGCCAGCCCTCCGGGGGGAACTGCAGAGCCCTGAGTGGGGGAGAAAGATGAGCGATTACAACTGGAAACTTACATGTGCAGGTTTTAGAAATGCTGCTTTGAGTTTCATCTGCTTATAAGAAACATTTACCTGATTCTGACTGAAGGTTTTTTTTATTAACCAGATCTCTACCGGTGTGATAAAGTTGTCTATACTGAAAGTTTTTGCTTTTTTTTAATGGATATACACTTAAGATGTAAATCTAGTCCTTGCATGTTTTTCCTTCAAATTTTCTAGATTTTTCCAGAAACTTTCTTGAGTACAAAACATTTTGTAAAGTTCTGATCTGTAAGTTCAACAAATCAAAGACAACAGTGTTCAAGACAGTTTGTAACATGGTCATATGTTTTTAACTTCACTGCCTTTTGAGACGCGGGACAATTCAGATCAGCTATATTTATAAATCTGTAACACTTTGAACTTTATAAATCTGGACTGATTATCCCACACTGAGCAGATTCTCTGAAACATGGGTTTGTGATCTACGATACATTTATTTTGTTTCTAAAGAAATCTTCTGTTTGGCGTCTAGTATGTGGTAGATAACTAGAAAACGTCTGGAAATAATTGTGGTCTGCCAAAAGTGTGCGCATCAAACCAGGGGCTCTGGTTTGAAAAGTAGCAACAATATTAAGATTAGCTACAAAGTAGCAAATATCACATGAGGTATCAATAGCATGTTGACCAACATGGACTTTACTCCATTCAGTATGTTACACATAGCCAACACAGCAAAAATGAGCTAAAATGTTAATGTTAGCTTAAATGCACCCTGTGGTATGATTGCTACCATTAGCATGTTGACGCTACCATTAAAATGTGTTAATACTGTACTATAATTATAGTTTCTAATGCAGCACAATCATAATATACTAGTAGTAAATAGTTGACTATAATGTGGAATAACTGCAGTAAATGACGCAGTATGATTACCGTTGAAAATAGTTTTCTAAAAGTTAGTTCACAGCTGGTTCCGTCTCCCAGCCCGATTTTCATTGGCTGCAGCCAGGATGCAGTTGGGTAGGTTATGGCGACCCCGGTGGTTTTATGTGACAAAATCTCCCTCCTTGTTTTTTTTCTGAGTAATAATTAAACATTTGGAAGAACATGAAAATGTATGCAACTGATGAAAAATAGTTATTTGGGGCGGGAACAACGAAACAGCAGTGTCGTGTGTTGGACGGTGGTTAGCCAAGCAAAAAGCTGCAAAACAAAAACTGTGGTTTGAGTTGAGCCGCCGCCGCCACAAACCTGCAGACAAAATAACGGA
The DNA here is from genome assembly GCA_010277015.1 of Poeciliopsis turrubarensis. Classification (NCBI taxonomy): domain Eukaryota; kingdom Metazoa; phylum Chordata; class Actinopteri; order Cyprinodontiformes; family Poeciliidae; genus Poeciliopsis; species Poeciliopsis turrubarensis. The sequence goes on from VMRN01000034.1 coordinate 2,360,182, forward strand.
TGACATTGGCATGACACACGATGATCTCATAGCTGTCCTCTTTCTGCTTGGGGTCAGCCCGGTGGATGTAGCGGCGGAAGGCTGCCTCAATGCGCGCGCCGTCTTCGTGGTACTGCTGGAGGACGGTAAAGAGGTTGAGAGCCAGCTTTGTCACATGAGAGGGTTCGGTCTGAACCCCGTCGTTCTGGGCTAAAATCACGACGTGGTGCTCGCTGCTGCGCGCTGCCAGGAATGGGCGAAACGTTTCCTTCCAAAGTCTGATCCATTGCCTGAAAAAGCCTTGGGGGAGAAGGCGACACAAGCTGCTCACTGTGTTTCTAGGTGATAAATGTGGCCAAATTTACTCTACGGATTCTTTTGAGATTGCTCCTCAAAAATCGGGATATTAGAAACAGTTGAGTACCAAAGTATTCAGAAGTGGAAGGCTAAAAACTGGTACATTTTTTTTTTGGCTCAAGCTGAAGAAAAGCATTGCACTGCACATTAAAACATGTCACATTTGTCAATTGATTGGAAAACCCGACCAAGCAATTGAACCGGTACCTTTGTGCCCATTTCCACCGATATGCCAACCATTTATGTGCTTTCTTATTGACTTTGTGGATCTACTTACTAACTGTGACATGTTAGTAAGCTTGTCAACCAGCTGCTTGCCTGATATGAAACGATACCTCTCGATCAGTGTTATGAACTTGGTTTTGGTCATTTTGTTCTGGGTCCTCTACTGCATCTGGCAACGTGTGCGTTCACTAAGGCAACAGTCACTCATCTGGGCACAGTGGTGAGTCGAGGCCGGGTCTGAGCCACACACCGTTTCCCATCTCCATCAGTGAAAAAGGCAAGAGATCAGAGAGCCACAGTTCAGGTCGGAGAATCTGTCAACAAGTGCTCTACAAATCTGACCTTTACGGAGGAATGGCGAGCTTGCCTTTATGACGGGGAAAGCCGGAGGAAGTCTTGTTTGCATTTTCAGGTGTTGAACCTGCCGCACGTGTGGACGAAGACCAAACTTCTTCCGCACGAGACCAAACTAGCACTTTTAGGGGCTACATGCACATCACTTGCTCAGTTGATTAGAAGATGAATCAGGCAGAATACGGGACGGTTTTGTGAGAAAACCTGACTTTAAAATCCTTAAAGCAATACAGTCAGATCATAACACACTGAGGAGGGACAAAGTCCAATCATAACCGTATCTGGGACAAGTCTATGGAAATGACCTGATCTTCAGACTTTCTGTAATCTAACTGACTATGTTGCAAAGAGTAAGCAACTACTTCATGCTGCGAGTGCCGCGTACTGGCGGCATTCTGCAAAGCTTTAACTCTCAGTGCAAAGTGGCAAAACGTGAAAGCTCCAGGAAGTACGAGTGCATTTCAAATCCACAAACACCGATCAATGGATCAACTCTTATCCAGCGTCAGGCCTTTGGAAGTTAACTCTGTTTCCCAGCCCGTCCCTGCAGCAGTGCACCGGCATGTCGCTGGAAGCGTAAACGAGTGACATCTGCTCACAAACAGGCAGCACAGAGTGAATTTAACGAGAAGAAAACGACAACGCCGAGCTGTGCTGGTTTTCACTCACCACAGCGTCAGGCTTCCAGTGGGTCACTGGGGGAACTGGTTCGACAGGAGCTCCCTCTCTCAGCAGATCACAGCTCACCAGATCCACACCTGCATTTGTTTAAGGAAAAAAAAACCCAAAAGACTGAACTGCATTGCATTTGCATTACATTCTGTCCACGAATGACGGCGTGAAGCTTCTGTGGTCTGGTCGACCTCTGAACTACCTGGGATGTATTTGCTGATGATGTGTGCGGTCTCGGTTGCCCTGGTCATGCTGGAGTGGATCAGAACGTCGTACTTCAAACCCAACGCCGCCAACCTCTGACCCGTCAACTCGGCCTGCTCGCGGCCTGAGAAAAAGGGAGGGAGACGTGAAGCCGGCCGGAGAAGCGAACGGGCCGCACGCTAAATCGAGACGTTAGGCGACCGTCGAGACCTAGTGGGGTGAGCACCCGCTCCGTGTCGCCGTTTCCGCTCAGGTTATACTGGGAATGCCTGATGAGGAGAATGTGGCGCGTTGCTTTGGGCTTGCTGTTGTCCTGCTCAGAGCTGGGGTCTTCGGTGACGCTCTCCCTCTTCCTCCCGTTGGACAGGACAGACGGGTCTCTCCTGACAAAAGAGGTGATTTTGAGATTAGGGGAAGCTTAGCGTATTGGGAAAGAAAACACCGCTGACCCAACAATCGTCGAAGATCACGGGGAGAATCTCTTAATGTGGCCCGACAAATCCCTACGCTAAACTGGACTTAAACCGTCGCCCTTTAAATTGACTTACATGTCACTGACAGTCCATCTCGTGGATCTACAAACTCTAACCCAGTTCTTGTGATCGTGACCACAAGTTCTCCAGAAGTGTCCGTCTGGTACGACAAAAATGTCTGGATTGATAAACTACAGAATGACCCACTGCTACCTTGACTGCGATTGAAGAACTGAATGCCTTTACGCTGCGTTGACAGATATTTCAGACATGTCACTGAAATCGAGCTAAACTTCTTAACTTCACGGCACTTTCTTTTTCGCCTTCTTTGTGTGCTTTATTAAAGAGATGTTTCAAAGAAGGATCGCTTTCCCGATTCTCCTTGAAGATTAATAAGTGGCGTTAATGGCAAGGCAGGTTCAGCAAGTTCTGAACTGCTTTTGTTTTCTTATCGACGTTGTTGCTTTGATTCTCTATCTTCTCTTCCTCCTTCCCATTAATCATCGTCTGCATCTGGCAGGGGTTCTAATCTCTTTTCCATCGAGCGAGTGACGACAGCACAGGAGTATGCGTCAGTTTTCTTGAGTCACACGATGGGTAAATCGTCCCCTAAGATAATGTCTTATGCTAATTGACTCCAAACTCTTGGACTCTTGTCATCTTCACCATCCGTGGCGCCTTCAGGTGTTCCTCGGTTTTTTTTTCTACGCCGTTTCTCCCAAACTTGTTTTTCAGTTTAGTTTTGCTCCTCCATCGGGTCTTTTCTGTGTAAACTATTGAACCTCGACAGCTGGAATCAGTGAGGTCGTCTCGTCTTTCGGTTTGCATCATCGCCACCCGTTAAAAGAATTACAAAGCTAAGTCAAAACAAAAATGACATCACAAATGCCCTACCTGGCATTTGACAATTTCCAACATCATGCATTTAGGCTCTCGTTATTACCAGCCTTTTAAAGCTTTGCTATAAAACACATCAACACTGAACATGTTGTAGATATTACAGGAACAACAGTAGGTTGGTTTAAATAGTGTCTGTTAGATTCCAGTTTGTTCATGTGAACTGGAAACCATCATTACACTCCAGGATGACTTGTGGAGTACCACGGGGCTCTGTGCCCGTACCAGTTCTTTTTAGTATACGCATCTTCTTGTACATTTTGAAAACTGGCAGCGTACAGATAAAAACTGCTTTGATTTAATTGGTATTCTATTCATGCAGCCACAGAGGGACCGGATTTGGCCCCTGGGGCTTCAGGTTTGACAAGTGATAAACAGGCTGAACTGAAACTGAATTAAATAAAAGCGGTGTGGCAGAGAGTATATATGTCCACCCCACATTTTCCAGCACATTGCAGGTCGCCTGGCTGGAAAAAAAAAGCCTGCTAAACTAAATAATTTTGTTTATTGGAAAATAAACAAGATGTGAAAATTGACCACTCTTATTAAGGTGGGTACTTTAAAACATCAGCTGGTCTGCAACAACCTAAGCAGCTGACTGCAACCCAGATCAACAAACACATCATAAACCTATTGAACTTAATGCATTACTACTCGCAAACGGGATGAACTGATCGGCAAACACATCAGCCAGGAAATTAGCGCTAAATTCCTAAGGTGTTTTGTCTGCAACTCCCTTAATTAACTTCGCAGTTTTAAAGAAACCATATCGATGTGAAGCATCCCCCGCTTGCCACGTTGGTGTAAATATCAAAGCGGAACCGGGTCCGTCTAATCACCAGAACCAGACTGTCGTGAAGGAGTAGAAGAACCTACTTGTCCCAGTTGAAGTCCCAGCCCGGTCCGGTCGCGGCCGGCGTATTGCTCACCGGGGTCCGAGCCGGCTGCGCCGCGTGCAGGACGGCAAGCCTCGACCACCGGCTCGCCTCCTGTCCGCGCGGCTCCCCGAAGGACCCGCGCGAGTCGGCGGCCGCAGCCGCGAACACGACGGCGGCGGAGCCCGCGGCGAAGCCGCAAATCAGTTTCAAAGTTTTGCGGTACGACATGCTGCCGCCGAACAGGCCGGATGATGTGGGCTAATTAGCTGGACTTCAACGGGTCTGCTGTAAAACACCAACACGACGCTGTTTATCCTCTGGGCGACGTTGGAGCTGGAAGGCGGTTAGCTGTTGATTTAAGCTCGAGCGACGTGGACAAAAACAGCCGCTGTGCGGGAAAATATAAAATGGGCGGATTCAGCCAACTGAGATAAAGTGAGGGGAACGTGAACGCAAGCTAATCAAAGCAGCGCCTACAAATACTACGGTGGCCCGTGTGAGTCAAAAAGGTTTAGTTTTTGACTCACACCGTTATTCCGTTATTTTTGTCATACCTCATTCCTTGTCACAAGAGGGCGCTCTTGTACCTGTTTAAGCAGTGGAAACGCATTGACAGGCAGTACTGTGGAACAAATATACGAGATTCTTCGAAGATGGTTTACAGTTTTACATCTAAAACTGTTTGGCATCTAACAAAAATAAGTTTTGGGGGGTTTTTTTACAAAAAGGTTTGAGGTTTTTGATATCTAAGACTTAGAAATTTCTAAGCAAAAAAAGATTTTAAAAAATTGTATGTTTCATAAGTTGAAAATTTGCTTGACAAAAATCAGGTATGTATTAGAAAAAAAAAAATCTTCTAAAAGAAGAATTTCGGTTTGAGAAGTCAAAAATTTGCTCGCTAAAAACATACTTCTTTGACAAAGAAATTTTCAGGTTTAAAAGTACAAAATCTGCTTGACAAAAGTGGTGGGGGACATAAAACAGCAAACTTCTGCTCAAAAAAAACAGCAAAATTTGTCAGAACAAATGTTTTTTTGTTTTTTGGTTCAAAAAGTTTTTAAGTTTGAAAAAAAATCTAAAGAATTGCCAAAGGACCTCAAACCTTTTAAAAATAATTTTTTACAACTACAATTTTTAGTTTGAAAAGTCTAAAAGTGTTCTCAAAAATGCTCCAAAAAATGCCCAAGTATGTTTTTACAAAATATATTTCTAAGGTTGCAATGTATTTTCAAGCTTAGAAATGCGTCTGACTAAACTCAGAATTAAAATAAAAAAAAATTCAAAAAAAAAAATGGAGAAATTCTAATTTTTTTTTTAAAATTTATTTATTTTTATTTATTTATTTATTTTGCAGAAACAAATTCTTGACCTGGGTGAAGGAGAGAGAGAGAGAGAAAAAAAAAGAGTAGATCCCCAATAAAACAATTTCTCCAAACACGTTCTGACGTTCCCCGGCTTCTCCAAGCGAAGCTCCACCTTTTCTAGCGGCTCGGTTACGTCAGCAGGGGGCGGGACCTGGAGGGGGGGTTGGACGTGGAGGGGGGGCGGGGTTTCCAGGCTCTCTCAGAGCTGCGCGCGTGCCGCTGCAGACTAACGTCTTGGACCGATGCGGCTTCGACCATCGAGCAGAGACCTACCGCCACAGAAAGGGCTCCCCGCACCACGCGCGCTCGCACACGCACACGCACGCGCGGCGGACGCTTTCTGTTTTTTTTTCTTTTTTTTTTTTTTTTTTTTTTTTTTTCTACATGCGCCTCCGACCGGAATAAATAATTGAGGAATGTGGAGAATACAGAATGCCCAACAGCGCTGGAAAGAGATTTAAACCCACCAAATACATCCCGGTGTCCACTGCTGCCACGCTCCTGGTGGGATCGACCACTTTATTTTTCGTTTTCACGTAAGTTTGCGCCGCTCCTTTTCTCTCTCTTTCTCTCTCTCTCTCTCTCTCTCTCTCTCTCTCTCTCTCTCTCTCTCTTTCTCTCTCTCTGTGTGTTTCTTTTTTTTTTTTTTTTTTTTCTTTTTTTGTTCCACACCCCACCGCCCCCCCAAAACCGTGCGCTGGCCCCCTGGGACCCATCGTGGCTGCGAGTTGGAGCCCCCGAGGTGGGAGAGAAGCGGCGGTAGGGGAGAACGTGTTCACCGGTCAGCAGCAAATCTGCACCAGCTTTTAGTGCCTTTACCAGCGCAGCTCCTGGAGAGATTATGAAGCCCGGATGCTTTCCAGGGAAACTTCCCCCGTGGAAAAAAAAAAAAGAAAAAAAAAAAAAGCTCTATCCTGTATCTTCGCGTGATTCCAGTCAGTGCAGGGTGTTCGGCAGACGTTTGCATTTGTTTCAACTGCAGCGTCCTCCGAGGAGTTGAGGATTTTTTTTTTTTTTTTTGGTCAAAGTCGGTGTCCGGCAGGGGCGATCCCGAAGCGAACGCGGCCTCGGGCAAGCTGTCCCCCCACCCCTCCTTCTCTTGGAGCTCAAAGTTGGAACGGCTCCTGTTCATGTGAAAGACAGGGAAGGTTTATCGGCCGTGTTAGCGGAGTTAGCTGGCGGCCACCCGCTTATAACTAACGTCATCAAATGCTTGAGATGCCCGCTGGTATTTTGCTCATAACGTCCTGTTTCCGTAGGTCAAACACCAAATATACCTTAATATACATTTATACACACAGTGGAAGCCGCAGAAGCTAACCTGGTCAGTCTTGCTTCATTTCGCTCTTGGAGGTGGCAGCCATTTAGTGTTGAGGAAAATGAACGACACGCCCGGCACCAACTTGTTTCAATTCAAATGCATTTCAATGGACTTACGTATCAACAATAACATATGGATTACCTAGTAACTTCAGCAGTCATAGAGAGCTCTGGACCTGTACCAGGACTGTTGTAACTACGATTCGCTCCAGTGGCGACATCTGATATGCAACTTTGACGGGAATTCAATTCAAATTCTGTTAAATACAGAAAACTTTATTGATCCCAAAGGGTAATGAAATGGTGTTGTAACTCTTACGCTTCCAACTTCTTCAAAGAGTTATTGCAGGTGGAAAGATAGAAGATATTGTAGATAAAAGAAAGGTTTAACTGGAATCTTATTTTCAAAGGTGTGTTTCAAATAATTAGTACTCAGTTTGCTTTTTTTTTTTTCTTTGTCTGACAAGTTCACATTTTGGGATTTTTGTATTTTTTTTCTCTATATTTATTTTTAAAAAGTAGACGTCATCAATCTCAAACTGTGTTTTGAACAATCAGTGTTTAGTATAAAATATTCCAGTCCAAGGTTTTTGTTGTTGTTTTTAGAATTTGATCTTAAATGTTATGAAGATTTCAGATTCCTTCAAACAAGCACTTAGCTTAGCACTGTAGCCAGCTAGGTGTCATCAACTTCCACCGATATATATTTTCATACACTGTGCAGAACACGTGGGGAGAACCAAGTTCAATTTCTACAGGCTGGACATGCAATTAAGTTGTAGAAAACTTGATGGAACAAATTAAAACAAACAAACAAAAAAAAGTTAATTAAGTTCCACCCCTTAACGGAAGAACACCCTGGTCTACCACCCGTATCGCCCAGACGCTAAGCAAGCGACGCCGCCGGTCGGTCTGAACTATCTCGCTCCTGTATGTATTTCTGCCTGCAGAGAAAACCCGTCAGGTTATCAATGAAATTCGCATCCTGTTCTTCTCTGCATCTGCTGCGCAGCCTCAAGTGACTCTGGAAACGTCTCGGCTTCTGTCGGTTACATCTGCATTCAGGAGAGATGAAACTGCCGTTTGGGATTCCTGTCACCAGGGAAGGTGAAACGCAGCATGTTCAGGATCCGTCCCGCCATGACGATCACCGAAACAGTAAAACCCAGAAAAGGCCTCAGCTGCTCAGTGCTTCTGTGCTCAGTTCAGCGGATGAGGCTGAAGGAAGCATATGTTGTTTTCACGCTTTGCTTCCAGGTGGGACTGTGTCTTTAAAAAAAAAACAAAAAAACAAACATGCGCTCCTTGGTGTGCTGCTCGTGGCTTTGCATAAACAAATGGTCTGTTGTACAAGTCTACATAAAAAATGAATGCATCCTTCGTTTAATCGCCCATAGGAGCCACACTTGCTAGCAAGCATTTGCTCCTCGTAGGATCATTATTCTTTGTCTGGTCGGGTTCGGCGTTTTAAAGACGCATCATGGAGCAGATGGTTCCAGGTTCAGGATTGAGACCACCACTTAGTTTGCTCTTTTATCTCCTTGTGAAAAAAAAAAAAAAAACCCAGGAGGGTTCCTTCATGTCACACGGCGGCCATTACAGTGAACCCAGTCAGGCCTCGTTCTCCGGCAGGAGCAGGAAGCTCCGCAATCACAGCTTGAGAGCGGCGTGCCTTCATCTAACATCTCTGAACCAAAATAGCACGAGTCCAGGGCAAAACTGGGAGCATGGCACGTCGCATGACCGCATTTCAGACGCACTAGTCCGTCGTGCGCACATGGACGGACACACGGAGGACACCGAGACGCGCGAGCACATACTTTTTGTTGAAGAACAACACCTTGCCTAAGTATTCGTATCCTGAGGGCTTTTTCTACCACAAACGTTGACGTAATTACTTGGGCTGGATGTGATTGTCCTTCACAAAGCAGTGCATGATTGCGAGGTGGAAGGTCAATAAGAACGTCTGTCTCAGCCTTAAGCCTTTGGCAGACTTCGTTAGGGACTTTTCTGGGATTATTTTTCCTTCCATATTTCTCCCCATCGGCTCTGACCAGCATCCCCACAGCATGATGCTGCCACCTCCATTGTTCTGTATACGCAATTAATATATCAATAACCCTATTCCAAGGCGTCCCCCAGAAAATTTGCTAAACCCAGTGGTTGGGCGCGAGGGCAGTCATTCAGCCAGCGGCCTGTTGCGTTTTTGAGTTAAAAAAATGTTCACGGTTGACAGAAAATGTGAAAATATGACTTGATAATTATGTGTCGTCAAAAGACTAATTCCTGAAAACCAACTAGAAAGTCTTAAAAATGCAAAAAATTAATAAAAATAAAAAAAAACAACAAAAGAAACCTTTAAAAAAATAAGCAATGCTTAACCTGGTAGGGGCATGAGTAAGATCTGGTGGCCTGCCAGGCTTATAATGTAATATAAAAAAAAAAAAAAAAAAAAAAGGTCTTGCTTAATTTTTTATTCATTTGTAAAAGAAAAAAAAAAAAGAAACATATGTAATCTTCTCAGTACTGTGCTCGACGTACAAAAATAAGAACTAAAATACGTTCAGGTTTGTAGTTGTTGCATGGGAAGGCACTTCATAGCAGATTGAATCCCAGTGTTCCCAGCTGGCTAATTGGTGTCAAATGGTAAACAGAGAACGAGAGCTCGTCCTTGCACATTAGCACAGCTTGATCACAACAAAGACTATGATTTCAACCCCATCGCCGCCTTACGCAGACGTTCAAAGTCTCTGTCTAAATTCTCTCCAAATTACCATTCGTGGAGTAAATGAGCTTTTCTTCTTTTTATTTTTTTCCCCCTCTAAACCTTTTAGCGATTCTTCACAAAGGCTTAATCACTGCCTTTAAACCATTTGTCCCATGGATAAATTGTCCAGGAAACCAACCTGCCAGCTTGGCCTGTGCTGCCGAGCCTCACGGTACTCATTTTAAAGTCCGCAAGGCGGTGTGTGGAAACAATCAGTAGATCATCCGGACAGGGCCAGTGTTCGGTGCCTTTTTTAAAAAATTTTTATTTTTATTTTTTTATGCTTTTGTGCTGCGCAGAGGTGAGTTATGAGAGAGCTTGTTGGCGGTGGCGGGCAGCCCGGGCCCGACGTAGAGCCGCCGGAGCAGAGCCGAGCTGCACGCGGGAGCAGGCCCCCGTCAGGAATCTAATCTACACCTTCCGCAGCTGTTTCCTCCTTTTCACTGCGGATCCAGCGAATCGGACGTCACTCGCATCCATCTCGGCCTGCTGTTTCGCGTTTTGTCCTCCAATCTCGGGGGCTGTTTGTAGAGATTTCTTTCTGAAAGGTATTTCCTGGCATGTTGGCGAACAGAGAACAGAGCAGTGCAGAGATGTCGAGCTGGATCAAAGGGTCATTTTCATTCACCAAATAAGGCTGCCTTCTCTTTCTCAATTCAGAGTGTCTCTTCTGGGTACAGAGTGCAGATTGGACAATAATTGAAAATGTAATGAGTTTTGTTTTTGTTGTTTATTGATCTTTTTTTTTTTTTTTTTTTTTTTTGCCAAAGGGGGTCACAGGCTTCGTAATCACTGCTGCGGTGTCCGTCCTGTGGGACGTTGTTTCTTTGCGTTTGTAACAGAGTTAGGCTACACGTTTGTCTGCAGCTAAATGAATTGTTAGCGTCAGCTAATCCTGTTTTAAGCCCGGCATGGTGGGAGCCAGAACGTCTCGGCCTGCTTTAAATACTGCTCACATGACGGGGACGCTCATTTGAGTTTACTTTGTTTATTTAAATTTGCGTCTGTGTCGCTGTGCGCCGCTGAGGCCGGAGCTGTGAGAAGAATGAAGCGTTTCCCATAGCGAGGCAATTAACAATCGACTCCAGTAGGAGGATTTATCACGTGGGAATGCCAGCAAAACTCAGCCTCCGGATGTAATGCCAATGCCCAGGAATAATTAAAGCTGCTACCCAGGCTTCTCTGTCAAATCAACCAAACTCTTTGACCTAGCACAGACCACATGTCATGATGAGGGCTTCTATTGGCTTTGCTATTTTATTATGTCGTCCAGATCAAATTTGTCTTACAGTAATGCACGTTTCTCTGACTGCATCGCAAGTGTTCAGAGTTACTTTTGACGCGTCTGCTTGTACTTCTCGTACAAGCAATCGTTGTCGTTGCTTCAACTTCGTGGCCTGGGCCTCACCAGGGTCAAACACGCGGTTTGAACTGCTTGCAAATGCTGCAGAATCTGTGCCAAACTCTTATCAAAAGTCGCTCAACTACCATATAAATTACTAGTCGCCAATCAGGTCCGATCTTGTGCCTCTTCAGAATTCATCGACCCCAATACTGAATAAGACAGAAAATAAACCCACAGCTGGATCTTCTCTGCAAAGAGCAGATAGCTGTCTGCAAGAGGCACAAAACTTTACCATGAGAGTTCGAGATCAAAATTCAACGTCCGCCTGTCCTAACGTACCAGGTGTGTAAGGTATTCCCCAAAGCATTGTGGGAGCCACACACACATCAGGGTTTCAGTCTCTTGGTTGTGGAAGATTTGTGGCAATCCTGGGCTATATTTTGGGCTATAACGTTCATGGACATTTTGGATAATTCATAATACCCATGCAGTGCAGTTCACAGATTTGCTGCGATAGCTCATGTAGCTTATTAACTGTAGATAAGACCAGCAGAAGGTTGTAGCCGAGGGGGCTAGCTTTGACAGATTAGATAAGGATGTAATATCCTCTACAGGGCCTCATTCGTCAGCTGCCTGGAGTGAGGGGCCCGGAGGTTGACGGCAGCGCCGCAGCACTGTGTCACCGGGACCGGGCTGCCACAACAGAAGAAATGGGTCTTCATTCACAAAAGGAAGACAGTGTAACCACAAGTTGAAGGCTTGTTGTTTAACATCGCGCTCCTAATGGCAGTTAATGGTAGATCTTCAGTCTGTGCAGCAGTTTATTGTTAATTTTCACTCTAATTGTGGGTTGTGTGGTTCACCACAAGGCACATTTCCGCCCTGTAATTTTAGTGGAGTTGACCGATGTCTCTGCTTCTGCAGCTTTACTTGGCCGCAGCAGCTACATAGTGATATACGCCGCCTTGCAAAAGTATTCACACCCCCTGAAAGGTTGCGTTTTCGTCCCACTGCAATCACAAACTTCAGAGTACTTTGAAGAAAGGTGGTTTGAGGGGATTTCTTTGTGGCCAGAGCATCCCAACCCTAACCCTGCACATCTGGAGACTAAAATGTCTGGTCACTTTACAGCGGTGCTCATCTGATTATCAATACTCACTATCCTAAATGATTTAGATGCCTCTACTCTCCAACAGTTGATTCCAATGATTGCATACCTCCTGAGTATATGACATAGATCATTGATCTGCAAAGTAGTACCAAGGTGGATAGATTGGATGAAGTGTGTGTATGTGTGTGTGTGTGTGTGTGTGTGTGTGTGTGTGAGCATCACTTCTCAAGTCTTCCCACACACCCTCAGATGATCAGGCTGCATGTTTAGGGTCATCATCCAGCTGGAAGATGACCTTCTGACCCAACCTCCAGTCTTTTGCAACCTTTCTTTCTGACAGCATTCCCACAGCATGATTCTTTAACTACCATGTTCCAGAGGGACTGAGTGTGTCCATGGTGATGTTAGTCAGAAAAAAAATGTTTTTAAATTGTTTTGAATCTGACTAGAGAGTCTTCTTTCATCCCCCACATTGCTTGTGGCAAAAATACAAACACAATTTCAGATCATTTCCACCATAATTATCTTCCTGCTTCACAATTGTTTTTTTTGTTTTGCGTGTGTTAGTCTTACCACACATGGCAAAATATGATATTCACACCCTCAGGCTTGATGTCATAAGAGACAAAAAGTTCAAGGATGACTTTGCACAGGACTGTATGCTATGAAAATATCATATTTCTCTTGTAAATGATCACCAGTGAATCAAGTCATTGACTTTTGGATTCGTTTACTCACACAAGTAGAAACAGATGATTGTAAGAAAGATAGAAATTCCTCTAAACTTGTTTGATCACATCCTGCATGTTCACTTCGACATGCTCTGCTTTTAGTCCTCAGTACCTTGCTTCACAGCTGCAAGAGGATTTTATATTGGCCGGTAATCAACTCCCAACATGTTTTTTTTTCCTTTTATTAAGTAGATTTGATACAGCCAAGTACATAGTACTGTCCTCACTCACTCATCAGGCCTAGAATAGTCAGCCGGTGACTGATCTGGGTAAAAGTCATGGTGAAGGAAGTCATAGCAATGGTTTGCTGAATTTTACACGTCGATGTAAATCAGGGATGACCTGTCGGAGCAATCCTAGATTATTATGTAATAATGAGCTACTCAATGTCTGGAATATTTTTATATGACTGAATTGTTTTGATTATATATTTCTCTGCATGGCTTTAACCTGTCGGTCTACGAAAAGCACCTTTAACTGTATATAAATTTACTGCATTAAGCTGCATTGATTCAGAGTGTAAGTCCCACACACGTCCCGTCCTCCATGATCTCCGACATGCCGCCCTGGTCTGTCAGCGGAGGCGTGTCCAGCTGTTCTGTGCCCTCCAGGTAAAGTGAGAAGTGGTTCTGGTTGAGGGTGTTACCGCGGTCCCATGAACCTCTTCATGTAAATTTGTACGGCTGATCAGCAGGTTGCAGACTGTGGAAGAACCACAGTGCTGGTACTTTTGGACCTTAGTGCTGCATTCGGTACTGTTGACTGTGACATGTCATGAAAGCGACTGGAGAGCTGGGTTGCACGGTCTGGTACATATTTGACTGGTTTGAATCTTACCTAAAAAACAAGATCGCCTTCATGTCAATAGGTAACTTTTCATCAGACAGACAAAGGTCACATGTGGGATACCCCAGGGTTCCATCTTGGGGTCTTCTTATTTAATATCTACATGCTCACACTGGTTTGCATTAAAAAAAATAATACTTGTTATAATAGCTGCCCAGATGATGCGCACATTGCAATGATGTAAGGGGACTATGAACCCATTCAACAACTGGACGGATGCTTAGGACAAATCAATGCTTGGACAACTTTCTTTAACCAAATAGAAGCAAAAATGAGGTACTTATGTTTGGACAGCTATAATACCTAGAAACTAGAAAAAAGCCCCAAAATCTGGGTGCAGCGATTTACTCAACCTTGAACTTCAAGAGACACTTAAACACAGTTGCAAAGTCGGTCTTCTATCGCGTGAAGAGCATTTCTAGGATTAGAGGACTAATGTCCCTGCAAGATGCAGAGAAACTCATCCATGTGTTGCTTACTGCAACAGAATCCTCACAAGTCTACCTAAAAAAAAAAACAAAACAAAAAAACAATTACCCCGTAGCTCAGAGAATAGACTTTAAAATAGTGATGTTAGTTTATAAATCACCGAGCAGCTTAGCACAAAAACAGATTGAACATCTGCTGTTGCTGTATCAACGTTTCAGCGTCTTTGATCGCTTATTGTGTCGTGTCTTTATCTCGTAAAGCGCTTTGAAGCAGGGCTGCACAAATAAACTGGACTTGACACGCTGGCAGAGCACTCGTGCAGTGACAACAGCGTGCGACCGTCAGTGTTATTGAGTCAAACAGATCCCGGAGAATAGAAGGGCAGCTCTTTCAATCTCATTCCTTCTCAGTCTGCCTGTCACCAGTCGGCAACCAGGTTCAGATAATGCTGACTGATCCACGGCGCCCTGGCTCTGCGGCCTGGAGCCGGGCCCCTCAACACACGTCATTCTTTATTCAGGGGCTTGCGACGGCGATTTGTTTCAATCACGATCACATGCGGTCATCACACCGAGTGATGACCTGTTTTTTTGGGGGGGGGTTTTTTTGCTCAGCGTGATGAGAAGTTTCACCATGCCGACAGGGTGAGATCGTTGTTTGGCGATTATCACGTTTTGTTAAAAAATGAGTCAAATCAAGAGCATCCTGATCTGAATCAGCGGGTGATTAAGAATGTAATTTATGTGCTTAATGGCCTGATATTTTTCCAGCACATTTCATAGAGAATTGAGCTTTTTTTTTGTAATTAGCTGTTCTTTATTCCAGGCTGCGAATTGTGCTTTGGGGAAATGTAACACGTCTCGGAATGAAACACGGCACGGTGTGGAAGCGTTGTTGGGTTCCTGATCAAAAGCTGTTTTTTGCGAGGATGGGGGGTATTTGCACCAATTTCCTTTGCCACTGCTGGTTCTGGTTGTCGTTTTTGTTCAAAGTCATCTCAAACCCATTTCAGTCGTCGCAGAGCAGTGGATTTCTGGATCTCCGGCGGTTGCCAAAAAAAAAATAAAAAATTGCGCCTTGTGATGCCATCGTTGAGCTAAATAGATCCATGTGGGTTGAGTGCGCAGCAGTGTGTGGGCGAAAAGTGCGGGAAAGTGCACCAAAGAGCTCTTGGAGTTTCGCTGCGCTCCGCCGCCCTCCCACTGGCCGTCTGCAGAGTCTCCTCCTGAGGAACATGTGGGACTAATTTAGACCCGCAGCCTCTCCCTCCTCGGGTGTCTCCACCCTGTTCCTCGTGTTGTTTTGCCAGAGGGAGACTCCGACTGGTAATAAGGAGAAACAGAGCTCCGAGTCTTAACACTCTTGGCCGGAGTGGGCCTCTAAGCAGATCAAGGAGGCTGCAGAGACGAGGCTTTGGGGGGCTTACGAGGGGAATAACCGTGTCCTTCTGTGGGACGCAGTGAAAGACGGGACGCTCTTGACATTAGGAGACTTATTTCGAGACACGCTGGCCGATAGGCCTGGACGATACGTCTGAGAAACGTATCGCAATATAAGTGTTTCAGCTAATGATATCGTTTATGATACGATATCGATAATTATCAATTAGATTTTTTTTTTCTTGTGTGTTTGTGTGTCAAGTCTCTCAAATGGCGTGATCTTTTTCTGTTTTATCCACAATTTTCACTCCACAATATATATATATTTTTTATTTAAGCAGTTACGAGGCACAGTGGCTTAAACTTAAACTGCTGCTGCTCACGTTACTCAACAGGTTGTTGCTAGGCAACCAAAGAGAGAGTGAGTTAATTGATGCCACCACTGGCTTAGCCCACATCTCCCAGAATGCTGTGCAGTGGCACATCAGAGTTCAGTGAATATTTAATATATTGAATATTCTATCAGATATTTTATGTATTGATTTTTGGAAGTAGATGTTTTAAGTTTTAATTAGTAAAATTGTGGCAGGTTCCTCAAAATGCATTTGTCCAAATTTGAGTGTTACAATATTCACCAAATTTCATCACTACATTCTGTAGTATTTATTTTTGTGACAGTGAAAGTGACATTAAACACTATAAACTAATATCCATGGGTCTTTTTTGTTATGAACCTGCTAGCGCAAGTTAGATCGAAGCCAGTTGCTGCACATGGATGTTTCGAACTCTTGTGATTTCAAAATGTTTTAGTTGGACCATTTATGGGGAGGGAGGAGGGAACTGATCCAGTTTCCTATTTTCTTTGGATGCATGGCCAAAGAAATATCAAAGCGAAAACCCAAAAACTGCTGTCTGAGCGCATTTCTGCGTGAAAGACGGCTCCGGGTTTCTGACGAATCGCGCAGAGCTGGACGCGAACAAGATTACGCTGTTTTTGACACATCATTGTGTCAATGAGAGGTGATTTCGGCACTTCGGATGAAGGATGGAGGAGCTTTCCAATCACAGTAATAAGTTTTTTTTCCTGTTACAGCACATATGATATAACCCATTTTTGACGTCGAATTCATAAGTACATCTTGTAGCTTCAGGTATTTGCGTTTGAAATCCAAATTAAATGTCAATAATAAGGCGGTATGTTTTAAATCCAAAGGTAATGTGTCGCCGACTTAACATTTTCAACTTCGTTTACTGGTTTCCAGCTCCACAACTCATGATCATCGCTCGTAGTGAGGCTGTTTCCTCTAACACCCTCACACACACGACAAAAATATATATTTATATATATGTATATATATATCTTCAATCAACTGTACACTTCCAACCCAGAACAAAGCAGCCATGTATTAATAACTGGCTGCTGAGGAATGCTGGTAAAGAGAAAAGACGATTAAAGTGGCATCGTATTTGCATTGAGTCACTCACAAATAATAGCATAAATCAAAATCAGTGTAAAATAAGTAATGCAAGTTTATGTAACTAAAAGATCTCAATGCATGTAGCTTTTTAATCGAAGCTGACGTAGATCTACCATGTCCATCAAACGTGTGTGCAGAAAGTGACGCCCCATAAATACAAGCTGGCTCTTTGAAGTCATGAATCCAGTGGGGCTTCAGTCAGTCTTACCTCTGTAGCGTTGGCTTGTTCCCTTTTAGGTTTTTAAAGGTGACCTTTATCCCGCAGCCTCTGTCAAATGCTATATTAGCACATCTCTCCAAGCAGTTGAAGCTCAAGCGTCTGCTCCACACTAATACATTTGATCTGAAGATTGAAGCTCGATGCTTTGTCGGTTTTATTTGCGCGCGTTAACTGGGTGTGCTAAAAACGCGAGGTTACAGCCCGGCAATCATGGCACGAGTACCGCTGGCGGGAACCTTGAACGTTACTCGGAGCGGTCTTTATAAGGCAAATTAGGACCATGTTGGATTTGAAGGTGTAAGCTGCTGAGAAACCTCCAACTTTCCTGCTGGGAAATAAAACCTCACACGGATGGCTTTATTGGTTTTTACAACCTGGAACTTGTAACTTTTGACTTCAGATTGAAAACAGACTGCATAGTCCAGCCTCATCCTTAAACTGAGCATGTGGTCCATAATACATGACCTTCATTTTCTAAGTCCTGTTGAACTGTTGTTAGAAAGGCTTCGTCAATGTCACAGTACTTGGAAGTCTGATTATTAGCTGAAGGGATTGAAAAGGTTTAAACCTCTGAAATGAGGCAGTCTAGGTTAAAAAGAGGTTTGGACAACATGCGCAGATCTTTTTTTTTTTTTTTTTTGTAAATTAGTGAGTATTTCTTCCACAGTTTGAATCTACAGGTGTGACACAGAGTGCAGTCTGGCCCAATCCGGAATCAGGTTGCCTTCAAGAGTCACTTTTTGCTTATGTGCAACTGTAGCATTTCATCAAGCTGTTGAGAAATGCCTCATTCAAATGGAAGGTGTGTTTTCACCACGTCTCTGACAGAAACAAGACCGTTAGCTACAGTTCTAGCTCCGTCTCCGAAAGCCCGGGGTAGGGGGATCGAATTTGGATCTTCGAGCTGAAACACCTTTTTAGAAATCAGTCATGATAGCCGGGCCATCTGGAAGATTTCAGTGAACACTGTGGAATGTTGTTGCCTTGACATCATCATGTCTTATCTTTGCCGAGAAGAGGATGTCTTAGTTTTGTTTTTCTCCTTTTCTTCAGGGGATTCTAGTGTTCGTCACTTCCCATCCTCAAGAGATGAACCATTTATCCCTAACATTGTAAAACTGAATTTATAAAACATCCACAAGGGCAGCAGGTTTAGCATGGCTAGCCTGCGCAGCTAACGGCTCATAGCACTGAAGTAACTTTCAGCAGCTCGGCCAAACACTTTTTGACAAGGTAAGGTTTATTATGACGGTGAAAAAGTCTAGTTCAAGGCTAACATGTTCTGGTTATGATAGCATAGCATTAGCTTAGTGCGCCTGAATTATGGGTACAATTGGAGTTTCAGAGAATACAAAATATGCTAGGAAGGAGCTCAGACATTGAGTGAGGATGACGCACTGTGTCAAGCTAACTGGATTTGTGGAAAATGAAGGAAATTGGTATCCTTTGACTATGAAATCTCAACCGCATGCAGTGTCCACACGGCTAGCACACAGTATGTCCGAGTATGTGAAAGTCTCACATGTGTAATTCACAAAATCCTTCTCGGTTGTTCAAACCTATTCTCCCGACGTTGTCGCTACTAGTTGTTTGTTGAGTCTTAGCCGTCGTGATAGTCATGTTGTGGAGTTGGGAGTTAGGCGTCGAATCTGCCCCAGGGCAAAAGCTTCACCCTGTTTCAGGATGAGCACACTCTACAATTGTTTTTACCTGTTTTATTTTCTTACAGAGCTCCGAACTTTCTGTCTGCCCTTTTCGGTCAGACTCTTTAGCAACAGGCAACCTAAAACAAGTCATTAGGTCTCGTGCTGAGAGCCACTTACTCCAAATTAGGTCCTTAGTCCGAACCTTAATCCGACCAGAGTTTGTGATCTAATTCATTGACCTGGTTCCACCTAATATGGTCAGCAGCCTCTTGTTGAAAACTGAAGCGAACCGCAGATTTCGTTCAAGGATGTCTCACCGTCCCCCCGTTGCTTCTGCCACAAAGAACGACCGCTAAAGTCCTTATTAAACTGGCATGGAGCTATTAGGCTCCTGGCCAAAAACTGGCTGATCCTTTAAACTGTTAATTGTTGTTCCTGCTGATGCGAGCGCCGCTGTGGGGGCTAAAGGCCCGAGCATTAAGTCAAGACATAAACCTGCCATCAGTTTTACTTCAGACATGTCAAACGACGTAATGGGAGTCTGGACAGCCCCGCGTAAAATGCAGAGTTTGATTTCTGTTTTGCCTTTGATAAATTTCTGGAAGTTGTTTTAGAGGTCAGGTCAGCTTAGTTTCGCTCTCGGCTGAAACAGCCCACTTCCCACTTTGCTCACGTAATTTCAATAATGCAGCAGAACAAATGCAGCCTTTTTGCATGATTCCCACTAGCATTCTTAGGTTTAGCATCGCTGAACATCGGAAAGAATAACCGCTGAATATCAACTAGTTTCACTGCTGTTTTATTGACACTATCAAGCTTTCCACCTGCTACTCTCCTTAATTCATTCATCCTCCTTCACCTTGAGTTTCGTTACATGCCAGCTTGTGTCGCTTTACATTTTGCTCCTACTTTAAGCGTTGACCTGTCTGAAATCTTCGTGATCTTAAAGCCAGCCTAGGGACACTGCAGACGATTGACATTTAGGCTTTGGGTGTCTTTGCAGCAGCTCCAAACCTCGTATGTCAAACGTGTTCTGCTTAGATCGGGGAAATGCTCTTATTTTTTCTTCCCCCTGAGGAAGTTTGAAGGTCCTCCTGTGAGCGTAGCCTCGGCGCGCGCAATCTATCTCACACCATGTCAATGGCGTCGTTCGGGGTGGTGGAGCTTATCTTCTGGCAAATCTTGGATGTTTCTGGTTTCCATAATCCGATGTGATGCAAATTGAGAAGTTTCCCCGGAGGAATGTGTGCAGAATGTCATTGGCTCATATCAGGTCTTCCCCAGAGAGGTCTGTCACATTTTACCCCGACTAGCTTTCTTTTACCTTCTCCGCTAAAGAGCAGAAAGTGAAGTGAGATAAGATGAAAACATGCCCTAAAAAGAGGTGCATTTTTTTTTTTAACCAGGCAGTGAAAAGTTGTTCATTTATGGGTCGCAACCAAATGATATTCAGGAGCAACAGAGGTAAAGCTGCAGAAACGAATAAGAAATGATGTCAATGTCTGGCAAAAAGAGTTTCTGAACGTTTGCATTAGTAGGATCAGCTGTAGCAGAAATAACGTGTTTGTAGTTATGCAGATTTAACTCAGAGTTACATTTAACACTAACATTGATTAACTCCATCCAAAAATACATCATAGCTATTTATGCCATCGCTGCTTTATAAAACCATAAATCTTAAACACTTTTTTTTTTCCATGTGGTTATTTACACAAAATTATTACGTACTCAGAAAGTGGACGGTGAAGGCGGTGCGCCTCCGATTCCCTTCCCATGTGAAACACATCCACTGTGAACCGCTTAAGACGGTTTCGTTTTCTTACCACATTCGTTTTGTGTTAGACGATTCCTCTGAGCAAAAGACGTTTTGTTCTTTGTACCTCCGCTCTCTGTTTCCCACAGGAAGATCATTGATGGCGCACAGCCTCTTACTTCCATTTCCTGTGCAACTAGTCACCTGCGTCAACGCAAACAACCAGCCAATGCAAACATGACGGCAGTTTTGAGGCCCACGTAAAGCGACTGGGGTCTTTGACATTGAAGTTGGTTTCTGAACATTAGCTGTAGCATCTGGAGCCAAATAATGCAAATTTCTGCAAAATGAAAATGTGAAAGCTCCCAATAGATATTTATACATCTGCACATGTTCTCCATACAGCATAAAGGCATGGAGCACGGTGACAAGGGAAAAAAAAAAAAAAAATCCAGAAATTGCAGACATTCTGGCTGTAGCACCCTTATCCCTCCAACGTTCACATCAGTTTTTATCGGCAGGAGATGGAGATTCCTGTCGGGGGTGACGGGGAATGTGACAACAGCTGGCCGGGACGCCTCTGCCTTGTTGTGGCAGGGCTCGAGGCGCAGTGACAGCTGGATTGGGAAAACACACAGAAATGAGCAGAAATAAACCCGAGAGGAAAAAAAAAAAAAACCCCGTTAGCCTGTCGATTCTTGCCAGATGACATTTGTCTACCTTTTGTGTAAGCGTCCTGTCATGTTGACTTTAGTTATTATTATTGTTGATTAAACAGAATTTTCTAATGTATTCTGCTGCGATAACGACAACGAAGACTCAAATAGTTTATTCTGTTACCTCCGAGGAACGTTACGTTTTGAGACACAGGCACGTTTTAAACATAATTTGATTTGTGGCCTCGAGTCTCAACGCAGAATCTGGACCTCAGAGTGAGGTTACGGCGGCTCGGCCTGCACTCTCCCGCCTAATCTGGGTGACTCCGGGAGAAACGGCCGTCGAGAGGCCAGTCGGGGACAATTCAGGCTACGGGAGGGGAAGAGCCACCACCGCCTGGCTGACTTCACGCCTCATCTGTGAGGTGCGCACAGAGCCAGAGGAACTGTAGTTAAGGGGTGATCGGATGCCGTCACATCAGCTTTGAATAATGACATTTGACCCCGTCTGGGTGCCTGACTAGGTTTTTACCTTGAGTTCAAACAGGACAGTAATGCAAAACAGTGACTAATTATGAAACAAGCAAAATTATGAAGAATAATCATCAACTGTACGTGAAATATGTTGATCAGAGTTACAGATATTGTTAATCAGAAGCAACTTTAAGCAGATGGGTTTTTAGCCTGGATTTTAAACCACTGCGATGGCACGATGGACAATTTCAGCAGCTTTTGAATTCTACTTCTTTGATATGACAAAAAAAAAAAAAAAAAAAAAAAAAAGAAAGAAACATGTCTGTTATAATGTCCTTTTGGCAAAAACTTCAATAAAAATCTGTAATGAACACCCGCCGGATTTAGTTGTTTAGCGTGTTTTCCCCCCGGCACAGAGGCTGTTTGGCCCGGCACAGAGGTTTTTTGCCCCGGCTCAACCCTGAGGCGGAGCGCCGCTGTGAAGCAGTCGTGTGATTCCACCCGGCAATGCCGCCGACCCGCGGGTCGCTCCAGAGCGGAGCCGTGCCGACTTAATGAGCCACAGAACGAGGAAGGGTGTCGACTTTCTCACGCGTCGGGCTCCATTAATCACACTCTTAACACCACACAGTGGGAAACGTTACTAAGAATATTAGTGCTATTTGGTAATCGATTGTTCGATCGATTGTTCTGACCATTGGGACATACTACAGATTTTTCACTTCGCCACTTAGGTTTTTTTTTTTTTTGATCAGTATCATAACTACATTAAGAGATCCAAATGAACAAATAATTCGGTTCCTTTTAAGTAAAAAGAAACAAATCTTTCATTGCCTAAAATGCAATGACAGCATTCCTGTAGACCACAATTGATCATTCGTTATTATTTTAATATCAACATGTGGAAAGCTCAGTCCTTTCTGCTGAACTGAATAACATCAATGCAGATTATCTGTTGACTCATTTTTGGATTCGGGTGCAAAATATTTACATTCATTTTTACAGGATTGCAACGAGGTGAAGCTAAAACTGAGCCACTTTAATACCTCTGTATGGAACATTTTTAGAAAACTTTTTTTGACGTTAATTTGATCTTTGTGACATTTTTGTAAAGTTTTGGTTTAATTCCTACCCAGAGAGGCATGTTTTGTCAGCAAACGGCCATTTTATACGTTCCACTTGGCGATTGATCGATTATTAGATTAGCGAAAAATTGACTTCAATAATCAACTCGTCACGATTAATCTGATTAATCGTGTCAAATCTTGGACATATATTACATTCATCATGCTTATGAAATAACACCAACGGTTTTTTCGGGTTTGAATTTTGACAGCTGAGTGCGTCGCCGTCTCAGTGTAACCAACGCGCGTCTGTCTGTGAAGACCCAACGCCATCAAGAAGAATCACTTCTCCCCTCAGTGTCAGACGCCGCCTTTCTGCCACTCACCATCCCTGAAACATCGTTCAGTTTCAGTCCCCTTTGGACTGAGCGGCCCCACACAGAGCGACAGGGACCGCCGTCGTCGCCGTCTGCCGTGCGTTCGGACCCTCAAAGCGTTTTCTGCTCTGTGCGTTGCCGCTTTGCAGTCGGCGTGTGCTGGAGCTCAGAAAGCCAGCATCAAGGCCTGCCATTCAAGGCACTTCAGTCTGCTCATTTACAATCTGTTCTCCATGTTTCCAGGCTAAGTGGTGACTGAGCGAAGCCTATTTTTATCCTCCCCCCCCCCTCCTGTAACTGGAGCACAGCGATCTCTCATTGAAATGGATGGCGAGACCATGAGGCAGGTAGTTGTCAGTCAGCGACTACGACACTTATTCCTTATTTTAACTTGCCTCGGGCCTCTTTAAAAAAACAAAAAACATTAAAAAAAAACCCCAACATCTTAACAGACTGAGAAATAAAGAATAAATGAGCAGTCAAACGGCCTTTGGCTCTTGTTCTCTGTTAATGCAACTGTTGCTGCGGGGAGCCTGTAGGTGTTTGCATTTAATTTGAGGACATTAGTTGCTCACGCTGATCATCAGGCCAGACCCGGAGGACGACTTTATCCTCCCTGCTTCTGCAAGAAAACGAAGAAGCTGAGGAAGGCCTGGCAATTTCGTATACGGTCTAAATGAAGTTAAATGGATGACAATTGTATAGGTTTTACGTTGAGTTATGCCGATCTGGAGCTGGTGAACTTGGCAGAGATAGTTTTACGCCCAGTGCTTGACGTTTAATCGCTCCCTGCTCACCAGCTGACCTGTGAGCTGTGATCCGTCTGCGGGAGGATGTATGGCAGAAACAGATGGGCCTGGGGATTATAGGTCTCTCTGCAGTCCTGTCCATCACACCTGTTCACCACAAGTGTTCCTGGTGGAGTCGCTGCAGCATGTGTCCGCGTGCGCACGTTGATCTCCTGGTGCCGGGTAGGCCGCGCTCAGATCACACTCCAGCAGATGGCCTTAATGAGCTGATTTTTTGTTTTTTCTTCGTATCAAACCGGAATCGTTTTATTGGTCCAAAAGAAAAGGCTTTAGAAGGCACCTGTATGTGCAGATTGTTCATTTTGATCAAAGTGGAAAAATGGGTTAAAAATGCACCGATCAGAGATACCCATATTCAGCCCATTTTTATCTAAAAGGTATGATTAATAATTTTTAAAGGGGCAGTATTATGTTTCCCTTGCCATTTCATAGCACAATCAAGTAACTATGTAAACTACATGTAACCTCAGTTATATATAGCATATTTTAAAAATGCTTTATATTAAATATGACTATCATTTAGCGCCTTGAAATTTGGCCTCTTTCTCTTTAAAAATGACTTTTTCTGAAACTCCGCCTTCAGGAAGTCAGTACAACATGGCTTCTCTATCAAACCTTTAACAGCCTTTTTATTGTTTTGTTTTGTTTTTTTATTTTTATTTTACCAGCGTTGCACTCAGATGTAGCGCCTATGATGAGCTCAGCAGTTCCATCAAGCGTTTGCTAATTGCTGCTGACTAGTCTCAAGGAGCTGAGTGGGGCAGACGCTCAGACGAGGAGCTGGGCCTAGGTTTCCACAGCCGAATGGTCGCCGTGGAGATTGAAGGATTTCTCAAACATGCATGAAAGAATCAAGGCGACACTCCAGGTGAATTTTTTGACGAGAGAATAACATCATAGCTTGATGTAAAGCTCAGAAAAAAGTTCATTTAGAAATGTAAACATTTGCAACAAATTTTGAAAAATTCCCCCAAAGTGGGCGGAGCCAAGAGTCAACGACGCAATGTGGGTATGCTGTTAATCGTGCCGTGAAATGGGGCTTTACTGATTGAAAACAAAGCCAAAGCTGTCTTCAGCATTATTTATGAGCTCAGTGGCTTTTATTAGTTAAGCACCATTTGCGTGGATCCCATCGCCAACGATAAGCGTCGATCTTTGCCAGCGCTCCCCAGGAAAGACTGCCGTTTATTTCCAGATCCGGCATGACAGAAAGGAGCTGAAACCCCAAAGAAAAGGAAAGTAAAGGAACAATCTTTAGTTCAAACCGAGCAAACAGCGTGTTTGCTGTCGATCATATTCACATAAAAAGAGCTCATTTCTGCAGGTCCAGGATGGCGTATCACGTATTGACTGAAACTAAGTGACTGTGAATAAATTAACGCATCACTTAGAGCGACAGTGCGCCTCGCTGATGTGCTTTTAATGGGTTTTGGGCTCAGTGGAGCTCCGCGACACAGAGGCACGATCTATATCGGGCCTCGATGACACAGCCAATGTCAAAGGAAGCAGTGTGCAACTTTTCATGAGAGTCGTTAAATCAGGAGGGGGAATGGTAAGATGAGGCACACGCAGCAGTAAATGCACTAAACTGAAACACTTCTCGAATTCATGCGGCGACGCTGAGACTTTTCAGAGATCAACGATGTCCAGCAATCCTTTGAAAACCTCTTAAGGAGGTTTCGATTTGCAGTGCTTGCCCATTTGTTCCAGCATGCCTGTTTTGCCGTGAAGTAAAATTATTTCAACGCTTATGGAGTTCTCCTCTTCCACCTGAAGCATCTCAGTTGCATTTCATTTCCAGCCTTGCATGTGGGCAAAAAAATGTTTGCTGGACAATAAATTGCCCCAGAAATGATAAAATTGCTGAATTAGTACCGGTTTCAAGTGATATGATGGTAACGGCGTAACAATAAAATAAGCTCTCTGAAAAAGTCAATGAGTTTTTCATTAGTAGTGGACACGTAACACTGGACGTGGAAGGCATTTTAAATACCCCAAGTAAATAAACAAAATAAATAAAATGCTAATCAGAGTCCCTTTAAAACTAAATTGTCCTTCAAAAAAAAGGGGCCAAAGCACCAGATTGCAAACATTGGTCGTCCAGTTTTTGGTGGAAAAAAAGAGAGAGACGCAAGAAAAACAAGCAATCACGCATCAAAACCAATACCTGTTTCAATTTATGATGAGATTAATTGATTTCCTGCTGACCACCACAGATTTAGTTGCATTTTCCCAACATCAGACAATCGGCCCAGCCAGTCAGGATCAGGGTCCTCAACCGGGTCACGACCAAACTGTGTTCCACACACACCTGCCTCTGTGCACCTCGCAAATTTGCCCACGCTGTAACGCTGGCCGTGATGTCAGCGTTTCGCAGCTTGAGGGACAAAAAAAAAAAAAAAAAAAAAAAGGCATATGTTTGCATAATTGCCACCTACATGCTAACAAACAAGCCGTGCGCGCGTGTTTTGCCACACTGCGGCTCAAACGTTCATACGCCGATGGCTCATCACCATATTTAAGCAGATTGGAGGGGGGAAAAAAACACAGACAGCTGGTGAGAGCAGAGCTTTGAACAGGGGATCGAGGCTCGTTCTCGTCACGTTTTGTTCCCCCCCTCCTTCACACCAGCACGTCCGACGCAGGCCCTCTGTAATTTTATCCCTTTTTAGCTGAGATAGAGGGTCAGGTTACTGGTTTGATCACGGGGAAATGAAGTTCACTCTCTTGTTTTCAGTTATTCTGTTCTGCGGTCAGAAAAAAAAAAAAAAAGAAGTGAAAACTTGCGCCCATCAAAGTTTTGTGCTGCGTCTAGGTTTTGGAAATCTCCAATGAGCCAAAATCGAAAATTTGAGATATTTGGGTTAATTTAAAGTCTTCTTTCAAAATCTTGTTCACGTTGTGAGTTTGAAACTAAATATTTAATTAGCCAGCTCATCATTTAGCTTAAATACCCTCATTGTTTGAATGTCAATATTTGTAGTAAGTGAACAGGAAAGCAGTTTACAAAGTAAATATTTAGCTTGCTCAGTAAGTATTCATCTCGCACTCTGAATATTTAGCTATCAACAGCAGGCTAGCTAAATATGTAGGTAGCAAGCTAAATAATGCCTCAGCAAAAGCATGCTAACTAAATACTTATCTTCAAGCTGAACATTTATCTGTTGAGCTAAATGTTTGCCTAGCTAGTTAGTAAAAGCATGCTAGCTAAACATTCAGCTCCGAGCTTTAACCGTTTAGCTGTGAAGCTAAATATTTAGGATAGCAAGCTACATAATTAGCTCCAAACAAAAATATTTAGTTATCAAGCTAAAAATGAAGGCTATAAACTAAATATTTAGCTCCCAAACAAAATATTCAACTCCAGGCTTAGCTCGGTAGTTAGCTTGCTAAGCATTTAGCTTGAAACCATCATGTTCATGAACAAATGACCAGCTTGACTGAAAACACAGTGGCGATATTGTGGCTTTGCGGCTCCGGCCTCATCAGTCCATTACATTCGATCGGACGCCGCACGGCAGCGAGAGAGAGAGAGAGAGACGCCTCTCCGCCGCTTCCTTGCGGCGACGGTTCCTGCAGCGCGATTGTCACAACTGTTGTTGAAAGTGTCAGCGGGCCAGAGAGAGCGGACACGGTCTTTGCACTGCAATATTTGTTCTGAGTGACCTGTCAGGGCAGAGGTGAGCTTTGAGGTGAAGGGAAAAGTCAAATCAGCAGTTAGAAGAAACAAAGCCCAACGTTCGATTTGTTGCAGAGCTTCCGACGCAGATGCTTCAACACAAAAGGCCTCTCGGTGATTTCTGACAGCGTGAAAAGACTGTGCACAAACAACGCAAGAGCATGCTTAGCTATGTGGATCTTTTTATCTGCTTATTTTTCTTTTTTTTTTTTTTTTTTTTTTACGAATTGGTCTGGCTGTGAAGAGGTGTGAGGTCATGGCAAGGCGACCGCAGAAGCAGAGTCTGGTTTTTCCCGACTAATTATCGCTCCTGGATGAGATTATTAGCTCCACATGATCACGGCACATTTCTTTCTCTCTGCTTTGGGTGCATCAGCACATCTGCAGCTTTATATCACATAACAGCTGTTCGATGAATGATTTTATCTAAAGCGCATTTGTTGAGACACAAACCATAAGCAGGCAGCGTGCACACAAACACACACACACACACACACGCCGTGGTGCTGCAACGTCCTGCTTTTATCCAAAGTGCCTTCATCAGATGGATTATAAATGCAGTAGCTGGATGCTGGCTCCAGGAATAATGGAGACTCTACCTATGGAAGCGAAGAGAGAGGAGTGCATAAAAAAAATGAAAAAAAAACTGGTCTAAAGTTAGTGTCTGCTTTTAAACTGGGAGTCCGTCAGAGCTCCAGTTACACCTTGTTGCCAAGCAGACTGGGGAAAAAGTTTTATTACTGCGGCTTAAATCTAAGACTGCCTCCTCTGATGTTTGCTGAGAATAAGACATTTCAAATGAGAAGACAAAGCAAACTTGATAAATATTCAGTTTCACATGTTTAATGTGCTTCCATTTTTATTTTTTTTTCAGCTTTAAATGTAAAGCTAGCAAGCGCGACAGGTGTCTTGAGGTTTTTGTTGTACGAATGCAGCCTGTACTCTAGCCATATTGCGTGTTGGAAGGAAAGATGGCTGGTCCCCTATCGTGGCGGCGAGTGTTTAGCAAGCCGAGGTGAGCAGATCTTCAACAGTGCAGACAGAGCGTCTGCGCAGCGCAGCATGAGACAAGACAATGTTATTGCCAGGTCATTGCTGTGATGCTTGAATAGCATATAGGTACATTTCACAGCAGTGGAGCATTTATGTCCCAATTTTCAACTCTCTTAGTGCTCAAGTTTGCCACTTCTTCTAACAGCATGTCGCCGCTTGACTTCGTCCCATTCCTGCTCTGCATCACAGCAGCTTACAGAAGTCTGGATGGTAAATAAAGATGCTTACTGACTCCGTTAAAACTGAAGTCACTTGTTACATTTGGTATGAAGAATAAAGATAGTTTCATTGTCTCAGCACTGCAGCTACTGGTCTCATCCGTTCTCTGCTCCCATGTCCGTCAGACAACACAAGGAGACTTATATGGATTTCTTTTTTTCCAAAAACATCAGTGTGACGGGTCACTTTAATGTTGGCTTGGTAGTGGGAGACAGCGAGTGTGGGATCTGAAGCTTGGCTGGACTTGGCTCGCCTCGACGGTCAGGAAACGGATAGCTGTGGAAGAGGGTGGCATTAATCAGCCGTGTCTAAAGTCTTAAGCTTTGAGCTGACACGATAATTAAGACTGGTGTTGCAGTTCAGACGTCTTAAGAAAGAAGCAGATGCAGAAAATACCCCTGGGAAATAATTCATTTACAGGCAGCTGTCATCATTCAGATTTATTGCTCTGCCCTGTTGGGAGTTTCAAGGGAAACTTTGAAGCATCTGTTTGCAAACTTACAGATCATTTGTATTTTCATCTTTTTTTTCTTTTTTTTTTTTGCCACACTTAAATGTTTGTGGATCATCAAATCGATTCCAGTATGAAAGCTAATAAGACATAAGTAAATATAAAAAGCATCATTCAGAGTATGTTTTGATCCAGCGAGGAGGAAAAAGCTTCACCAAACTATGTGAAGATAAACGTTTCCCCTTGTTAAATCATGAATCGACTATGATTTACCGCATTATTTTTGGTCATGTAACCAATACAGCATTTCAGAAAAATTAAACGATTCGAAAGCTGCTCGTTGCGTTTACTCCGGTTATGAATTAAAATTAGTTTGAAGAAAAAAAAAAGAAAAAAAAACAACTCTTCCATGGCACTGTAACATTAAATTTGTGCATTGTGTCATAAATTGGCTTTCCAAAATTCTGCTGTATTTTTTGTCATGATTATTATTCAGTAGAGGAAAGGGGGGGCTTTTAGGTGGAGCTGCTGCTGTGTGGCGTTAATGCATGAATGTGTGGGTGGATGAACCGCGGAGAATGTAGGTTGAGGAGGGAGAGAAATGGGACAATATGAGCTTTTCAAAAAAAAAAAAAAAAAACCCAAAAAACGCTTTTCTTTATCAGAATACCGTTTTCAACAAAGCATCATACTGCTGCTGTTTTGGAACAATTATTTCCACGCGCGTTATGCCGAAACCCACTTCCCTCTGCTCTCTGTGGTCCTAGCAAAGCGCTTTTGCATTTTATTTTTTTATTTTTTGCAAGGAGTTTTTGTTGCCCGCCATGAAACGACCACACTGCAGGTCACCATCCCAGCAGGTTTGGGACTTTCAAACTCCTTCCTCCACGCGATGAGGATGGCCTCTCCAATCGCACGGCCAAACGAACAGCCTCAGCTCATGAATTCATAAATGTCAAGTATGTTTAATTTTGGCTGCCACGTCTCTGATGAGTTCAAGACCCTGGGAGGAGGAAGAGGAGGAGGAGGAAGAGGAGGGGGCCCTGAACATGTGACAGACGGCATGGGAGGAACGCCTCCGTTCGGCTGATGGGGACGGTTCTGTGCTGCTCAAATCAAATCACGTTGTCAAAACAAAGCCAGCAGTCAGAATGCAGTTGATTAGGTATATTAGTTTGGCAACAGGTAACATTTTCGTTGGTGAGGTTTTTTTTTTGCTGTTTTTTTTTAGTGTGGAAAAAGAGGATGTGCTGTGCCGGGTTGAGTGAGTTTCTGTAATCACTTTGTGTTTTCTCGCCTGTGACTTCAGCGCTGTGTCTCATCGTTAAGACGTTTTGGCACCAGACACATCGAGACGTTATCATAGAAGTTGTGAGTCAGTAGGAATTCAATTTATTCATGTCAAAACTCGTCCAAGTAATTGTGAACATGTCATCGTGGACGGTGACGCTGTGGGCAGGAAAGGATCTCCAGTAGCAGTCGGTCTTGCAACGAATCTCGAAGAGGCTTCTGACTGAAGAGAAATTGAGCTTCAAACAGCTCATTTCCCCCCCCAAAAAAAGAAATGTCCATGTCAAACTTTGATAGCTGCGATGCACGACAGGAAGCTGTGGAGTTGGTATTGCCTTCATCGCTTGATGTTTTTCATAGACATTTATATTTTAACATTAAAAGGATTTTCAACAAATTCTGGCTTTGTTATAGATAATGGTCGACTTTGCTGAGGACTTTCAAGATGGCTTCCTGGCATTTCTAACTTTCTTATTTTGTCACCTACAACTGTAGTTTCAGAATAGGGAAGAAGTAGCTGCTGAAGTGGTGCAACGACTGCAGAGATCCAAACACAAAGCAGAAAGAGGACAGACATATCGGACTCCAATTAACAACGCAGCCAGAGGTGATGACTAAATGAACGCGTGTTGCATAGAAGCTGGAGACGTCAAATCTGCTCAGAACGGAGGAAGGAAAAGCTTCCAGCTGAGCATAACGTTTTCTCCCAGGTAGCTTTAAGCTTCCTTTTTTTTGCGTTATGCATTTTCAACTTTTAGGTCCTTCTTTCAAAATGCAAACCATAAAGAAAGTCATCAAACACCAGATAAGATATTGACTGCTCATAAACTCTCAGAGACCTCTGCCAATGTGCTATTTTCTTCTTCTTCTTTTTTTTTTGTCACCATTAGTGTGGAGTTGTGTGAGCTAACTACTAGAAATAAAATATGGGATTATTCCGTCGTTCGTTTTTTTTTCTAGCTGCAAAAATGATCTTAACTCTGTAATCCAATTTAAAAGCGTGATCAAACGTGGCTACACAAATCCGACATTCCACTGAACGTAAAAGGCTCTGCGTGTGTAGCTCTCACTCTATAGGCTTGAAACACACACACGCACGCACACACACACACACACGCACGCACACACACACACACACACACACACTACACAAGCACATACTGTGAAGCTGAACTTGTGTAGTATTGGATGAGGATGAAATCGTTCTGCCGTGTCAGAAGGCTCTTTCACCCTACCGGCTGCTGGCTGTCGTATTTTCCACTGTGGGCTGGAGCAGCAGAACCTTCAGGCCCAATAGAGCCCTCATTCATTCACCAGAGCGAGGGAGGAAACTGCAGGCTGCACCAAGGAATGGCGACTCACAACATATTTCATGCACACAGAGAGAGAGAGAGAGAGAGAGAGAGAGAGCTGCAGTCATGATTCGAGTTCAGGTCGACATTTGTAATTAAATGGAGAGGTCACCAAGCTTGTTTGTTTTTCTACACAAACTCGTGCATGATTGCGTAGCGGAAGGAAAACTGATATTTTCCACATTTTTACAAATAAAAATCTTTAATAAAAAAAAAAAAAAAACGTGGCAGACGTGCATTTGGGCTCCCTGATTCAATAATGTGTAGATTCGCTTTTTAATGCAGTTTTAAATATTTGGGTTATGTCTTTATGGGGGCCCATTTAGCCTGTCATAAGAAGAAAAAAAAAAGGAAGGCTTCATTTTTCTAATTCACATTTTCATCATGTTATTTATTCATTTATAAGCTAAAGACTTAGCATGCTAAATATCCCGTTTGAATCTAAATATTTCATTAGATAAAGCTAAATGTTTAGCTCCAATCTAAGTATCTGAGTAGCTAGATAGTCAGCTGCCTACATCATTATGTAGATTATGTAAATTCAGTGGTGAATGTCTTGAAAATGTCTCAAGATGAAGCTGAACCTTTGCGCTAGAAAAGAGAGAAACAAACAGTGGTGAGGATATTAGAAAGCAGCAGTTTATAAAAAGGTTCAGAGACCGAGCTTTCATTGTGATAGTCCACTTCCGGTTGTCGTCGTCAAGTGAATTTTCATATTACGTAAAAATTTAGCTTCAAACTAAATGGGGCTGCGTATTTATCCTGCTCACTGCAATGACGTGTGTAAGTGAATGAACGACACGGTGAAAGTACGACTTTGAAAAATGAAGCCCCCGGTTTTTTCTCCTTCGAATTAATGCAGCTAATCTTTGACTGTAAGCTTTACAAAAGGTGTCTTTTACCATCTTTGAGGTTCTAGAGAGTCTGATGTTTTAGTCAGATGTGATGAATAACGCCTGTGAAAACCAAACGTCACACATTGATTGATTCAGATTTAAACTTTGACTGGGAACTAAAATGATCTTTAGTTTGATATCCTTGGTGCGTAATGCAGGTCTGCTTTTGTGACTAATCGGATGCACGTGAGACGAGTGTCTGTATGTACCTCTCTGGTCCCACCTCACAACAAAAGGTGATCTGCGTCAAGCGAGTCGAACTCCCGTGTTTTCCTCCTCCTCCGAGGAGGAGGAGGGAGCCGTGTTCAGCTCCTGGTTCTCCTGTAGACGTGTTTTCATGTGCGCTCTGCTGCGACATGGAAGCCGAGCTCGACGCGACTCGATAATGAGAATTGTCTCGGTGAAACGCCGGGCTTCCTGGCTGCCTAATCCCTTCCACGCTCACGTGCACCACGGGATGTTCCTGAGGTACATGCCATTTCGTGTGGGGATATTTTGCCCCCACCCCCTCATCGTGTGTCATGAGTTCTACCGATGGTGTCAGGCTGCATGCTGGAACCACAATGAAGAAGCTGTTCAGACAGAGGCCTGGTGGGCAGAGCGGTGTCTGGCTCATCGTACGGCGGTGAAGCTGAAGAAAGGCAGCGCTGAGGTTCATGTTGATTCAAAAACAACAACAAAAAAAAAAACGTAATCTCAGGTGGCGGGCCCCTTCAGCTCTAATGAAACGGCTCAGGCAAAAATACAAAATTTTGATTGGAGGAAACGTGTGTACTTCTTTTTTTTCTTTTTCTTTGTTGTCATTTTGTAATTTTCAGGTAGATAAAGTATTGTATTGTTTGATGTCTAAATGTGTTGAAATACCTTTAAAGGGGCAGTATTGTGTATAGTACCATGTTAACACAATCAAGTTAACTTCATTTGTTATGAAATTATATATATATATCACATATAAAAATTGAATGCTTTAAAATTGGGCCTCTGTCTCTTTAAAAGATCCTGCTTTCAGGAAGTCATCACAACATGGATCCTCTATTAGCCCTTCACCAGGTGTTTGCTAATTGCAGCTGGCTAGTCTGAAGGAGCTGAGTGTGGGAGTGTCGGAGGAGATGCTCTGTAAGGTGGAAACTACAGCTCCAAGGAGGAGCTTCGCCTCGAGGGCGGGGCTTGGTGCACCCAGGCGTTTGTTTGGTTGCCGTGGGAGATTAAAGGATTTCTCAGACATGCATGAAAGAATCAAAGCAACACTCCAGGTGTGTGTTTCGACGAAAGAATCAAAGCTCAAACAAGTCGGTGTTAAAGGCCGTATTAAAACCTGATGAAGTCTTGAGTCTTTTCCTCGGTTTGCTACTCATTCTCTCCCGTCTCTCTCAAACCCTGTAAATGTAAACATGTTGCGCCCCGAGAAACATGTGACCGCATGGGGAGGAAAAAAAAATAAATCAGGGAGTTGAAAACCATGGAGTCATGTGAAACAAACGAATTTGAATCGTAGCTGTCCTGCAGTGGACCTGATTTCTTTTCCAGCCGTTCCCAGAGCCAAAAAATTCTTGAAACTCCAGAATTTTTTAACGTCACTGGAAACTTAACGCCTTTGGGTGTCGGTAACTCCATTAAAAAAAGAAAAAAAAAAATGCAACAATTGAGTCAGCTGTGAGAAGAGTAAGAAATGGCAGACTGGAAGGCAGAGTGTGAACCAGTCCACCAGTTTTATTCGCCCCTTGATAGCAGAGTTTCCATTCTTCCATATCCCCACCTAGAACGCCGAGCCAACGAGGTCAGAGCTTTGTCCGTTTCCTTCACTCTTTCTTTCCGTCTCCTCTCAGTGGACGTTTCGCCGGCCTCCATGTGACTCAGACTCGTTACTGCGACTCGGAGGGTTAAATGGTTTTTCGCCAGCAGGCCACTCATTCTCACAGATGAGAAGCAGGTTTTTCTTTTTTCTTTTCTTCTAAATCTCAGAGTGAATCTTCGACCCGAGGGATGGGCTTTTCTTTTGGGTAAGGCCCAATTTTCCACTCCACAGATGTTCCTTTAAACTTTCAGACATTTTTAGAAAACAGATATTCTTATTCCTGCTTCTTATTGAACCGTGAACACTTTTAAACTCAACACGGCTGAAACTTCTGATGGCTGCCGCTGTCCTCTGTTGTAAGTTTAGCAAACTATTCTTTTGCTCTTGAAGATTATGAATAACAGGAACTTTGTCAAATCAACTTTAATGGCTTAAAAAAAAATTATTGTGTTCAAAAATGTTGATTTTTTTGGGGGGGGGATATTTGAGACATTCTTCAATTCCAATGTTCCTTAGAATTTAAAGTCTATTGATCTTTGAGAATCTGTTCACGTACAATTATGCTGTTACCATTATATTGCTTCAAAATGGTCTCAAAGCAACAATATTATCGTTTATCGCAATAACTTCAGGGACGATTTATCGTCCAGCAGAACTGTGACAGGCCTGGACATCGCAACAGGAGAAATACATTTATCTGCATAAGACTGATTTTCTTTCAGGTTTTTTTTTTGTTGTTTTTTTTCCCATGCTGAACTCATCTCACCCACGTTTTGAAAAAACAGAAGTAAAGGAGGTTTTTGAAGTAAGCAACGCCGTCCCGCTCCACGACACCCCCGGCCTTTTACCTCCCTTTGTTTGCCGCTGAGCCGCCGCGGCCCGTGGATGTCACATTGTGTTCGCGACAAAAGCCAAGACTGCCCCGGCTGCAACCAAATTCATATTTAGAAAAGGTCGCGATTGTGCCTGTGTGAATAGTGTGGCTCCAAAGACCGGCCCCGGGGCCTGTCAACCATATTCCGCTCCTTGGCTCGTAACAGCTTCAGACTGCTGCAATAAAACCCTCGTCTGCTCGCTCACCGCCTCCTCCCCGCATTGTGGCGGGTATCAGAGCGGGGATTGTGATCTCTGCACTTTTTGAGGCTGAATGCAGATCTTGAAGGAAACGCTGTTGTTAGTTATTCAAAACACTACCCTGAGGTGTTCTGTCGGGCTGACGGAGAAGGCTTGGTGGGACTGAAAACTGAGACAATGTGGTTTCTGACCCGGCGGGGGTTGGCAAGGGGTGAGATTGGCAGCCCTAGGGCTGCTAGCGAGAGCTTTTGATTAATGACGCTCCAGCGGTGCGACGATCACTCTGCACCAAAAGGGTGCGATCAGTCTGTCTGGTGGCTGCTGCGGAAGCCGGACTCGCACCACGTTGACCCCGTCACCTGATGTCCAACAAGTGTTGTGCCTCCCAACTTGTCCCTAAGCGTTGGCGCTGGAGGAAGCGCAGCAAAGCGCGAAGCAACACCTCCTCCCTCTTTTTTCCCTTTCTCCTGCATTTCTTCTGCTCCGATGCTTTGTCGTCTGTCTGGAAACACAAACTCTCTTCTTTGCACGCAAAAGCGAAACTGTGTAAAAGTAAGCGGTTGCATCAACTGTTGTCCGAGTTTACACGACTTAAATATCCTTTTTGTATCGTCGGTTTCGACTTATTTGAAGAACCACATTTCACACGGATGCAGCCGTTAACTACAAAAGAGATAATATGTAGTTTTATTGCCACTTTTCTAATTATCCCAATAGAACCACAAAATACAACTTCAGGCGCGGCCCGAACAACACAAACTCGTAGTTGGTTTTTTTTTAATGTGTTTTATGTGATAGATTAGCACAAATAGCACATCATTGCAAAGAGGAATTAAATAGATGCATGAATTTAAAAGTGGGGTGTGCATTTGCCTAAATAAAATTCCCTGGATTTAATTCGCTCACGTGATCAGTAGTTTGGTTCCTCTGTGTGTAAATTCGATAGATACGAATTTAATCTTCGTATCTATCCGGTCGTTCTGTGAACAGCAGTCATGTAGAATATTACAGGGGCTGTGTATAAATATGCACCATAAAAACAAACCTGAAAACTGAAGGAAAAAAAAAAAGCAGAATATCTTTCTTCTCACTTTAGTCCTGATAAAATTAACAACGCAAAAAAAAAAAAAACTGGAACGTGTGTGGATGTTTTTTTGCCAACACTTAAGAGCAAGATGTACGTTCTGAGCTTCAATAAATTTCAGTATTTTGTTTTTACTGGAATTAAACCGGCGGAGTTGCTCAAAAAGACAAATAAATAAAAGTAAGAAAACGTCCAAAATAGGAGTCAAAATCTGCGTCTCAGTGGTTCCGACGTATTGGCGCATTATTGATTAGAAGCCTACTTTTGCCAATTAGCAAGCAGAAAAGAAATCGTGTCTCATCATTTCTACTGAAATGATGCAAGCTGTAGTTCATTAAGTGCTTTTCCTCACGCACATTTTCACGGCACGTACAAGACCGAGCTGCTGTGGTTTTCCGTCCCCAATCAAGAAAACATTGGGAAATAAAAACATATCTGGAAAACAGATTGGGGCAGCACAGGGCTGGGATACCGATGGGGCGGATTGGAGAGGATTTGGTCCTTTAAATAGAAGCACCTGTTCAGTTTGGATTAGTACAAAGCAGAGCTCTATTTTGGTCCACTATGGATGTTTCCTAATCCCGCCCCGCGACCCCACGGCTGCCTGCGAAGCCGAGCTGTGGCGCTGCAGTTTGAGGTTGTGGTGGGTCGGAATCACGCTGAACTGGCACGACACCAGAACGTTACTGGTGCAGATGTCTGCACGGGTCGGAGGAAGCTGTCCTCTTTCCACCGCAAGTGTTAGAGAGCAAGTCGTTTATTTATTTAGTTATTTATTTCTTAATCTGGGAGCTGAGTTCCAGCTGATAGTCTTGAGGGGGGAGAAGATGCCTAAGACATAAAATCTCAGTTAGTTTGCAAAAAATTAATTGTTTGACGAAAACTATTTGCTGCTCTCTCAGATACAGGTTTTCATTCCGATGGGAAGGTTTAAAGTGTTGAAGTGAAGTTAATTAGTATTAACTAATTAGCAACAAGGCAGTTCAAAGTGCTTCACGCCGTAAAAACGTCGCACACCCGCCAATTATGTATCGAGCCATAAGTGTTACATTTTGTCAGCAAAACACACGTCAAATATGTTGATCAGCTTTCCAGTCATTATGAACTCGAAACGGGCGGCGTTTTAGTCGATATTTAAAGGAGCCCTGTGCTTTGCAGTTTTCTGAAAGTTTGCTCCAGATTTGTGGGGCGTAGAAGCTGAATGCTGCTTCTCCGTGTTTGGCTCTGGTTCTGGAGACGCAGAGCAGATCAGAACCAGAACCAGAACCAGAAGACCCGACTAGTCTGAGGGTCGATACGACATTTTTTTTTTTTGCATGAACGCGTTGTACTTTCTTAGATGCTGAAAAGCGAACAGATTGCAGATAGTGGTAAAGCGTAAATGTCTCCTTCCAGCTGGCAGAAGATTGCTCTTTTATTTGGTGAGATGCTTTGAGACTTGCCATCAGACCTGTTGTCAGGTCAGACTGAACCATTCAGTGATGGTTATCAGCCACTGGGACTCAGCGGGAGGACGTTAAACCTGCCACCGATGTGCTCCGTCCTCCGGGTTCAGAACAGGCAGAGGTGGTTTTAGTGACACTTTAACGGGACATGGCGTCTCTTTGTTTTTCTCGTTAGACATATGTGTCGTAACATTCTGCTGAATTCACTAAATCATTCTGATTCACGCAGATGTATCCACTCAAATCTCAGCTAAAAAAAAAAAAGTAAAAATCAAGATGTTGTAGTTTATCTTTTATCTCCTGCTGTGTGTTTTTTTTTTTTTTTTTTATCTTTTTATATCGAGCTCTAATTGTTTTCAGAAGATCTCCCAGTCCCATCCAGCCAACTCATGAGGATTTTTTTCTTTTTTTTTTTCTTCCTTTTGGCTGACTTCAAACAAACTAAATCACAGATGACTCTACTCCACCTATAATTAGGTCAGTGTGTGTATTTATAAACCAAGTTCTTTTTTTTTTTTTTCCTTTCTGTCTTTCTTTCTTTCTTTTTTTCTTCTTCTTCCCTAAGACCACAAAGCAAAAACCGAGCTGGTTTCGGCTAAATGGCCCAAAATTGCGCTCGCAGTAAACAGCCATTATCACTCGCCCTCATTAGCGTCAGCCTCGCCCAGAGTGAGATGAAGTCTTCCCGCGAACGTGTCGTCGCTGTAAAAAAAAAAAAGCCCAGCGGAGCAGCTCCAGAGAAACAGCTCAGCGACCCCTCTGAGCGGATCAGGCATTAGGGTGGAGGCGAGGGCGGGGTTGGGACGGCGAGGCCACGATCGCAGGCCTCTGAGCCACGGCGAGGCGACTTATAAGTTGCCTCCCGCCTCCTTCTTCCTTATGCGACATCCGCAGCATCCTTTGCCGAGCCTGTGAAGACCCGCGAAGTTGTAAATGACGCCGTCGCTCCATCGGATGCCGCTTTCCTTCCCAGCGTCTGCAGGTTTACACGGAAGCGTTGCCATTCGTCCACACACAATATCGCAAGACGACGTCCACAACTTAACTATGTGTGCGGCTTAACACACATTATTGTGTATTATTGTGTTATTGAAATTGCCACCATGTCTTGATAATATATAAGAGAAAAAAATTGATCTCCTTTGCCTTCTTTCATTGCTGACTATAAACAACCAATCAGAGCCAGGAGGCGGGTCTCAGCGCTGTCAGTCACCCCTTGTGTGACGGTGCTCATTCCCCCCTTGCTATATCTTCTTTCTGATAGTAGAGACTGTTGTGAACGCTAAGGCTAGGTAGCATGGCCACCGATAAAAAGGTTTTTCTGGGACAGTATGTTGTTTCTCCACCATTAGCACATTGGTTCAGCAGGCACATGAGGATGATTGGCAGCGTTTAAACCCAAATCCTGCCTCTGATTGATTGTTTTTGATTGGCAGTGATGCATTTCTTCAGATAGCAATACTAGCTCAGGGAAATCAATCTTTTCACATGTCAACTGTCTCGTGTCATACCGTCACAACATAGTGGCAGTTTTAGCAAATACGTAAAAAATAAATAAATAAATAAAAAATTTAAATAAAAGTTACAAACTGCAGCTTTAATCTTTCTCACTTACAGGAGATGTTCAACCATTACGTTTAAAAGAATGAATCCCTGAATTGTGGGCGCACCGATTCACTGGCCAGCCTATTTATCAGAGCCAGTTTCGTCATTTTTGGGAGATCGGTGTTTTGCTGACGCTGCACGTTTGCAGTTAGCAATAGTCAACCCACTGTTGTCTACTCAGCAATTTTCTTGCTGTGTTCAGTGACATTTCAGACAGAAACATTCGGTATGGACCAAAATCGTAATTGGCAGGTCAAGCTTCTTATAGGGTCAGTCATCGGATATCAGCCGGTGAACTGCAATCTGGTCCTCTGAGGAATCGATGACAATATGACGTCTTTCACCAAATTAAATGAAAGACATTTTAAAATTCACGGTGAAACTGTATTTTGCACTCGACCCGCCGAAAGAATTTATGAACGCACAGGGCAGTGAGGGCTGGAGCAAAAAATGACTCTGAATGCTGTTCTTGTTTCTTCTTGTTATTTACAAAAAAACGAAACAACAAACAAAAAAAAAAAAAACAACCACATGATGATCGTAAATCTGCTTCGGTAGTGGCAGCTTCGTTCCGAGCCACGGGCCATCAGCCGCTATGGTTTCTCTGATGTGCCGGTTTGTGAACGCAGACCTGGACGCTCCATCGACTCTTCATTACTGCAGAGGCTGATTTTGTTGCTGGTGGGGCCAGGATGCTGTAACAGAGGCTGTGTGGGTTTAATGTCAGCGGCCTATATTTACTGCTGTTCTCTGGCAGCCTGCTTGCCAGCTAAGCAGAGCTCTCAGGGAAAGACTGCCACTTGTTGATGTAACGTGCGAACACATTTCCACCCAACCCCCGATTTGCCTTGTGTTTTTTTTTTTTAATGGCTGCTTTTCGGGGTGAATGCGTCCAGTCGTGTAGCTCTGCTCCACAACGTGCCGCATGTTCGGAAAGCGGGTCAGAA
This sequence comes from Poeciliopsis turrubarensis, assembly GCA_010277015.1. Taxonomy (NCBI): domain Eukaryota; kingdom Metazoa; phylum Chordata; class Actinopteri; order Cyprinodontiformes; family Poeciliidae; genus Poeciliopsis; species Poeciliopsis turrubarensis. The sequence goes on from VMRN01000034.1 coordinate 2,400,880, forward strand.
GCGTTTGCTGACCCTCGCCGCCCACTTTCTGTTCCTTTCTTTGTTCCCAAGTACTCAGAGAACACAGATAGGATTCTGCCCAGCGCGGCCAGCCGCTTTTCTTTTTTTTTTTTTTTTTCTCACTAAATGGAATCATTGTGTTGTTTTGTTGCTGCATGTTAAATCAATGGGATCCTTTGTTCTCCGTGCAGCATGCAGGACGACGAGGCCCGGCCCGTACAGACGTGTCATGATTGCGGCTTGTTGACCGTATAGTCTCAGCAGTTTGGGGAGTTTTTGTTTTTGTTTTGTGTGTGTGTGTGTGTGTGTGTGTGTCATTTCAGGACTAGCACTTTGTCAACCAAAGTCCAACCAGAGTAGAAATGCAGGAATCATATCAGATTCCCACCACACCTTTTCTTTTTCTCAGCCACAGCGGAAGGAAGTCTTACCCGCCGGTTCATTCGTGGATGTGTTTCCGTCTGCATGATTTGCGGCCCGGCCTTCCGCGCCTCCGGCTGATTTCACGCCGCTCCCTTGCACGATGGCGAGGAAGATAAATCCCTGTGTGACAATTCACAATTAATACTCCTACAGATGCGAGGCGATCGCAGATGAGTTCCTTCTGCCGGAGGGAGCTGCGCGTGTGGGAAGCTGTGCAGGCGGAAACGGAGGGAGGAGGAAGATTGGCGGGAACCGGCGATCTTTGGGGAGGTTCAGCGAAAGCACCTGCCTCGGTTCTGGGACTCGTGATGGATGAAGAGAAACAACTGAGCAGGGGAGAGGAGAGGGAGGCGGTCTTGATTCTGAAGCAAAGAACATTTTGTCCTAAAAGGTTCCCTTGAGGCAGAGCAAATCACAGGGCCATGCTAAACATGGGGCTCATTTGTGTTCGAGAATCGATTATTTTTAAAGCACCTAAAGCTAAATACTTATCGCTTTGTGAAACTCAAAAGTAGCTCTCATTAAAGTCTTCTAAACCTCCGTGGCCTGACCAAATGTATGCTTTCCCTGGTGTAATTTCAAGATTGGCTCTTGCATTATCATTATTATTATTATTTTTTTGGCATGATTAAAACATTACTACATTTTTCCAAAACTCCCTAAAGTTATAACAAAAGGGCAACCAAATTGGCTCGCTGCGTTGAGTCTGCACCGAGTTTTTACTTTGCGTGCCAGTTGGCTGCGGCTGGCGCTCATTAGTTCGCTGAGCAAAATCAGGAAGTTGTTTGGTGAAAACATCACAGGATTACTTTTTTTTTTTTTTTTTTTAATAAAACCCAGTCTACTCATTTGAATAGGCCTGTCAGGTTGAGCTTTGCTGGACAATAAACTATCCCAGAAGTCATTGGGGTGCTTATTAATATTTTTGTTTTGAGACCATTTTCAAGTAATATAATGGAAATGGCAACAAAACATTCTCAAAGATGAAGAAACTTTTAATTCTAATTTACATTTAACACTGGAACTTTAAAACGTTCTGCATATACAAAATGAATAATAATAAAAAAAAAAAACACATTAAATGAATTATGAAGACTCTGTAAAGAAAGTTGTTACTAAAAAAATTGAAATAAAAAGGCCGAAGCACCCTGAAATGTCTGTCATCCAGGTTTTGGTTGAAAGAGATAAAGAAAAGAGAAAAACAATAAATCATAGAAATGATTGAACTCGCCATCATCCATTTAATTGAGTTATTGCTTGTTGCGACATCTAAATAGAAACATATATATAAGCCGTTTGAACCTGAAAGAATACCCTTCATAAGCAAAAAAAAAAACAAACAAAAAAAAAAAACATAACGACAGTCACAGAGAACATTCTACTGAGCTGCTACCTCCGATCACTGACAAGCAGAGCACTGACTCACACCAGCTCACAGATCATTGAGGCGTGAGTGTGCAGGATGCAGTCGTCTACCTGCAGCTCTGAATGCTTCAACATCTGCTGAATGCTCTGAGGACTGGGTCTTTAGACTTCCTCTGGGCTTCCAGAGCGATCTAACCAGCACGGCTCAGCTGGAAGGAACCGGAGTTGATCGTCGTCTGCTGCCTGTGCCATTAAGTAGCTCTCCAGCTGACAGCAGAGTGCAACGGCTTTACAAAAAAGCGTCGGTGTGGAGTACACAGTGTGGGAATCCTTTCCAAGTTTGCTCGCTTGCATAGAAAGGATCAGTCTCTCAGATTTAGGTGTTTCCTGTACTTTAATGAAAAGAATCAAACCTTCAAACCTGGCAAATCAAAGATTCAGAGCCATCCACTGATGGGTCAAAGTCTAGACACTGGCAGTGCTGCTTTCTAACCCTAAACTTCTTTCTTTATTTGGGTGTATTGTCTTCATTGTTGTGAGTGGTGTGGAATAGGTTCTCCATCAATTCTACGTCATCTTGTTCGTTGGCTTCTTCAGGCCATAAAGTCATTATGTAAACATAGCAGGAGGTTTCCATCTCTGTAGATTGGTGTCTCTAGAGTTTTCAACTCTTTTTTCCCCCCAAGCACACCAAATGCCAAATAAGTTTCCGTTAAACCTCGTCTGAATCGTTCAGAAGTTCACAGTCAAAACTAAAATGAACATGTGGCTTCAGTACAGCTCTGCCAGGCTTCAGTGCATCATCCTGTCATGTGGTACCAACGGTGTTCGTGGTGACTGTTGTCCAATTGCCTTCGGGTCATTAACAAGTTGTTGTGTTCTGATTGTCTGTGTTTTCCTTGATCGTCCTCATCCGATCACGAAAAACATTCCCAAGTGTCACGCAAGCATTTTTGTATCAAGCATCTTGTTTGTGTGTTCTGAAGCCCATCCCACCCATCAAAGGGATACTATGGACAAGTTTGGTTGGTCGGTTGGTTGATTGATAAATTGGTTGGTTGGTTGATCATTTGGTCAATTATTGTGACACATGGGCCCATAACCAAACTAACTAACCATAACCAAACAATCTAATCTAATCGTTGAATATGTCAGGACAGAGCAAGTTATGTTACATAAAAATCAGTCCCAGGTTTAATGAGTGATGTTGCCCTAACAACCAAACCTCAGTGTCACAAAGATGAGGATCCCCAGACAAATCACCAAGGTATCATTTTGTAAGTACCTTGGTGCCAACAGCAAACTAAAAGTGTGAAAGGTCTCATCTGTTGGGAGGAGTGAGGAGCTTTGTTTTGTTTTGTTTTTTTTGTTTATGCACATAAAGAGGACAGTTTCTGATGTATTTGAAGGTTCAGAAGCTCTTTGTGTTGTTCTGTGTCTGAAAGACAGGAAGGACTGAATAAAGTGGCCAGTAGGACCAGCATTTCTTTCTCTTTCAAAATCTAAAAGAAACAATGGGGAACGTTTCCACCTTGGAACGACGGGGCATCAATAAAAGTTCAGAAACAGCAGATATAAATTGTTATGCTTTTTATTCACAAGAAATATCTGATGTATCAATTCTGTTTAATTGTGTGTTGCAGGTCATGGGTGACGTAATGTCTAATTATTAGCTAGTTGAAAGCATAAAATCTTTGACAAAAAGGTGTCGAATCTGTGTTTGTTCACAGAATTAATCATGTGGATGGATCGTCTGCGTCATGCTACATTAATCCATCGTCTATAGCGTCGTGCGTTGCGAAGGGGCTGGTGCCTGTCTGCAGTTGTTAGCTGAGACACAGGGTGCACTTTGGATAGGTCACCAATCCATCGCAGAGACACAAACCAGGAACACTTAAATCTTGTTTTTAGACTTTTGGAGGAAGCCAGAGAGAAACCGCACAGGCACAGGCTGACCACGCCGGGATTCAAACCCAGGACTTTCTTGTTGCAAGGCAACGGGGCCACCACCAACCGCGCCACAGTGCCGAACATCCTGAAACCATGTTTCCTTCTCAATCTGTGGAGGGCAAATTCTGTTACTTTGATTCGGTCTTCATCCTCAGTGAAAATGATCCTCACGAGCACAAACATTTGTACGTAGCTTGGCCAAACGCTCGTTTGACATCAGCAATTCACGAGATGAAAACGCAGAGGGAGGCACATCTGGTCAGCTGTGGTGGGAGGGCAGTTCTGGTCCCGGGCCTGCTCTGTCATAATGCATCCAGCCATGTAAAGCGCCCAATGGAGGCGGGGCCTGTTCCGGCGCCCACCACCGCGCCACAAAAACCTCCCTTCAGTACGACGGTGGTGCACTTCATATGGAGCACATACACTCCATTGTGGGCTTTAAAAACACACACTTTTAAAAATACTGAGGTGTTGGCTTACTGAACAAAGAGCCCCTTGTGCTGAGCAGAGACCTTACATTGTTGATGCCTGATAAAAGGGTATTTCAGGATTATGAAGAGGAGGAATGTTCTGATTTTGTTTTTCTTTTTTTTTTTTTGAGAGAGAACAAGTTACGTCTCTTTTTTCCTGCTTTTATAAGGCAAAATGTGAGCCAAGCTGAGGTGGGTGGTAGTGATTTCAACTTACTCGAGTTAACGTTTTGAAGAAAATGGATTTATAAGAGTGGTTTTACTACACCGCAGTTTTTTTTTTCTTTTTTCTTTTATCCGTTTTGAAGGAAAGCTACTCTGAGCTGAACACAATTTCTGTACTGCTTCACAGCGGGTCGTTTCGCCGAGTGCAGAACAGGAACAGTTTCACCAGCCAGAGACACTCATAGGCACAAAGCCAAACAGTTTACGTTAAAGTGACTTCTTATGCATGCGAGCTGCTCTTCTCTAAACTTGTTTTTCATCTGCTGACACGGTTGTGCCATTTGGAGGTCAAGTAAACATGCAGTGTATCGAAAATCTCATCCGTTGATATTTTGTTTCACCTTTGAAAAAAAAAGACTTTACATCTTTTACATATTCCATATTTTCCATAATACATATCTGAGTTAGCTTTTCAAAGCATGTCTGTGATTAATTGTTGTTCAGGTCAACGTGACAACGCCTGACTTTCAGTCGTTGTAACAGAGGCGCACCGATTCATCGGTCAGCCGGTCACCGGGCCTGATGCTTACGTGTGAAATCGGCATGATTTACATTTATGCAGCTGTTTCCAGTTGGGACGGTTATTTTTTATTTTTTGCAAACCTTATACTCAGGTCACTTTACTGGTGGTTTAGGTTGTTTTGTTCGTTTGTCTGAAAACCTCACGGTTTTGTAAAGGCAAAATAATGCAGTGGACTTTGTGGTAAGAGGCTCAAATCAGACCTGCAGTCTGAGGCGGTATGAAACTTTGTTTTTTAAGCTGTGAGAAATGAAAGACTAAAGGAACTGACCCGGTCTGGTGTCGTCCATCTCTGCCACCCTCCGTATCAGCCTGCGCTTGAATCAAACTGATTGATAAGCAGCTTATTAGGCTGATGGGCTCTGCTGGGGCAGAAGAAGAAGAAGAAGAAAAAAAAAAAACACATCGGCTAATAAGCTGGAATTAACATCCAAGCACAATTTGCTGAGGCTTGGCACCGGCCACTTTGGCCAGTTTAGCTTTGGCAATTACCCGAATGGGAATTGCATTATCGCACAATATGACTGATGCTGTTATTTTTATACAGCGGCGCCCGTCCTGCGCAGCTTAAATGTTATTGGTGGCATGTTTTTATTCTTAAGTTGATGAGCTGTGTTTGTGCTTCTGATTTAATCCGTTTTTTTGGGACTTGTGAAAGAATATCCTGATCTAAATATCCCCAGTAATAGAGTGTGGATAAGCAATCAGCCTCTCTGCCTGCACAGACGCAATGTGACACACATTTGTGCGTGCAATTTTGTTATTCCCCCAAAGATCTTATGAAAAAACCCCAAACCTTTCATAATTGCTAAAGCTGCTTTTCCATTGCAAATGTGCAAAACATTGTCCATATTCCACTAAATTTCACGCAGTGAGTCATTAAATAACATGCGGCCTGTCGTCTCCTACCGCTTTCTGTCGTCTTCTTCGTCTTTTCCGTCAGTGACATGCGATAACGTCGGGCCCTGCTCTACCCATGTTTTAATGTGTTTGTCTTATTTTGTTCTTTCGGTGGACTGTAGTGAGACACATTTTAAAGGCTGGCTCCAATTCTTGTTGATAACATGACACAAAAAAGTGCTTCCTTTGCAGTTTTGCAAAATAAACTCATTTTGATACAACCGCTTCAACCTGGCGGAAACATTTTTTACAAAAATAAAAGGTTTTTTTTTTTGTTTTTTTTTTCAAAATTGCCGCACTTCAGTTCTAATTTACTCAATTTAAGCCCAGCTTAAGTTGGCTGTGCGGCGAAACAAAGCTTTACCTTTATTGCAGACGAGCATCAGCTTTGAGGACACAATCTGCCAGGGTGTTTTTTGGGGGGAAGTGCTGCAGACTGAGAGCTGCTCTGTTGCATGAGGAGCAGCTTGTGTTTGTGTCGTTTCAGGCTCCTTTTCTGCTCCATCCATCTCCTTCAGAGAGCAAAAGGAGAATTGGATGGAGCAGCTCTTGGATCGGGTTTGCCGTAACAGTAGCAGTTTTGCTGGGCAAGGTGGCGGCGCGGGAGGCTCGGTTCCAGAGAGCGAAGGGTCATTGTCCATTCAGCACACAACTATTTAGGTCAACAGCTTCTTGACTTGCTTCCTAAAACTCTTGAGTGTGTTGGGTTGATCCAACCGCCCTCGGTCTCCATGTCTTTTGCTCTCTATTTATTCCTCAGCCTGTGTGTCTCTGTGCCGGCTGCTGTAATTTTGGACTACCTCCTCGGGTTTCAGCTCAGTTCCACTTATGTGCTCCTTGCTTTTTCTTGGAATAGCTTTGGAAGCCTGCTGATGGGTCATAGCTTTGTTTTGCTGGTTAAATCTAAATAAAAAAAAAATAAAAATGCATTGATCAGACCTAGTATTACGTTTGTCTACAGCTGTCGGGTCATGTGTATACCAAATGTTCAAATCACCGCCATGCCGACAGCAACAGCGGTACAGCAGAACTTGACGTTCTCACGTTTGTTGTGTTGTGCTGCAGGAAAAAAAAAAGAAAGATAAAGTTTTTTCCGTTATTTCTGTTCAGTTGGTCGATGTGCATGGTTGAGTTCTGCGTACCAATATTTCTCACAAGGTGAAATTTCCATGTTAGAGGTTGGAAAGTAAAATAAATATCCCACATGAGAGAATATCAAAAATTCAAGGGTTTTTTTTTTTGTTGTTTTTTTTTTAACCCACTGCAACCTCAAAATCTAATTTGGTTGCCATGGATATACAACATAGGTATTGCTGCAGTTGATAAAAAGAAATTACAAAGGAAAGTAGGTTGCACTTCTAAATCTTTTCAAAGTAGGCAATGTAATACATTGCTAACAAATTGTTAGATTATGACAAATGATCATTTATTCTTGCCACATTAACTATTTAAAATGTGGAGCAGCCATATTGAAAGAAGTTTTAGGATTCCCCAAAGCATTCCGATTTAGAAAACTGAAACTTTGATTTCAAGGATAAATCTTTTTTTTTTCTGATTAGAAACTCCAAAAATGTAACCATTTTATTTTTCACATTATGTTTTTTTTTTTTTTTTTTAAAGTTACTCAAGCCGACATTTGCTCTGAATCTGAGCTATATAAACACATGAACTGAAGTGAAGGTGAATTTCGGACAGAGGAGTGAAGAGGTCCTAAATGAGGAATCACAGCTGAGCGTATTTTAAGACGACAAATTCCACTGGAGCACTTTTTTGGCGCGACTGCTCTTACTGCCGCTTAAGTTCAAAACATTTGTTTCTTCAATTAAAAAAAAAAAACAAAAAATAGCTGTGATAGAATCCAACAGGTTTTGTTTTTTAATGGGACTTTTACAACAGGTTTTATAAGGTAAACACCGTCCTTTCTCCCTGTTGCCATGATGATTATACTTAAGTATTGTCAACAGCTACCGTCTAGCACGCCGCTACCTAAAAACAGCTAGCAGACCAAAACGAATGACTCCGTTGCCTCCCGAGAGGTCATAACTCTCGGCGCTCCTGACAGCGGCTGCACATGTGGGTTGTGGTGCTTCGAGCCTAGAATAAGATCGCCGAGGAATGTGACAGAGGGGAAGCCAACTTTCTTTCTCCTCTGTACGTGCTAGTCAAGCAACTGGAGGTGTCGCAGGCTGGAGGTGGCACGCTAGCTAAATCCACTCTCTCATCTGTGTCCACACCCTTGAAAGCCACTGTCCGTGTCGTGGGGACGTGCAGTTTCAGATCTGAGACTAGCAAGTTATCAAACACACACATAAGGACAACAGTTGCGCTAGCCAAAACTGCTCCGGTCCAAATACCCACTAATATCGACTACGCTTGTCTCGCTAAGCCGCAGTGTGTTTTACCTCGTTGAGCCTCATTTACAGCAGCTGACCCATGGTGCTGTACTGGTTTTCAGTTTCCCACGGGGTGTGTGTGTGTGTGTGTGTGTGTGTGTGAAAAAAAAAAAAAAAAAAAGCCAACACACATGTCCCCTGCCCCTTGGGGGGAAGTTCTGCCCTCGCCTTGCACAACACACAGTGGCTCAGAGTGTGTGTTTGGCGTGCCTCTGTGGAGACAAACGTTTCCCCAAGCTGTCTTTCATTAGGAAAAGTAATTGACGTTTATTTTATTGGATTACGAGAGCAGGGAATGGTGATTTGTTGAGTCCCCCGCCCGCCGCCCCCACGTCAGAGGCATTTCTCATTGAGTCGTGGTTAGCGAAGACGACTGAATCCTGTGGACCTCTGTCCTCTTATACAGTTTAAAACTGCTAAGATGATGAGAGATTAGGCAGATATTGTCTTGTTAGACAAATACAAATAGGAGACAATGTGCCAACTCATTCCTCCCACTCAAAGGAAACATTTCGAGGGATCAGTCAGAGCCATCTGCTCATCCCAAATGTTTATCTACATCGACCAAAAAAGAACGCTTACAAGGGATTATGTATGGAGCATCATTTTATTTTTATGGTCATTGATTTAGAAGGGGTTTTCTAATTCATATTTGCAACCAAAATGGCGCGCTCGGCGTCGGGGCAGGTCCCATTCATCTGGCAATCAGATGTCGAATGGAGTATAAATCCTTCTGTAATGAATTTCCATGCCCTCTAGTCTGTCAGTCACATCTGTGTCTATCATTCTATGCATCCTGATTCAACCTCTTGTGCCAGTGTAGTGAGAAAAAGGAAAAAAAAAACAGTCTCTAAATGTTTTTTTCAGCCATGTTGAACTGAAGTCGTCGGACATTGTTAAAAATTTCCAATGCTGATATTTCTTTAACCCCGTATTTTCCTACTCCAGCTCAGTTTTTCACTGGATGTTTCCGTCATCTCGCATTTTACGCTCCTCCACATTTGATGTTTCATTTTGTACTAACCTAAAATTATACCGTAGGTGTAAGTGTGTGGTAGATTTGTATACAAATGACAACATTTCAAAGTATGCTGTTGGAATATTTTGCAGAATTTATATTTATTCCAGAACCTTCCTGGAATAAAAGAATCAATGACTAGTTTTAAAGAAAGTGATGTCTTCCTTCAGATCACAATCATGCAGGTTTTAAATATTTATATTTTTTAAATTCAATAATAAATAAATATTCTAAACTTCTTCACGCGTTGAAATGAATTTAGGTTTGTTTCACAGAGTACTTTTTGCTAAATAATCACTGTAGAATCCCAGGTTGTAATCCTGACCAGAACTCTTTTCTGCTCCGATTCACGAAACATGGACGACCGCGAAGGCGAAACTCACTGAAACTTTGTCAAAAGTTTCACCTTTCCCTGCAGCTTTGTGTGACTTTACCTAAGACATTCAGTGTAATCGCTGTGACAGAATCTTAGTTTTTCGCTCTGTTGCTGAAAATCACGGGAATTTTTTTCCCCACGGTTTTTTTTTCTAACATTGTCTAAATAAGAAGGTGAAGAAATGTATTTGAAGTTGCATATTTCTACAGAGTTTGAATCAATAGTTTTTGATTTTGCCTTTTTTTCTTTTTGACTCACATTCTGGATTTATTTAAGTGTGCTGCATTTTTTTCCCCTCAGATTACAGCAGCCATATTCAAGAGGAGTTCAGTTGTTGTATTTGCAAACAATTTCACCTACTCCCACTTGCTAAAGCTGGAAGCTAATGAACCTACAGGCAGTATTACGTGTGTTTTAATGCTTACTTGTATTAAATATCCAAAGTAGTGAAAATCTTGCAGGAAATAAAATAAACACAGGCAACTGAAGGATCTGGTAAAATCAGAGATTCAGGGAGAAAAAAAATGTTCCACATAATATTGACGATAAAAACAATCTGCCAAATTAATAATTGATCTCGTCAGTTTTCAGACATGGCAGCGGCCCAAAAAGATTCAGCATAATCATTTTTGGTGATAAATTACAAACTAAAAATCTGCAGCAGGACGCCTCGCATGTTTTAAAGTGCGAGCTGCTTTTCTGGAACAGAAAAAATAGGTTTTCTTCACCAGGCAGCGGGTCGATAAAAATGTAAATATATGTGAAGGCAGACTTTGGGGGCAGAGTACTTCATTGCTTTTCATGCGGCCTCCTTATTATTAAAATGCAAATGACTGTGAGCAAAAAATGCACATGGAGATGAGTGCGCGCTCTTCAGCTTCTCAGGTTTCTCGGTGTGTGAGAGGCACACACCGAGAAACCTGGTCAGTAAATCAAACTCAAGAAGAAAATGATGCCAAAAACTATTAATATCCAATAACAATGGCAGCTTAAAAGTGTTCACCTGCAGGATTCATTAAAAAAAAAAAAAAAAAAAAAGAGTCAAAATGGTGTTACATTAAGACCCTGTTTTATTCCTAAATTTGCTCCTAAGCAAGTTGGACCTTGACTTGGGGAGACATCAGCCAGTTGGCAGCAAGGTTCTGACTGAACAGAAACAAAAGAGCTCGGTTAAATTGGTTGGTTTGATGGAGTCGGCCCAGATTCCAACCAGATGTTTTTATGGTTTGGGGCCATTCCAGGAAATGATGTAATCTCGCTTTATCCATTCCAAAACCAGTCTAGGTGTTCATCTGGAGTCGTTGAGGCTGTGATAAATATCCTGTTGGACTGCCCAAGTTTTAACAGTTTAGCTGTTAAAACTTACTTCATAGTTCATACCTTGACATATCCAGACACAGCTTTTCTTGCCTTTTTTAGTTCAGGTAACTTTTCTCCAGAGGCCAAGCTGTTTGGTTTGTCCACACTGGTAGCTATCGTGCTTGAAAGTGTAGACTTTTCTTGTTTGCCGCCGCCTTAGCTCACAGAGATTAGCTTTTCATCGCACCTTCAAATATGCATCCAAACCTGACTTGGCATAACTCAACAGGCTACAAATAGCTAATAATACATAAGTTATTGATGGAAAATTGACCAATTCCTACCAGGCAGATGACCACATCTGAACCCATGTACCCAGAATACATGGGTTAGCTGTTCTCATTCCTATTGTTGTTGACTGTTGTTCTATGTTTGAGAAATATCATTAAATGAAGGCTTTTCAAACGTTCCACTCTACAAAATAAGTAATACGAATGATTCGTGCTGAAATCGTATCGGGTCAGTGTCGGTATCTGCCCTGCCTTTTGTGGTGTCCGGGAAGAGCATGAATGACACTGGGAGCTGAATTTCATTTTGCCTTCTCAGGCTGTGAATGTGTGCTCCTCGCCTGACCTTCCTGGAACTGCCGGGCTCCACGCCATCAGAAAACATCCCCTTTATCGCCTCTGACAACAGACTCTGCGCTAGTGTGTGTGTGTGTGTGTATGCATGCATATGAGAAATACTGAATACTGTGTGCTGGGACGCAGAGCTTCAGGAGAGCGGCACGTCCCGAGATAGTACGGAATAAGCGACGCTGACATTTCCGTTTCCTAATTGGAGAGTGGGGATGGTTTTTGAGAGGAGGGAAAAACGTCCATCAGAGACCAATGTAGAAAAATTCTGTGAAGGACTCGTGAGTACGCTGATATATAAATATGAAAAATATTTCTACTTATGCCTCGGAGGATATATTTTTTTGTGATTTCCCTAAAGACCCTGGTCTTAAAGTCTCCTGACAGGTTGAACCCATCTGACCTGGCAACAGATTCTGGATCAGTTGAGTGTGAGCGGGCGACCGGCGCGACGCTTTCTGGGTTCAGACTTAATGAACTAATCAATAGGACGGCTCACCGGGAGCTGAATACATCACTGTAATTGTTCACAGTAGCCTGGTGGCTTTGCTTGGTGCTACAGGTGTCTGTCAAGTTCAGCTTTGGCTCTAATCCACATATAAATAAGGAAACATCTATAAAATGTTCATTATTTTAATAGCATACAGGTTTGTTCATTAATGAGTCACAATAATGAAACATTTTTTTATACTAGTGTCATATGTCTTGAAGTCAACAGGGAAAAAAGAACATCGCGAATGATTTTTAAAGTGAAACATTTGCCAAAGCACACGTTTATCTCTTTTCGGACCTTTTGGTCATGTCTCTGAAATTATGTCACCAGTGTGATTTTTGCAGTTTTAGCTCAGGCTTCAGTGATTTTGGTGTTGAACTCATAAACGTACGAGAATCTCATGACTCTCGTGTCACACTAGCAATACTTTTACATCAACTTGTCCTGGATGACATCGTCAGTTGTTGGCAGAACTGCTAATCCAGCTCATTTGCTTTCGCCGCTCCTCTTTAAATCTGTCTGGCCGGACGGTTAGAGATGCTGAAGCCTCATTTCCAAGTCTTCTGGGGTATCGGGGTCGTAGTTCAGGTATTACTCAAGCTAATCAGCTGCTCCAAGTTGTAAAAACACCTCGTTGCAGCAGTTGCTTAACTGTCCAAAGGTAAAAAAGAAAGAGTAAGAGAATGTTCTCCAAGTTGCAGAGCATCCAAAACCAGAAGGAGTAATTATCCAGACATGCCGTGCCTAAAACAAAAGAAAAAAGAACAAATCAGAAGCAACATAACAGCGCCACGTCAGCCTGCTGCCACTGTGGATGTGGGCTTCAGATTTCCTCTCAGGTGATGATGGAATGGAAATTGTCACCTATTCTTTTGAAGGCTGTTTTTGTGCCTCTGCTGTGACTCTGTGTTTGATGTTCAGAGGCTGCACGCCGCCACCTTTAGATGCCGATTGGTTGCAAGGAGCGCCCGCTCGCTCAGATCTCCGTTTTCTGACTTCGGGCATTTCGATTGTCATCGAGAATATACGGCCCAACCCGGTCCAAGTCATCACACTCCTGCACTTTTGTCAGCCAGTGCTACTGAATGAATGACTTACGCCAATTGGACCAGCTGATTGGGTTTCTCCCTCTGTTTAGTTATTTAATTTCAATTTAATTATCACACAATAAAATAGACCAGTAAACAATGCTTATAAGAACTCAAGTCTTTACTTGTTATTCCCACGCTATTAACCAGCGAGTGCGTGTCCCTAATTAGACTTTTCCGCCCACACCGTCAACTTCCAGACGACTGAGCTGGCCGCCATCAACTGCACTCCGTTTTTGTTTGCTTTTAGCAGCAGCAGCAGCTTCCCACTGTGGGTAAAAATACACGAGCCTTTGAAAGGTAAATACATCCTTTCTGGGTTTTATTGCTGTTGCATTTCTGTGAAGATGCTTTGTTTCCGATTTGTTTCATGTAGCTTTAATAACCTGGGATCCATCACTGTAGGAAAATAACCTAAGAAGCTGTTTATCACAATAGGTTGTTCTGAAAGACACAGACTGATATATCTTTATTGTGATAATTTTTTTAATATTCCATTTCTTTTTCTCTCTAACCTACTTATGCACGCCACTATGTGCTCTTTATATATGTGGTGGATGTTTGGGGAGCACTATTTGACGGGGTGTGCATAACGCCGACATGACAAAGTGTCACAAACATGATATAGCACCTGCCATAAAAGTTTACAACTGTTGTCATGAAGTCATTCGGTCAATAATGTCACTTTTAATGCAAAATTACATTAGAAGTCCATTAAAATGGTGAACGGTTGTAAACATTCATGAAAACTCCTTCATCTTCACGTTGATGTCATGTGTACGACTGTCAGGCTCATGCACACCCCGGCAAATAAAGCGTCACCGGTGTTTGTGATGGGATGTAGGTGCAATTCTCAGTCTTCTTACAACCGTAAACCAACAGGCTTTATAACTTGGGTGACGCTCAGAACAGCCGCGACTTGCTGCCGGTGACGCGGCCAAATGAAACCTCCCACCAGGCGCCGCACAGCTGATGACGAGAGAAAGGCCGGCTCTTCTTAGCAGCTCTCTATATTCTGCTTTCGCAGCTTTTCTGGAGCCACAGCTCTGAATAATTCAACGAAGCAGAAGAGGACTGTTGGGGCAGCAGAGGAGTGATGGCTTGAAGATGAAACTCAAGGCTCAAGTACCAGGAAATGCACTTTTTCGACGTCAGAATCGCCTCGAGTGGCATGGTCAAAGGGTCGAGTGAGCGCATGGCGAAGATTTGTCCTGTAAGGGTTGGCGTCATTGTGTTGAGATGTGTGGTAGAATAAGTAGGAGGTCTGTTTGTGGAGAACTGCCCCTCCCTCCTTTATTGACACCAACGTCTTAATGAGCCTCTGGCTTTAGTCTAGTTTAATATGTCCAGGATATTATTTAAGTTTACCTACAGGAGCCCATTTGGCACCGGCTGTGTTATCATTTGATTTCAGGTGATATTCATTTGCTCGTTAAGATGGAATTGCTGTAAAGTCAACAACTCAATGCAATTTATTGTCCGCTGAGGCCACATGCAGAGTCTGACGCGATGCAGTTGGGTGGATTTAATAAAAGAAATGTTTCAGGGTCTGCATAAAGTTTCATTTTTCATTTAATCAGCGTCGGATAGTAAGCCAACCCTGACAGTGTTGCATTATGACAAGTTGAGCAACAAGACGATTCAAAATGCTTAGTATGATGAAATCATAAAACATTGAACTGGTAAAATAGATGAAGAAAAATTAAAGGTCGTAATAGGGACGACAATTAATGATTTTCCAGTTGTCATTAATTGAAACAGTTTAACATTCAAAGGAAATGCTAAACAAGTGGGGCTTTAGCCTTGATTTAAACAAACTCAGCGTTCCAGCATTTTTGCATCTTTCTGGAAGTTTGTTCCATATTAGAGGAGCATAAAAGCTGAACGCTGCTGCTCCATGTTTGGTCCTGACTCTGGGGATGCAGAGCAGAACCAGAAGACCAGAGGGGTCCAGAAGGCTGAAACGGCATAACTTCATATCAACGGGTTTGCAGAACTGAGTCATTTTCTCTCGGTTGGTGTATCGATTGGGAGAGCCTGGCTAAAGAATTTTACTTCACATGAATCAGAGATGAAACGCACATATCACATGGAGATTCAAGCACGTGTTGAGCTCAAAGCGCGTACGTTTGCGGGCCTTCTTGTTCAACAGCGTCGTTTTTGTTTTTCAGGTGTCCCTGGTTGATGAAGGTCATCTCTCCCGCTGTGCCTCTCTACAATGGCCTGGTCTTCCTCTTCGTCTTGGCCAACTTCAGCATGGCAACCTTCATGGACCCTGGTATTTACCCCCGAGGTTTGTGCTTAACTCACACACCTGACCTGACTTTCTTCCCACATTCCTCATTCAAATCTCCGACAGCCACCTGCCCTGCTGCAGATGAAAACGAGCGTTTCCGTCCCCCGCTTGGCCTCGAGGAGAAAAGTTTATCGGGGGCCACATTTATCAAAGCGCTAAGCTGCGGTACACGGTGTTTCACTGCAATGTGCTCAGAAATGATAAGAACCTGTCAGGAGGAGGTTATCATGTTTCTCTTCACAAAGGGGGAATAATCAGCAGGTTGTGAAGACTGTTCCCTTCTCTTCCTGTCACATCCTGTTGGCAGCCCAAATTAAATCATAATAATTAAAACGCTGGCACGTAAAACTCTCAACAGAAAAAAAAATAAATTAAATAAAATCTAGTCTACATTGTCAAAGTGTGTGTGAAAGCTTGATAGCATGAACATCTTCCAAATGTTCTTTTTTTTTTTTTTTTTACATTTTTATTGCCTTTGGGGGAAAACGCATCTTGGTTTCCCAGGACTCTTCAAATAGCTTCAGTGTGAAAAGATTTATTTCTACTTTTATTAATCGTTCAGACAAAGGCTGACTTTTCTCATTTCTATAGTCAAAACTAGTCCAGCCCGTTTCTCTTACACCCTGCAGCGAAAAAGGAAAAACATTTCTTTTTGATTCAAGATAATGTTTCAAGTAAAGTTGCAATAAAATGTACAATTATGTGTATGAAGACGTTTATTAGCTGTTGTTAAAGCAACAACTGTCCTCAGATCTGGATAAGACGTGTGTATGAACCTAATCCACTTTTTTTCCTTTTTATTTATTGATTTATTTATTTTTTTTAAACTCAAGTCTCCACTGTACTCACAGCGTCTTCCCAGCAAAAACAGCAAAGTCAGTAACCAGGCAGTAATGGCAAGAGAGCGTTTGAACATTTTTATACAGAATAGCTCATAAAATAAAAACTCTGTTTTACTTAAGCATTGGCCAGTTATCAAGGTCAAGTGGGGTTCTGAAAAGTCACAGTTTCAAAAAAGCTAAAATGTTCCCTGCTTCCACTCTTGTTGTTTTAATAGTTTTCAATCAGACAGACACCAGAGAAAAGATTGATTATTCATCTTTTGGATTGAAAGTACTTTCCGGGACTCTTTAAATAGCTGCAGTGTGAACAGATCTGATTTCTACTCTTATTAAATCGTTCAGATGAAGGCTTTTCCGCTGAGTCGAGCGCGCAGTTTACTGACACGTTCCCACCTACCGCTGGCGAGCTGCAGGTCTGGCTTAGGCGACGGATAAATCCATCTGTTTTCTGATTCACCAAAACGGTGAGTCGTTTTGGCGAAAGTGTAACGCTGTCCCAAGGCCAGAGTTATGCGCGCTGAGTCACATGTCGGTAAAATGGCTAACTGCAGGCTACCTGGCTACAGCATCTTTGATTAACTAGTAAATATCTACTCACCGTACATCCGTTACAGAAGAAATATATCGTTTTGCACCAAAAGCCCTGGCAAATCACAAATAAATATAGTTCCCATAAGTTGTTCACAGTTTGCTCATGTGTTGGGAAGTCCAGTTGTATCCAGTCAATAAACTAGCAGGAAGTTGCTTAGTTATTTTAGATAAATCAATGTTTCTGGATATGAGTCATATGGCTCAAACCAGAATGAGACCTGCATTAATTTCAGATGAGGTGGAATATGAAGTTTCCAACAAATAATATACATCCAAATGGCAATAATATGCTTGCCATTTGGAAAAATTGTCAACATAAGTCGCAAAAAAAAAAAAAAAAAAAAATACATAAAGTGAAGTAGCCAGTGACATTTGTTTACAGACATAAAATGGAGGTACAAAGAGACGGGTAAGAATGAATGAACTCTTTACTATGACAAGCTTTTAAAATCTATTTTGTGTTTCTAGCTTTCGCTGTTATCGAAGCAGCTTCTTAAATAGACCTTAGGGAAGAAACAATTACTACATGTAATGAAAATGAAACAATGGTAACAAGCTTAATAATGAGACAGAGTAATAGGAATATGAAGGATACTGTCAATAAACTCCCTCAGCTATGGATACATAGAAAAAGCCCTGTCAGCATTAGCTTAAAGCCAACAGCTAGCTGCTAGCCAGCTACAAATGAGCAACACGCGTGGTGAAGAGGACAATTACAGCATTTTATACGTACAAGATCCTACTTACTGCTAACAGGCTTTGTCATCTTTTAAGAGGATGAATTTCCCTCATTTTAATGGGTCAGTTGACTCATGTTTTCCAGAGATAATCAGCTGAAGCTTCAGCCGAGATTCACATGGGCCGCTGGTTAAAAACCCTGAAGAAACGCACAACCTGAACCACACCCTGAGGCCACTTTGTAGCCTCAGGGTGTGGCTACGAAGCCTCAGTCGTTCGGCTCGGCCTTTACATGTATGTGAATGCAGTTCAGAGAGATTAAGACAGTTGATATTTAGTCACACAAATATGCACATTTTGCGTAACAGGGTGGAAAAAGCTAAACACGACAAAAACCCAAATACCATGTTTGGCTGAAAAAAACGCTGGAAAAGTCTTTGAGGATGTAGTAAATGGGTGATTATTTTTTGCCTATTTGCATTAGAGTTTGTAGAAGAGAAGCTGAGAGAGAAGACGCTCTCGCCCTGTTAGAATCTATTTAAATCGACTTGAGAGCCATTGTAACACAGCTAATCTCTTTCTGTGTGGCTGGCTGCTTATTTCCGTGCTCTGCTTTTGTTTCGTCCCCCCCAAACCTTCTCTTTCTCTCTCGCTTTTAATTTACTTGCCTTGGTCCGCTTTCTGCCACAGAACCTACCTGGCTCTCCCCGCAGGTGTTATTGTACTGTGAAATTATTTTCTCATGTTCAGGCTTCAGTTGAATGTACTCTTTGATCAGGTGAAAGACTTTTTTTTTTTTCCCCCCCACCATTTTCTGCTGCAGCTAGAAAATAAACACTTTGTGCTTTCAGTCACAAGGTTAGGTTTTACATAAACGGAACCAAAAAAAGAAAATCATGCAATAACAGACTGTTGAAGGTTGCGCTTTTCGTTACCGTTCTCAGCTAAGAGTGAAACGAGTTCGTGGAGAACTCGCACGCGGAGAAATAAAGCCAAGTTATTCACTCTGTACATGAGTAACAACATTCCCATTAATCTGTGTTAATGTTCGCAGCAGACTGAATAGGTCACGTCCACAGAGAAATGTTTGCTTCTCTCGGTGCGTTTGCTCTCGCCGGAGGCGGCCGGCAACAGGGACGAGCTTCGTTTAAGGCGCTTCCCCGTCGTCCCCGTCAAGACGGAATCACCGAGGAGAAGCAGCGTTCAGCAACTGTGCACCACAAATTTGGAACAAACTTCCAAAAAACTGTGAAACAACTGAAACACTGACTTCCTTTAAATCTCGACTAAAAACGCGCCTGTTTAGAGTTGGATTTCACACGTAATCAGTTACAAATTGAATGATTATTGGCTGAAAGTGCTGCAATTGTACCTACATATTAAAAATGTTTTATTTGCATCGTCGTGGCACTTGACTTAATGTAGTTTTTGATTATTGATTCTATGTTGCATGACTTTGTGTTTTTGTGTTTATTATGTAAAGCACTTTGAAATGCCTTGTGGGTGAAATGTACTACCCAAATAAATTTTGATTGATTGATAAATCAAAACCGCGCGTCTTTCCGTGCGTCTGCATTCGTCACACGGGAGTGAGCTAAACGATTTTCCTCCCGATCCGTCACGGGCATCTCTCCACCCTGACAGTGTGTGTGTGTGCATGTGTGTGTGTGTGTGTCTCGCAGCTGACGAGGACGAGGACAAGGACGACGATTTCCGGGCGCCGCTTTACAAAAACGTGGAGATCAAAGGCATTCAGGTCCGGATGAAGTGGTGCGCCACCTGCCACTTCTACAGGCCGCCCCGCTGCTCACACTGCAGCGTCTGCGACAACTGTGTGGAGGTGTGTATGCGGGGACACAAACGGGCCCCGCACTTGCGGCCTAAATGTGTGCCAAGGTTAGACAGAAAGTTAGACTAATGACAGCATTTATATCCCAGATGTCAGAAATGACCGATTCAGCAGCCCTGTGAAAAATAACGCTTGTTTTCACCTAATACGTGTTTGGAGATTGGTTTATCTCGCAAGAACACAAAGAAATTGGCAAGAGAGCAGCGGTAAGTGAGCATAGCTACTGGCTCTTGGCCGTCTCATCCACTGTTACGGTGTTATCAGCAACAGCTTTTAAAATCCCATCTTAAATAAATTCAGAGAGATATCCACATCGACTCACGGCGGATCAGAACTTCTCACATTCTTTTGGGTTTGGTAGATGGAATTTCTAATAATTAAACTAAGAGAAATGTTTGAATATTTGTCAAATAAAATGTCCCAACCGCATTGTTTACGTGCACTTTACAGGTTGACATCATTTTTCCTTGCTGTCTCACATTGACAGCTAAATTGTTTGATTTGAGAGGCTGTTCTTTCATCTATTGAAGGGGAAGCATATTGTCACGACATGTTATCCTCTCTACAAAATCATACCTGGAGCATTGCCTCGATTCTTTCATGCATGTTTGAGAAATCCTTTCGTCTCCCTTGGCAACCGTTCAGCAGTGCAAAACGCCAAGGTGGACTAAGCTCCTCCTTAAAGGACCAAGCTCCTCCTCCGAGCTGAAGGAGGAGGAGGGTAACCCTATGGGCTACCCTGTGAGCCCATAGGGTAGGGCTCACAGAGCAGCCCTACCCTATGACTCCCGCACTCAACTCCTGCAGACTAGCTATCAGTAATTAGCAAAACAAACGGTGTTACAGCGTATCTGCTGAGCTCATTATAGGAGCTACTACTCAGTGAAATGCTGGTAAAAAAAGAAAACGTTGAAAGGTCAACAGAGGAGCGGCGCTCTGATGACTTCCTGAAGGCAGAGTTTCAGACAGAACAGGATGTTTTTAAACAAACATGTTTGACATGAACAGGATTTTTAGAACAGTTGGAGATAAAATAGTTACTTGATTGATCCATAAAATGACACTATATGCATTAAAAATACATCCTACTGCATAAATGTCATTGGTGTTTTTGGTAGAATCGTCTTTTGACTTGAGTCACGTATTTTGTGTTTCTTTCTTCACAATGTCTTCCTCCGCTCTCCTCAGGATTTCGACCATCACTGTCCCTGGGTGAACAACTGCATCGGTCGGAGGAACTACCGCTACTTCTTCCTCTTCTTGCTGTCGTTGAGCGTTCACATGGTGGGAGTTTTCTCCTTCGGCCTCATCTTTGTCCTCCACCACAGAGAAAAGCTGGGAGGACTTCACACCACCGTCACGTATCCTTTTACTGCCGTCGTGCTAAACTGCAGCGTATAGACTTTAAAAAAATCCCCCGCTATATGAATCGGTGATGGCCGCTGAGCAGGACTTCTGCGTTTCGCCTTGACTTGTGCGTCACCAGCATGGTGGTGATGTGCATAGCGGGGCTGTTCTTCATCCCGGTTATGGGCCTCACGGGCTTCCACATGGTGCTCGTAGCTCGGGGTCGAACGACTAATGAACAGGTGAGGGGCGCTGATAAACGACTGCTGTAAAATCCACGCACGCTCGTGTTTCTGATCGCTCTCCTCCGTCTGCAAAATATTCGCGCGCGCGTTTTGTGCGACCTTGTGACGCGCTGTGCCTCCTCAGGTGACGGGCAAGTTTCGTGGGGGAGTGAATCCATTCACCAAGGGTTGCTGTGGCAACGTGGAGTACGTCTTATGCAGTCCGCTGGCGCCCAGGTGACATGCAACGCTCCAGCGTACACACACTTGCATGCATTTCAGCTCTTCCCCCCACCCCCCTTCCCGTGTGCGGCATGAGTCAGCGCATGAATCCAGATGCGTGCATGTGCCGTGGCTCATTAAAAGCTCACGACATCGATGCCGTTTGCACAGACTGATCGGCCCCACCCAGACACTGCAGTGACGAACACAGGCTGCACATGGTCTGAGCCGGCTGCAGCCGTGTCCTGCATGGATGTGGTTCTGTCTGACAGCAGCCAGCAGAACCCTGTGGGGGGGGGGGGGGGGGGAGGCAGATGGCTGAGAGATTTCACTCACTCCGCACAGAAGCGGCTGAAGGGAAGCAGAGGCAGTTAGCATGATTTGTCGTCCAACAGAAGGTCCTTAAAGGGAGCAGATATTTGACATCCAAGTGAGATAAGGCCCCATTCCCACAAACGGTAAACACTTAAGATGTGCTCTGTTGTCTGTACCTGCTGTTTTAACTGTTGCTTGGAGATTTTTGGATATTAAAGCAACCATTACAAGGAAACACTTGTAATGATTTTTCTTTTTTTTTTCTTCTTCTTCTTTTTTACAAATCTGGTAGCCAGTCAGGGATGATGATTTAGTAATCTTGTATTTGCTTAAAAATACGAAAGAGAACAACTCCATTTCTAGTGTGTTGAAAAAAGAAAAAACAAATAAAATCTTTTTCAGAAATATTTCCAATTTAGGAGTAATTTGTTTGCGTCTGACTTGGTTCTCCAAACTTCACATGGCCAGTACCAGCAGAAATATCCGCAATGCAGTATAACCCAACTTACAGTTGAGCCTAAAATTATTCAGATTTCGGTTTTCATTCAGGCAGTAAGTTTATTTCTGACAGGAAGTCAGACAGGTTTCTCTCCAAAGATAATAAAACAACAAAAAACTATCATCTTTGAATGTATTTTTTTTTTTTAAATATCAGGTTTTAGCCTGGTCGCTGAGAGTATATGATTTAGCTAATCCCACCCGTTTTCCATTTTCTCTTTTTGAAAAGCGAAGAAGAAACATGTTACCTTCCAGATGTTTGACACCAACATTTCCAGTACGACTGGAAATGTACAGCGTTTCAGCATGCTGGGCCTAAAGTTCAGCACCTGTCAGGAAAACCGGGTCCTGGATGAAGAGCTTGTCTGTTCATGTGCCGCCGTTTTGTGCAGGTACGTGTTGGACCCCAGGAAGAGACCCCACGTCAAAATCCAGCCCCCGTTCATACGACCGGACCTCTCTGACCGGCAGATCACCATCAAGGTCAGCGACAACGGCATGCACAGCACGATAATGAACTCCAAGGTGAGCAGCTCGCGGTTACCTCCGAAACGCTCGTCGTCCCATCAGCGTTAGAAACAACTCCATCCTCCGTCGTTGACATACTTCCCCGTTTTTAGACAATAGTCAAGTCCTTTATATCAGAGCATGGAAATGCCTCAGGAGGTGATCAGGCTCTCTGACTTCAAAAACAACTGACGCAGATATGAGACAAAGAATTTGATTAGTGATGACTCGGAAATTTTGTTCCGTTCGTCTGGATTCAGTGCGTAGTTACAGTATTAAAATAAAAATAAATAAATAAAAATAAAAAACAAGGCCAAGGCAAACGTTTTGCATTTATGGTTCTGTATCTCAGTCAGACATCTTGCTTTTGTCGACAGCATGGAGGTAGATTCACTGACGCACAGTGATGCCAATTAAAGGAGCTCTTAATGACAACATGTTCCGAGAATCTGCTTAAATGTCACCGCTTTTAAGTCGCTTCGTAACACAAATAAATGAAGTCTTTTCTGCAGCTTTATGGGATTTGAAAAAATTGTTGTACGCCTTGAACTTTTTCTAAAATGTTGTCATGCAATAACCACAAACTGCTCCATCCAAACCCAGCGAGCCGCCTAAGGAAGATTCCAGCCCTAGCAGTGCTATGCAGGCATAAACGTTGATTAACAAAATACTCGTGCAAGATGCATGAAAAATGTTTTCATCCTTCATCGGTTTCCACTTAGAAAAGAATGCATTTGACGCGAACAAGTTGAGTCGTTGCTTCATGCAGCCGTCCGTGGGAGTTGCATTATTAGTGCATCCTTAGCAACAACAGATGGTCCTCTCAGTTAAACGTGCCAGCCCCCCCTGTGACCCCCCACCTGTTCTGGATGCCTTTAACTCTCCCTCTCCTCCTCGCAGTCCAAAAGCAGCATCGACGGCCTGGACGGCAAAGAAACCCAGCCGCCGCTGCCCCCCAAAGCTGACAGGTACAACCAGCTGAAAGGCCAGCTGACGTCCAGCGAAGGTACGACTCTCCTTTGCATTTCTAGTACTCATGATCCGATCCTGGTTCGTCTTTTCTGGTAGGGTTGCACCAAAAGGAAACTTTCCCAAACTCCGTCCGTAGATCACAAGTGTCCCAGTTCTTGGAGTTGGCTCTGGATAAGCCTCACGACGAGTTCATGTTTGTTCCAACAATCTCTGGTCGTTTCAGTGTCCGAGCCAAGGAACTGGCTTGATCCGTATTGAAGAGACCAGCTCTGCACAGAGAATCAGTGTGTGTTTGGGGGCGGGGAGGTGGAGAGAAATTAAATGAATCGCCGCCCTTTCTTTCTTTTGTGGGTTGTCAAAAAACTATTTCTGTAGCGAACAAGGTTGTATAAATTGGTGTGAATGGTACCGAGTAGGTAGAGCGCCATTCATCAGCATGAAGTGTCAGAGAGGGATGAAGCAATGTAAACAGCAGGTTAGCTACTGAATATCCTCAGTGTCATGCTGCATTATGTCAGGGAGGGAACACGTTTTGGTTATCCACGGAGCACCACTGCCATCTGGTGGTGCTTCAATGTGCTGCTGGTGTTTCTGAAGCGTATTTGTTGAAAAGGGCCCAGCCTGCTAAAGAGCATGTAATGTTTGAACTGATTTTCCATACTTTAGCTTATGTTGGTGTTTTTGTCACCAGCTGTGTGTGTAACGTGTTTCGTGTGCTGAGGAGCGATCAGAACCTGCAGAGAACAGATTCGAGGTGAGGCAGGCAGTTCTCGTGCCTCATGGCAGGGGGCGCTCATGATCCCAGACATTGTGACTCCACAACTGCAGAGTAAGAGACAGTAACAGCTAGCCAGCCATATAGTTAAGTGCAGCGATATATTTGTAGTTTTCTCCTATCACTTATTAATCACTTATTAATAATCACACAATAAACATTAAGCCTGAAACCATACTACTGCAACAGACTGAATGTTCTGCTCTTTGTGTGCGAAATATTTGATTTTGTTTTTGTGGCGTCGTTGTCAGTTGCTATATCTGATTTTGATTAAGTCAAAGGTCTGGCACCCTAAGGTCACCAGATATGACCTTAGGGTGCACCACCAGCACTGTCAACCATTTCAAATCGTCATGTCAGCACGCTTGTTTTCTATCACCTTTTATGCTTCTTTTTATTAATTATTAGAGCACAGAGAATGTCACTTGTATAAAACAAGAAAAGCAAAAGACAACTACTAGGTGTTTTCTTTGTATTTTTTTGTTTATACAGAAAGCTCTCTTTCTGGAAAAACCCACCCTTCCACACCAGCTATGTACAGATTCAAGCCATCCTTTGGCACAATGCCGAAAGTCCACTACCACACTGCCGGAGAGAAGGTAAGTAGAGATCTTTCCTTTTTTGTTTTGGCTCTGAACTGTTGTTTCAAGGTTTATGAGGGTTGTTTTTTCCCCTCTTTGCTTCTCAGATTGTTATGCCAGATGGTCGGAAAAATTCTGCCATCTTGGAAGAAGGTGTACGATCTGACTACCGATCTGAGCCAAACCTTGATCTGCCCGAGTACGCCAACGCTCCGCTCCACCGCACTTTCCAGTCCTCACCTCACCAGCTGGATGCTGATCCCACCAACTCCCGCACGCTCAGCCTGAAGCAAGGTCACCGCCGGCCAGAGAAGGGCCAGTTGCAGGCGCTGCCCCCCCAGACGGTCGCTTCCACTGCGTACAAGGGTGTTTTCTCTCCGAACACTCTCTCCAACCGTAACGGCAGTCTGTCCTATGACAGCCTGCTCAACCCCAGCATCTCTCCAGCCAGTGCCAATGAGTGCATGGCTCACCGGGGTATGCCATCCATGGGATTCCATTCACCCTACCTGCCCACCAAAATGTGCCACATCCGGGAATCTGAGATCCATAGACAACAGGTTGCTCAAACTTACAGTCCGGTGATGCCTCCCAGAGGGTTGGGCAGGCAATCCCCTCACCTAAGGGACAGAGAGCCATCTCCGGTGCGGTATGATAACCTCTCCCAAACCATAATGGCCTCCATCCAGGAGAGGAAGGAGAAGGAGGAGAGGGAGAAGCGGCAGATGCTGCATGGACGCTCCCAGACCCATATCTACGCCCAGGACTCTGGCGTGTTCGACGCAGGTTACGGTCCACCCGCCAACGCCGGCTTCCTCGATGGACCTCGTGGGCACGGGTCTCGAGGCCCGACACCGCCAGCATACGGTGGCTCCAGGGACAATCTGATGGGGGTCGGGCTGGCAAACTATGGCCAAAGAACCCCCGTACTGCGCCACACTGGTACCACTCTTGGCCGGGCCCCCAGGACTTCATCCACCTCCTTACACACAGACCACAGCAGCTCTAATAGCAGCCAGGGCAGGGCCCCCAGCCACGAAGGCTCCTACCGCTCCCCCACCCACAAGCCCCGATCCCCAGCCATGCCCCGATCCCCCTCCTACTCCCACCAGAAACTTTCCTACATCAGCGCTCACGACAGGACAGACTCCCCTCGGTTAGGGGGTCAGAGGTATGAATCCTGACATCCCTCCCCTCCCAGGGGGCTGCATGCGTTGTAGCTATCGAGTGGGAACTGGAAGCCCTGCTTGTTCTGGTGATCACAGTCAGCAGTTCATCACCTCTTATGTGTTATGCCTAACTGAGGCAACTTGTAGCATCTTTGTCTTGTTGATGGCATTCTGTTCTCCATTTATTAATTTGTTCTCTCGATGTGACTTTGCACATGTCCTGTATGATTGCCTTCTAGAAAACACCTTTTCTTTTTTCTTCTTTTCTTTCTGAATTTGTCTATTTAATAAAAGATCCGAGTCCCAGTTTCGTTTTCACGAGCATGCCTTCGTTTCCACCACTTGTCTTCCATCTCCTTTTCTGTCCTCTAACAAAACGCACCAAAATAATCCTCCATGCTGCTGTTGAGATTTCATTCTTTGAGATCCGAACAGGTAACCTGCATGTTTCCGCTCTGCGTTCTGCGTTGAAGTGCTTTTGCTTTGGGTGTTGAATCGTCTTTGTTTTTGTCTCCTCTTTCCACTTAGAGAGGCCATGAAAGCTAACGGGCAGATGGACTGCCACCTGAGCCCCAGTCGCCACGGTAACGTCAAAAAGGTAACAGGCGTCGGAGGCACCACATACGAAATATCTGTGTGAGCGAGGAGAGCACCCTCAGCTTTTTCACAGCAACATCGCCGTGGAGGGGAGAAATGGACTCTTGTCCAGTCGGGGCTCGTTAGCACCTGGTGACGTGATTCAACTGTCCAATCCAAGGAACTCAGTGTGTGATGCTGTCAAAGCAATACCGTATGAATCTGTGCTGACGGAGAAGAGTAGTGGAAAACAAAAAAACAAAACAAAAAAACCCCCGCCTCAACAAGTGACGTGTGTGTGTGTGCGTGTGTGTGCGTGTGTGTGTGTGTGTGTGCGGGTGTGTGTGTGTGTGTCTGTGGGCGTGCGTGTGTGTGTGTGTGTGAGCTTGAAGGCTTTTGTCGTCAATAATTCTGACTCGCCGTCTTGGTCGGTGGAAAAGAAAGTCCGGCAGCTTGTCGTGAGGCGGCCGCTCCGGACACCCGAACCTCGGCAAGAAGACTGCTGCTCGGGTCCGGCGCGGCAAGAATTCATGGTGCTTCACTTTTTCTCCTCCCGTACCGCTCACACGGTCTTCGGGGGTGTTGCGACGGACATCTTCAAGGGTTTGAGAGTTTAGGAAACATAAGAGGAGTGGAAAGAGAAGGTGACGGTTTTTCTCATCTCGTCTGGTGGTTGCATTCCAAATTCAGTTGCTTTTGATTGAAGGAAGGAAACGATAACCTTTTGTTTGTTCAAAAATTTTTTTTTTCTCAGGAATTAATGCAACCAGCAGACATGCTAGTTGACATGAATTCATATATTATGAATGTGTTTTGTTTTCTTCTTCTTGAGGTTTGTTGCAGATTATTTAGGGCTTTCTTTCCCCCTTTTACCTTTGCAAAAAGGGCAGTATGGAGCTGTAAGCCCTTGTTTTTCAGAGGCTACCCTACAACACCAGAGCTGGGCTGGAATGTTTGCATTCTGAAGTACCACAATACCTCATCACAATATTTCTCACGGACTCCAGATAAGTTCAGACTTGCACAGCCCCAGAAAAACCCATGTTTCATCAAATAAAGGACAAAAAAAATCTATATATATATCTGTCATTTAAAAATGAGTCAAATAAGGTGTCTTTTTGATACAATTTTAGTTTTTTCTTCCTTTAACGTGCCCAATGGCTTGAAAACCCATGTTTGATACATATTTTTATACCTACATTTGGTAGGATTTTAATGTTTAAAGTGAGGCGCTCCTGATAGATGTGTTTAAAAATGAAGAAATTATGAAATGATTTCATCTTTGCTTGCAGTAGCACAATATAAACCCGATTTGTTTTTTCTGAAAAACGAAACCTTTAACTTGAGTATATTCATTCAGTTGGAGGTAAAAAAAATAAAAATAAAAAATAAAAAAAATATATGTATATATGCTAAGAAATGAAAGTTTTTAAACACATGGTACAATCGCTTGAAAAGAAGTTTTATTTAGATTTTGTAAAGCTGATCAAAGTTTCAGCTTCTTTGATTTCTTGCAGTAAATGTGTAATAAAGAATGAATATGAGGAATAGCAACTCGTACCCACTAAAATACGGTGCTGGATCTGTGATGGTGTGGAGTCTTTTTCTCTTCTGAAATGCTTTTTGGAGCTTATATTGTTGTTTTTTTTTTCCTTATATACCAGGACATTTTAAATTAAATGTCCAAACTTTGTTGTTCTGTCAAAGGCAAAGTACTAATAGCAGGAGTACCAATAAATATGGCACTTCATATTTTTCTTTAATACATTTGTTTTGTTTTTTTTCATCTGGATAAATATACTCAAAAAATTACTGTCAAATTATGCTACTGTGGCAAAAGATCAATTTATTTTAAGGCTTTTTTATTTTTTAAACACATCTACACCAGAGTTGCCAGTAAATGTGTCCAGGTCTGTAAATATATCATTGCCATGAATTCACGAGACCAATCAGATCGTGGAAAATGGGTCAATTGAAATTTTGCTTGTTTTATGTTGCTGTGCAAGAATAAGTCTATGGTAAATCGTAACTGACAGATTTGTGTTTTGGAAATTAACGTCAAAGTCACGCGACTGGTGAGCAGTCACATGGTCCTGATGGTCAAACATTACAGGTCAAGGAATGTGCATGTCATTAAAACTGCCTTGCGTTATCAATGCCAACCGTGGCCATGCTTCTCGGACACAGCAAACGGGTGACATCTGCGCTTAAGGAGAGTGGAAATGATCGGGCTGTTTGCAGACGCTGTCTGGTACAGCGCGTCGACGTTTTTCTTTGCTGTTGAGATGTAAAATCCTGAAGGCAGAAGTTAAGACAAGCCACATGTCAGATTTGTTTGCGCTGCAAGAAAAGCCACCGTTGCCTTTTTTTTTTTTTTTTTTTTTTTTAAAGTGAAGGAAGTTTCCTACACAGCTAAGTGTGTCTGAAACACTAAGAGACAATGAAATGCAATCTATCAGATTGAGCAGAAAGTGACTGGAGAGCTGTCTGGGCTGGGTGAACCTTTTAAACTGCAAAAGAAGAAGAAAAAAAAAACAATGCGACTCGAACGTGCTACTTAGGAAACCCCAGCTCCTCTCATCTGGTTGGTTTAAAATTTCTCTGAAGTTCAAAGCAGAAAAACCAGAGGCTGTGGCAGTCATTTGCTAAGGTTGAACCTTTGCAGTTTGACCAACATGGTTGCTCTTTAAGGTCTCACCCAGCTGCCTTAAACTAAACGTTCTTGTGGGGCTGCGGTCAACAGGGCTATTTTGGCAAATGTGATGGTTGGGTGTACCAATAAAACGTAACGGTTGTTTTGTTTACTTAACTCCTGTTTGTGATGACTTTCAAGCTCCGGTCTGACCGTGTCTCCAAATGCAAACAACCGTCATTCCACCTTAAGGTGACTGCCGTTATGCCAGTGTTTCTTTCCTATGATGGACATCACTGCAGGTCAGGGCCCCATTCCTGACGGTCGACAATGACCAACCATTTTGTTTCAAAGACATGTATGTATAATAGAGAATACACAATAGCTGTATATGTGTTCCTATTTTTGTGAAGAGGAAATATTCCCAATGACCTGAAAGAATAAAATTCCCCAACTCTGAGCGAGTCTGATTCATTCTTGATAACCTCCTGCAAGAAGAACTGATGTTTTATATGAACTGTGTCCAATAGGGGGCGCCAGAGATCAATATGCTCAAATCACCACAGGCACTCAGACGACGTGGTGATTTGAGCAAATTGAGCACTACCGCCCCCTTCTGGACAGCATCATGGTAACAGTACACCTCAACCAGAATTCAACATCACAGGCTGTTGTCAACAATTATTTTAGTTTATTCAGACATTTGCATATATGAATAAAAAACCTGGTAAAGTAAAATATGGTAAATCCTGTCAAAAGGGAAATTTTTCTAAGCACAAGCCAGTTTATATCTCCTATATTTATATATCCTATATAGTTTTATAATAATTTACAGAAAGTGAACTTTCATTACATATTTTCTTATGTTTGCACTGAGACTAGAGTCAAGAGCCACCAGAAGAAAAACAAACCATATCCATTACATGAGCTACAGCTGTTGCATTGCGTTAACCAGACATCAGGAGTTTCTTACCTGGACGGTTGCCCAGAAGTCTGAAGTTTCTCCATAAGAGTAAATTTTATTGGGTTTCCCAACAAGCTTCATGGAGGCATTTTGTTTTCCAGCAGAATTTGAAATTGTCTCACATTGTTAAAATGACCAATGGTCACTAAAGCGCACAAGACGAATCACTCGGAACCGAGTGAACATGCTGTAAAGCACATGGACAGTTTTTGGTAGGGAGACGTTTCAGTACTACAAAATCCTTTTTATTTTCCTTATAATATTCAAGTTTCCTACTAGAAAAGTGAGTTTTCATTCATTCTAGCCACAATAAAGCAACATGGTTACAAATTTGAAAACGCATTCGTTTTCAAATGATGTTTCCGATGACATGCTCATGTACCGAGATGCGGGTTCTCATACATGGATACAAGCGAGTGATCTTTGCCAGCTTTTATTTGAAGGTGGAGGAAACATTTCAGATCATCTGAGTGCAAACAAAGAGCAACATTTCATCCATATACATGTATTTACAGATGCACTGGCACTTGGATGCACTGAAGAGTCAAGGTAGAGAGAACGCATTTGGTGGAAAGAAAAACAAAGGAGCGGGCGGTGAGAACACAGAACCAAACTGGGGCGCACTTCGTTACGTACACTTTACATGCTTTGAAGTCTGGGAATGTCATGAGCTAAAAACATACAAACTTTTCTCCTGATGAGAAACACGAGTCAGGGGAAGAAAAAAAAGAAAAAGCTGCGCAAATTAATGAACCGTTTTTACTTTGGACTTCAAGACTTTTTAAAAGAAGAAGAAAAAAAAAGATTCTTAACTAAGTGCATCTTATTTGTGGTGGACACTGTGACTTCGAAACGCTCGTCTGATGCTCCCCAACTGCCCTCTTTTAGCCAGAGTGAGCTAAACCGAGGGAAAATCCAACTCGGAGACGTCTTCACCTCGCCTTCTAATAGTGGAAGTGCGGGCAGGACGCGCAGGGAGTCAGTGGGTTTCACCTTCAAAATGCGCCTCCATCATGCCTGGTTCCTGACCTGGTGCTGCTAACGAGCAGGCTACATTATCTCCCTCACCCTACAAATGAACTCTGCTTCAGAATAACAAAAAGAACAAAACAAAAATACCCCAATGTGGGAATCATCGCTATCACAAGCCTCTTTTCACAGTTTGTTAATAGTAATGTCCAACTCTCAAAAGTAAGGGTGGAAAAGTGTGGGCTTCCACTGAGCAAAATGGGAACAGGGTCAGAGAAAAATATACATTTGTGTTTTTAACTTTGTTTCTGATGTTTTCTCCAGTGGCTTCAAGGACTTGTGATCTTGAGGCAAAACAGATTAAAAAAAAAAACGAAAAACTAATATGCAAGAGTCCAAATTCAGTTCATAGAGTCTATTGTAGAAAAAGAGGAAAACTGAAAAAAACAAAAAAACTGAAGATCAGCAAAGCAAGTTCTTGGTTCTTAATTCTTCTCAGCTTTCACCTCCTTTTTCTCATCTTCATTTTTAGTTTCCTTTTTGTTCTCTTCCTTTGCCTCAGACGCCTTATCTTTTACGGAAAGCTCCTCCAGCTTCTCCGCCACCTTGTTCGCACCGTCAGTGTTGTCTGCGGCGAAAACAACATGAATATTTTTAGCAATTTTTCTCGTCTTAAAATGTGTTGATTTCTATGACTGCGTTTTAAGGCCATTGTAGATAGTAAGTACATTTCTGCACAAAGAACTCAGAAACGAGGAAATTTACAAGTTTGAAAAAAATTTAAAATTTGCTCGAACCCCCCATAGGCTGAAATTTCGAGAAATTACAATTATTTGAAAAAGTTTGACTTTTGGACATCAGAAATGTCCAAGTTTCTTGTTAAAATAATTTTTTTCTGGCAAATTTGCCACATTTCAAACTCAAATTAATGTGAGCTTTGGGTGTGAAGTTACTCTTCTTTATGATTATTGAATCTGCAACGGCCCTAATCCACTGTCATAAATTTCCATCGCTGGTACAAAGTGTTCAAAAGAAAAAGTAGAAATCCATTTTTAAAAAAAAGCCAAAATGTAGCAAAATGCAACACAGGCAGACTTTTAGCAAAGCTAGTCGTGTCACATTCTGCATGTTTATGTAGCAGACAGAAAAAGTCCCAGGCTGGAGTTAGCAGCAAAGAACAGAGTGTGTCTGCATTGCATTTACATTTTACAACGTGTTTTTGTTATTTATGTCAGTTCATGTGGTAGAATTCATTTTTTGTTGTAAATAAATTCTACCAATCATCATCCAGCTAATCTGGGGTCCTGGAATGAATTACTGTTATGATATTAATGATATTATCGTTTTATTCAAATCTGTCTACAACTGTAAACAGCACACTGAAACGCAGCAAATGATCTAGGAAAATCTACAAATGAAGAAGGTTGATGCATTATGTACCTGATCCCTCTAGCTGCTTTTTAACTTCCTCTTTGCACTCATCAAACTTCACCTTGAACTTCTGAGCATCTGTTGAAGGAAATTGCAGTTTGTCAGCTGAAGCAAACAGGAACGACCTGCTGTAAATACTGGATGCTACTCACTTTCTGCATTTAGGAAGCGAATCGCCAGAAGTTCTGGTTTTGGGCATTCATCGGCGTAGTCTGCTAGTGTGTTCCACACCCACGCTCTGTCACTGCCGGAGTTGGGCTTCAGCTCCATCAGCGGGCTGACTGCGGTTCACAGGAAGGTCAAACTGTTACAAAGGCACAACCGACTGGAGGTACGTCTACGTGCGGACAACACCGCTTCACAGTGGATGATTTAAATCAATGTGAAATGTTAGTTCAGTCAAGCAGAACCGCCTAAATGTGCTAGATTATTTACTTTACCTTTTCTCTCTTAACAAGTAGGAGGTGAGAATTTATTGCGTTCTTAATAAATAACGTCACGATTATTTTTCATTTATCTTTGACGTAATGAATTCCAATTAATAAAGTTTAAAATCTCCCATCGCTGGCCTTCCTGTTGGGATTGTCAGTTCTACTAGTTTCTCCAATTTGTTCAATAAAAACCAATAAATTTGAGAAACCTGCTAGCACTTGCAGCTTAGTGATACAAATCAAGCTTCTTTATGTGACTGGTGTCCTAAAGAAGAGCATTGGAAATGGGAAGGTTTTTCTAGAGTGACATCTGTGTTTGTGGGGATCCGAATGCTGTGGCACGTCTTTACATAAAAAAAAAAAAAAAAAAAAAAAAAAGTTGTTTTTCCGTCATCACAATAGTACCGCAAACTATTGCGATAAAACTTTAAGTCCATATCGCCCGCCTTGACTAGCAAGTGTGTTGGAAGTGCGACAGAAAACGAGGTGTTCATTTCTGATTTTCATTTTATGATGTTATTCATGGATATGCTTCTTATATGATAACTTGGGTTAGAAAAACTAAAGTCTCATGGTATAAACACTAAAAAAAAAAAAAAAAGCTCAACTTTGATAAAAAGAAATAACCAGGTTTCCTTCGAGCTGCCAGGCTTTACATGACTTCCCGTCAGGCTGAGAGTCGTTTGTTTATCTCAAATAGTGATGAACAAACATTTAAAAAAAAAAAAAAAAAAAGATTTTTTTTTTTTAAAAGCCTCAAAAGTAATGACGAATCACACTAGGTTTAAAGATGGTACACTGAAACGGACATGAGGGAGCGTGAACCAACTGCACCAGGCTGTTGGCTTCACATGACATTATATATATCTATATAGATATATATAATTTTTTTTTTAAACTGGGAAATATTCTAGTGATCCCTTGTTTGATAGCATTCGGGAAGCTGACTCACTCTGATGATTGGCACAGATCTTCAAAGTTCGGTCTCTCCTCATCAGGAGGCGGATCGTGCCCTTCTCTTTGTGTTTCAGCAGCTTCACGTCCCCCGTCCCCCTCTCCTTCCACTCGGGAGGGTCGTTCTCAGAGGCAAAGCGATACAGTTTGGCTCGCCTGGGTAGACAGCAACACTTTGTTTCAAAGACGCAGATGCAATTGAAGTGACAGCTTGGTGAAGAGTTTTTTTTTTTGTGTGTCTCCTTACTTCTTCGACTTACACTAGACGTAAATGTCAACCACATATCGATAGGGTAAGCGTTACCTTCTGGAATCTAAGCAAAGCTTGGATTTTAAAATATCTACTCGACAAATTGCTGTGCATTTTCACCCAAAGAGATACAAAAAAAAAAAAAACAACTTACATTTTAAAGAGCACCTCTTCGTCCTCTTCTAATGTTTTGACGTCCTGCTCAGGAAGAGACACGATGGGCTCAAAGTGGGGATCATGATTAGTGTCCTCGGCTCCGTCTCCGGTGGTTTCGTGGTCTTCCTGGTCCTTTAGGAGAAAAGTGAAATTAGTTCCTCCGATAACAATGAAAAGAAGTGCCCTGTCCAAGCAAAACTATATTCTGGGGTGTGCTTTACAGATTAAAACAGTCTAAAACAAAGTGATTTCAGTGAAGGCACTAACGGTTCAATGGAGACCCTGGGGGGGATGGAGGATTATATGTATAGCTTTTGCAACAGAGGCTGCAGACAAAGCCTTTTGTACATGACTGCTGCTGACCCCAGCTTACTGAACATCAATTTGGCTTTATGTGATGAGAAAAAAAAACAAAAAAATGAAAGAAAATAACCCCAAATGAAGGAAGTACCCAAAACAAATAATTACAACTTTATAAGCTGATTTATTTTGTGTGTTTGTTTTTAATAATGTGAAGGTGTGAACCCATCTTGAAGACACAAGTTGCTGGTTTAGCTGGTGGCTAATAAACCTGGAGCTGACGACTGTTGTGATCTCATTGGAATTTAACGTCAACCAACAAACCGCCTTAATTTTCTGTCAACTTGTGAAGTTACCCGGCTTATTAAAGAGGCCTCCACCTTAGCATGCTAACAGCTAATTGCTAAGCCATCAGCCTACTTAGACACTCCCTACACACAAGGCAAGCGGCAACTTGCACTTAATGACAGAAACATGAAGTGAAGCGGGACTCGTGTAACGTTACGCTAAAACACAGCGGCAAACCGAGTTTCTTTCTTCAGCGCCCAGCGATTAAAGCTAACACGAGCAAGCTAACGTTAGCTACCATAATAAGGAGACAAAGGTCTGTAACGCTACCGAACCCGTTGTTTTTGTGCGGCACATTGAGTCGGTTCGGTTAGCTGGGAAAAAAAATAATATTCAGACATTATACCAAAGTGTATTCGCTGCTTAATGATGCTCGTGAGTGGAGCAAGAAGGCTAACATGCTGACTGGCTGCACACTTCACAGGACTTCTTCCGAGCTCGTAAACCTCAACTCTAAAACGGCATGTTGAAGAAAATCCAGCATCTCCTCCGTCACTCGGCGCTTCTTACGACCCTACATGAAACTAAACAGAGTCTCGTCATTTATCATGTCTGAAAAATCCTGCCAAATATATTTTCTGCAGTCAAATGGCATACTTGTCGGCTTCTCTTTCCCGTTGCCCAAGTTTGACAAATTTCCGCAACAAAATACACCTACCATCGAAAAATTCCGGCTTTAAATTAAAGCGTATTCGTTAACTAACCTAAAAAGCTCGCCCTTACCTTCGTGTCTGCCATAATCAAGCAGATGTTAATAGATTATTGAAGTTGTGTGAGAGGTTCAAATCCCCAACTGGCCGCCGTTCGCGTTTTGCTGCCCCCACTTCCTGCTGGAGCTTCGCGCGCCGAATCCTCTGCGCATGCCTGCGCGCCCAGCGTGACGGCGCGCGAGCAGCCAAGTTCTCCTCAAACCTCAACCTCCTTTGATTTTATTCCACAAAAAAAAAAAAAAAAACGTTTTGGGGTGAAGCGATTGTTTCAATGAATGAAACGTCTCATCCACATTGACCTTGCTTTCAGAAATCAAACTAATCAAAAGCCAATTGTGTGGGACGACTTAATTCCCAAACAAAAACACGCAGGGCATATTTTTCTCTAGAAGTTGGATAATTTTCTGAGAGACTGCAGGCGTTGAAAGCAGCTGTCAGTTTTGCCTTTAACAAAAGAAGATAAATGTGTCTGAAGTCTCACAGCAACCCATTTGCGTTTTCTAGCCGAACCTTTGAGGGCCACTGTCCTGCAGTTTTTTTTTTGATGCGCCACAGGTACAAAACACAGGAATGAAATGGCTTAATTACCTCCTCCTTGTGTAGATCAGTTCTCCAGAGCCTTGCTAATGACCTACTTATTCTATTCAGGTGTGGTGCAGCAGAGGCACATCTAAAAGTTGCAGGACAGTGGCCCTCGAGGACTGGATGTCGACACCCCTGCTTTAAGGTGTCAAACTCCAGCCCTGCCCCCCGCTGCCCTGCAACTTTTAGATGTGCCTCTGCTGCATAGAATAGAATAAGTAGGTCATTTGCAGGGCTCTGGAGAACTGATCTACACGAGGAGGAGGTCATTTAGCCATTTCATTCCAACGTTTTGTGCCTGTGGCACAGCTAAAAGCTGCAGGACAGTGTGGCCCTCGAGGTCTGGGGTTTGACCTGCTTTAACTAGGAAATGCACAAACGCGTTTGGGATCCGCAGCACGTTTTATACGCACTTTGGGTGGCTCACAAAAAGCAAAAGCTATAAAACTGGTTCAAAGCAAGTGAATACAAATGTAATAGAATATAATGCATGATTATTGATTTGTATTTTTGTTTTTTTTTTCCAGATCTGTCTCGGCAGGAAAAAATAGAGCGTTTTTCTTCATTTATTAGGTGTATTTTTCTTGCTCCAAATGTTGTGCTTACCTTTTTTTTTTTTTTTTTTTTTGTAGTGAAATTATCCCCCCCCCTTGAAGCTCAATTGCGTCACATATTACTAGATTTACGTCTTCAAAACTTCCTCTTTAGTCTTGATAAAAGTCAAACGCGCTTGGTTTTGCACACATCTTCTGCACAGCTCTGCCTGTCAAGTGACGCTGTCGCTTTAAGAAACTCGACGTCGGAGGCTGCACGTGGTCGGACCAACATGGCGGCGCCCTGGTCAGCTTAGGTGGAAGAGAAATCGACGTTAAACAAGCGCGTGGAGGTAAGGCGCGTGGAAAACGTCCACTGAATACTGTCGGGACCGAGTCACCGTTGACGCTGATGACGTTGAACATGAGCTGTGAAGTTCTGGACGTACAGAAATGCTCTCCTCTGAGCAACATGCGACTTCTGTGTTTATCTAAGCATTATAATCTAACGCAGGTGATGAAGGTGTGTTCAAGAGCCTTGGACAACCAACACTCCTATTAGAAATCCTTATGTCAACATTGGGCAACTATGAAAAACTAAAAGGTTACATTGAAGTTGGTATGATTGATATCATCTGCTAAAACTGATGAGACTGTTTACAATGTTTTTTTAACTGTGCATGTTGATGCCTTATGATTGTGTTATGACAGCCCAAAGAGTGATGGCGGATCAGAGTGGTGTTGCAGTATCAGAGGCGACATCCTCAAAGGAGGAGAAACCTGGCGATGATCTCACTCAGCTCTCCAAAACCGAGGCCCCCAGCCCTGCTCCTCCAGCTGAAGGCAGCGAGGCCCCCTCCGACACCAACAAGTACCGTTACATCAAAGAAGACCTCTTCACCTCAGAGATCTACAAAGTGGAGATCAGGAACCTGCCCAAGTTCGTCGGATTCAACGACCTGAAGAAGTTCCTGGCCAAGCACGGCCTGAGCCCGCACAAGATCAAGCTCTTTGGCAAGCAGACGTTCGCCTTCGTGACTTTCAAGAACGAGGAGGAGCGCGACAAGGCCATGAAGATGGTGCACGGGATGCAGTGGAAGGGCCAGGTCCTGAGCGTCAGGCTGGCCAAACCCAAAGCGGACCCCATCCTGAGGAAAAGGAAGCAAGGGGAGGACGAGGGGCAGCCGGCGTCCAAGAGAGCAGAGAGGGGCGATGAGGAGGAAGAGGAGCCGCTGAGCGTTCAGATAGCCAACGCCGTGACCCCTCTGTGGAACGTGCCTTACGAGGAGCAGCTGAGGATCAAGGAGCAGGAGGTGGTGGAGATTCTGCAGAGACTGGCCAAGTAGGCGGCGCCGTTCACCTGGATCCGTATCAGATGAATTGTTTGTCACTGACTTTTGCGGTCATGCTCTGATTCACTGCGACTAACCCATCGTGTTTTAATCTTCAGGGAGATTGGCGGCACCAACAAGGCCATGTTGCCGTGGCTCTTTGCGCAGAAAGGAAAATTCAACAAAATGTGTTGCCCCCTCGAAGCAGTTCGACCTTCTCCAACGCAGGTATTTAACCCGCATTCCAATATTTAACTATTTAAAAGACCCCGCAAGAAGTTCCTTCAGGTCTTTTAGAAATGAGGTGTTGATGTCTCATTCAAAGAGTCTCATACAACATGTAAACGTTTCTGCTCGTGTTTCTGGCTCTCGGTTAGACGGAGTACAGGAACAAGTGTGAGTTCCTCATCTCGGTGGGGGCGGACGGGGAGGATAAGACCATCGGCTTCCGCCTGGGGAAGTACAAAGGAGGCTCGTGCGCCGTGGTGGGTCCGGCGGAGACCTGCCACGTGTCCGCCGAGGCCAAGAGGGTGGTCCACGAGTTCCAGAAGTTTATCAGGTGCTTCCACGGAGGATGCCGTCTTTTCAACTTTTCCCCCCAAAAAATGATCGCAGGAGTTCTTATCCCAAGCTTGGAAAATGCCAGTAGCTTGTCGGTTCATGTATTTTTCTCTCTAACTGCGGAAACAGGACGACCAAGTACTCTGTGTACAGTCCTGAGACGTACGAAGGCCACTGGAAGCAGCTAACCGTGCGCACTACGAGGACCAAGCAAGCCATGGCGATCATCTTCTTCAACCCGCAGGCGAGGACACGTCGTCAGTTTAGCCGCATGTCATTGACTGTTGATTTCTTCCCTCGTGAAGCCCGTTCTATCTTCTCACAGAAACTCGAAGAGGAGGAGCTCAGCGCCCTGAAGGACTCCATGAAGACGTATTTTCTCGAAGGAGAGGGTAAAGAGAGCGGCATTACCTCCCTGCACTTTGTCCGAGAGGGTCAAAGGTGAGGAAGGCGAACTTGAATCAGTCCCCAGAGTGATCTGGACAGCGGAGTGAATCACGCGTTTTCGGCTTTATCTGAAGGACGTCTCCCAACCTGGAGGACCTGCCCTGCGAGCTTGTGGCCGGAGAGAGCTGCATTCACGAGGAGCTGCTCGGCCTGAAGTTCAGGATATCCCCGCACTCCTTCTTTCAGGCAAGCAGGAGATAGGAGATTCATGGCCACTTGATAACAGAAATGGAGTCAAATTTAAAGTCAGAACCAAACATGGAGAAGCAGCGTTGGGTTTTGAAACAGAGTTTCTTTAAATCCACTTTTTTTTGTTTTAGAGTTCCCTTTGATTCATAATGACTGGAACACTGACCCAATATATGTGATGGATATATTTCGATGATGGCATTTGACAAAATGTTCTGTGTTCGTGTTTTCATGACATCGCACATCCTCCACCGTATGCAAAACGTGTCTTCTCCCAGATATTGATCTTTTTTTTTTTTTTGTTTGACAGAGGTTTTCCTTACGGAGTCTGACGCCGTTTTGCTCAGTCTCATTCCAGATCCAACACATTTGTGTTTGTGGTGGTAGAATTAGCATCATCCTCGTACTTAACAGATGCGCACAAGGCGACTGTACGCCTATCTGTCCTTGCACTTAAAGATGGGTGCCGTGTGTTTGTTTCCAGGTGAACACAGGGGCTGCCGAGGTGCTGTACTCGGCCGTGGGGGAATGGGCTCAGCTCGACCAAGACAGCACGGTGTTGGATGTTTGCTGCGGGACGGGAACCATCGGCCTCTCGCTCGCTAAAGTGATTTCTGTGTTTTTTTGGGGGGTTTTTTACGTAACGAAAACAATCACGTAGGCGGCATTCACGTCTTCCGGATGAACTGGATTGTTCCTCGTCCAGGCTATATTGAACACGTCCTGTGGTTGTGGAAGATATCAACAGCTACATGTTGAAGAAAGTCCATGGAGTTTCTAACCTTTTTGTTTGTTTTTTTTGTTGTTGTAGAGAGTTAAAAAGGTGATCGGCATCGAGCTCTGTCAGGAAGCGGTGGAGGACGCCAAAATGAACGCCAAGCTTAACGGTACGACAGCCGTTTCCTCACGCGGACACCAACATGAAGTCACGTCTTTATTTTTTTTTTTCTCTGCGTGTGAAGATCTCAGCAATGTCGAGTTTCACTGCGGAAAAGCCGAGGACGTGTTCCCCAACATCCTGAACGCGCTGGTGTCCCCCAACGTCACGGCCATCGTGGATCCACCGAGGGCGGGCCTGCGTGAGTAGATACACGAGATGCGGTTGTTTTGAACAGCGGCCATGAGAGTTTTAAAAAATATATATATATATATATAATTTTTTTTTTATTAACCAGACACCAAGGTCGTCCTCGCCATCAGGAGAGCGGAACACCTGAAGAGGCTGGTGTACGTGGCGTGCAACGCCAAGGCAGCCATGGCCAACTTTATCGAGTGAGGACTTTCAGCTTGTTTCACCCGTGGGAAAAATTCTCTTCCATTTTAAGGAGAGGCCTCACAGGGTTTTCTGAAGCGTTTAAAATTACATACCCAAATCAGCAATTACAAACTATTTGAAAAGTTTAAATTAAAGCTAACCCTTGGGAGACTCCATCTGAAGTGTAACTGCAGCAGCTGCTTTAGTTTTGGAAAACATTAAGACGCAACATAAAATAATTTTTTTTTTTTTTTTCTTTGTACCTTGCCAGCATTTCCCTTTTCATCATAGAGCATATGAACTTTTTAGAAATGTCATAAATAAGGCTACAAACTGTTAGAAATCATAGATGCAGCCTTGGTAAAATGAAGCTAATTTAAAAGTTTTAGTAAAAAAAAAATCCACAAAACTGGGGATTTACCGTTTTTACTTACTGAACTTACTTATTTTTGCATGTCTAAAACTTTATTTTTTTTAAAATTCAATTATGGTAAAATAAACAGCTATATTTTTTACTCCAATTAGGGCTGGGGGATATGAGAAAAATCTAATATCCCGATAGATTTTTGCTACATGACGATACATGATATACATCACAATATTCTTAAATGAGCTCCAATGTTATTTTAAACTATACTCTTTGCAGCATGATGTCATCAACACACATTCCCACCCCAATTTCCTTGCTAGACTTAAATATAAGCTCTTATAAAAAGGGATGCAGTGTCTTTTTGATGAAGGTTCCTGGTGACGTCTGACCCAGGGCTTCTACCCAACAGTTTGACGTTTCCATGGATACCAAACGTAGCTTCTGTTTAACAGGTTAAAACCTGCACCTGGTATTGGATGCAGAGAGGTTTCCTTGGTTAAACCAGCCCATGTCAAGACGGTGCTGAAACCATCCTTAACAAAAGGAAAGCGTGCGTTTTCTCAAATTAACGGTCAATATTTTTGTCGTCCTCAGCTTGTGCAGAGCTCCGTCCAACAGGGTTCACGGCGCCCCGTTCCGTCCGGTGCGAGCGATGGCCGTGGACCTGTTTCCACAGACCAAGCATGTGGAGCTGCTTCTCCTGTTTGAAAGAGTGGACTACAACTCCCAGCAGCCTTAGCATCGCCTGGAAACGGATCAGCTGTACTTTAGTGCTTTCTGTTCTTTAAATGTACGCACACTTAACTAGCTCAGTCATTTTTTTTTTTTTTTTTTTTTTCCCCTCTATTTTTTGGTAACAAAACAAAGTCTTGAAATGTTTTGGTTTGATACGCAGCGTTTCTGGTGAAGAAGAACTCGCACAAACTGTGCACATCAAGAATAAAGGAAGTTCTCTACCTCTCTGTGTGGCTGAATGAAACAAAGCACCTCTAGATGTCAGTAAAGACATTTTTATTTTGCATAACAGACACTGAAGTCAAGAGTTCAGGTTGCAACACAGTTTCTAGGCAGCAACTTTTTCAAACATTTTATTGATGCGCCACACAAAACCAGTATATTATTTCTCTCCTCACACCACGACTTGGTGAGTCAAGACACGTACAGATG
Organism: Poeciliopsis turrubarensis; assembly: GCA_010277015.1. Taxonomy (NCBI): domain Eukaryota; kingdom Metazoa; phylum Chordata; class Actinopteri; order Cyprinodontiformes; family Poeciliidae; genus Poeciliopsis; species Poeciliopsis turrubarensis. The sequence goes on from VMRN01000034.1 coordinate 2,443,057, forward strand.
AGGGGGGGAGACAAAAAACCCAAAAAAAGAAAAAAAAAAAAAAACATTCTTGAAGCAATCTACACAATCACAAGAGCATTGCTTTAACATATGCCTCCTAAAATTTTTTTTTTTTTTTGTAGAAAAAGCACAGCAGTTTGTATTTGTTTTTGCTCCAGGTAGTGCCACAGTTAAGCCTTATTTTTTTTTTCCTGCAACATGTAGATTTCTAGAAAATGCATAAGACTATGTAAGCTTTGGTATACACTGTTCCTCCCAACTTTTGCAAGGCTGCCTTCAGAGTTTATTTTTTACTATATATTTATAGCTAGCATGATCTACTGTAAGGATGATGGCAAACGTACAAAGTACACACCAATTAAGACAACGCTGAAAGCCCGTCTCGACTTAAAACGTACCGATTGCCTAAGGACTTAATACTTTGTCAAGTAAATAGGGGTTGGTCTTTCCACTTCCTGCTGAAGGGCGTTTGAGGTCCAACCTCTTTAGAGTAAGCCCTTCATGAAATGAACTAACTAAGGCAACGTGTAGCTGACTTTGTTTTTTAAAATGGATAAAGAAAAAAAAAAAAAGGTCTGAAATGAGCATTAGTGTAGATTAAAAAGGTCATTGTTGAAGAAATGTCAAAGCTAGCGGTACTTCCAACCCTGGGTCGGGTTTACTGCGACTGTAACTGTGTCTGACTCAAAACATCACGTCCCCACAAACGGTTATTCTCCTGAACAACAGCGTGACGAGCGAAAAGTAAAATCCAACCAGACACGAGTGCACGGTGACGGTTTTGTCCCCCAAACGGTCACTTCATGACTCAAGTCATGCAAACGAACACGACGACTTTTCAACAAAAATGGTATTTTCATTTTTATTATTATTATTCTTCCTCTTGTCCTTTAAATAGCCGAAAAACAAACTGATTTTTTTTTTCCAATTAATTGACCATTATAAATACAAGCATTAGTAGTCCCTTTTGAAAACTTCAAGCACTAAAAAGAAACAAACAAAAAAAAAAACAAAACAAGTGCGAGTAATAAAAGATCGACTTTTAAAAATAACACTGACATTAAAACCAATGTTTGGATTGGCTTTTTTTTTCTTACAGTTAAAAGCATGCATTTCTGTTCTGATGTAATTCATATTCTTGTTGTTTAGGACGCATCTAGAGAGGTAGACAGTTTCCCCCCCACCCCCCCCAAATCTCTAGGCCCTGGTAAGTGCATTCAGTCCTAACCCTCACACCCTTACTTGCTCAGCCTTTCAGGCGGAGCCGCGAGAAGCGAGCGAGCGGCGGCTCCGCCGGTCTGATCAGTGTGGCGCTACGCTCCTCGCCGGATGTCAAGTGATGCGTTCTGTTGTGGACGCCATGATGCGGTGTGATGTTTGACAGTGACTGGGGTTTCAGTGCTGTGGTTCGTCAGTGATTCCGAGACTTAAACGTCGACAGTGCAGAGGGGCTCGCTGCCCGGCTGGGCCGACTCCATGATGGTCATCTTGGGCTTCTTCCTGGTTTCCTCCTGATGTGGAAAGAAGAGCAAGCAGTCGCAACAGATGATTAACACATTTAGAATGGGACTAACGAACTCGGTTGTAGAATCACGGCTATATGCCTTCAAATATAGGGGCTCGAGCTGAAACGATTAATCGTGACAAATCAATTATTCAAATGATTGTCAGCTAATTTAGTAATCCGATTAATCGTTAACTGGCATATACAGATTCGACAAAGCCATTTGCAGAAAAAAATATATACATCTTGCATTTATGAGAAAAATACAGTTTAACCTTGTTCAAATTCACTAAAAGAATGCTGCTATTGCATCTAAGGGAAGGACATATGTTGTTTAATAAAGGAGTTTAAAGCATTTCTAATATTACATTAAATAGCTTAACTGGTGAAATAAAAGATCTTCCTATTTATTGAAAAATCTGACTAATCAATTCGAAGTCCAATTAATCGATAGAATAATCCATGAGGTGCAAACCACTTCAACGAATTCGAAAGCACAATTGCAAAAACACAACATTAACGCCACACAGTTACAAATTCAAAAACGCTACAAGATCAACAAAACGGAGAGGGAATGTCCCAGCCGGAGACCAGAGAAGTGGCTGATTGGACGACGGTGCTTTTGAACGCTCGGCCCGTCGTTGCGATACGCCTACAGCGTCCGCCATGTTGAAAGAGGCTCATCTGCCAGCAAAGTAAATACCAGAAAACGGGCCGAACTTCGTAACAAACTAAGGACATTTCAAACTTTTTGATGTGTGAAGAAAAGCAGCTTCAGCTCTGATCTCTACGGACCCGACCTGGTTTAATCCCCCGGACTCCACGCTGCTCTCTGGATTAATGGACTTTCAGTCTGTCATATCAAACAACTTATTTAATCTACATAAGTTATAAGACACATCTTACAGACAACTGACGTACCTTAAAAGTCACCATGTTTCACCACAAACAGCGACTTGCCTTGTGAACTTTGAGGTAACCATGGCAACAATAAACAAATGGCAAAAGTGCCCGTTACAGGTTTCTCATTGCCCCTCCCTCCTTAGAACAACAATGGCTATTGTCCAATCAATAGGCACTGATATCAATAGCTATTGATTGGACAATGCCTATTGTCCAATCAGCGATTTGTCAGGTCTCACACTCACCTCTTCCGGTTTGTTAATGTTGTTGTGTTTTTGTAATTTGTTGAAGTGGTTTGCACCTCAGGGCCACCGGAAATATTAGAAGAATTACTACCCCTGATAGAAATGGGGAATAGTGCATATTGTACACTATGAGGACACAATCAAATGTATTCTGATGGGAATCAGTAATTCTGTCATAAACTATGAGAACATCGGCCAAATACATTCGATTAGAACTTCATTTGGTTTCGTTTATAGAGAAATTGTGTTTCTGAAGCTCAGAAAGGAAGCAGGCTTTGATTCATGGTCAAAATAATTGATAATAAAAACAAATACTTTCAGCCACATTACAAATAAATGCAACCAATATTGAGATAAATTGTATAAAGAAATGCAAGGACTCCTGTACCACCAAGTTTCTGCAGCTTGTGTTTCTACATCCAGTTATGAACATGAGAAGCTGTTCTAAAAAAATATGGCAATGTTGCACAAAAACTGCCTTCCTGTTGAGTCTGAGACTCGGGATTTAACAACGCTTCCATTATTTTCTTCTGCTCCGCACAGAGAAATGCAGATCAGAAGAGCCAAACACAGAACGTGTAGCAACACACTAGACGTCACAGACACTCACCCTCTGAGCTGCCAGTTTCTTCATTTCCTCCTGCAGTTTGTTCAAGATGTGAAGGTTTGGCTTGTTCTTTTTGGCGTACTGCTGCAGCTCTATCACGCTCTTGTCTGAACTCTCCTGTGGAAAGATTGTTTTGTGCACAGAGCTTTGCATGAGCCGCGCATTCAACTCTCCACCCGTGGAAAAAGCGGCGGAAACAGTGCGAGACGTGCAGATCGTCACCTTTTTGACCATCTTGTTGCTTTCTCTGCCGTACATGCGCAGCAGCGAGCCCCAGTTCTTAACATGGGGGTGAAGCATCTGGAGGATCTTCTGGGACGCCAGCTGTTTGCCGACCCTCTTGTTTTTGCCTGGTTGGGAAAGAAAACCAAGGAACAAAACTGGTCTGAAAACTGGATGCGCGCTTCCGCGAGGCCAGGAAGGGAAAAAGTCGTAAATTGACGAGACTTAGAATTCGGTTCTACTTACACCAGCCTCGCACCGTGTGCTTCCCACACGTCATAACATATTCACTCTTCTGGTTCTTTCCTGGGATCACCTCAAATTTGATGCTGGTGTCCCCCATTCCATGATTTCTGAGACAAAAAAAAAAAAAAAAAAAAACAACAAAAAACATTTATCTAGGTCATTTTTAAACTTGCCACACTCAAGTCAAAAAAAAAAGAGAAAAAAAACAACTAAAAAACCTCTTAACTTATAAGTTTTTTTCCCACGTCAAACCCTTCCTGCATGCAGCTTGGAGGGAGTTTATTCTAGGCGTTTATTCTGGTCAGCGCTATTCTGAGCTCTACTACATCATAACATTTTAAAGAACGCAATGCAAGAAATATTTCATTACTTGGACGAAAATCAGATGCAGTTCCATATTGCCACCTTCCTAAACATCTTTTAGAAAGAAAGAGGTGGTGATTTTATTCATTTATTCACTTTTGGCAATAAAGACTTCGTCCATTATTTTTGGGAGAAAGCGATATGAAACCTGTCAGTGACACTGGAATAATGTTGGCGTTGCAGAAAAAGTTCCCAATCAAGGACCAGAACTCTTTTCAGCCGCTGGCCTTATAGATGTTCTTGACAGTAACAGAGCCCCATATGAACCGTTTTTCCTCCCGGCAACCCGGAAAAGAACAAGCTACAAAAAAAAAAAAAAAAAGACAACCTGATTTACCTTTTAAGGCACTCATGAAGAATCTGATATGGCGAAAGTAGGCCTGCTTTGTTGGTCAGCTCGTACACTCGTGAGTCTTCTATACTGATATGATTAAAATACTGCAGGACAAAACAGCAGAGGAGAGAAAGTTATTTCTGTTCAATTTCGATTCAAAAGCTCCTAAGGCCAGTGCGGCGTACCTCCAGCTCGTCGCCCTCGACGGGTTTCTCCTCCGAGGTCTGCTTCACAAAGTCGGGGATGAGGATTTCCAGTGTGGCTCGCGCTGAAGAGAGTAACAAGCGAGTTCAGTTCCGTTACATATTAGCAGGCAGAAGCCCTGGGAGTCTCGCTGGCATGCTGTCATTTTATCTCGCTCCACTGTGCACGTTCACATGCAAACACGTGGAAATTTAAAACAATAAAAACAATTAAACTATATAGACGTCATACATTTTTTTAACAAAAAAAGACATGTTTTTCTTAACACAGTAAGATTTTAATTCATTACTGTCACAATAAATTCCAATCAATAATATTTGAAACTCTCCATATTGTCAAATTACGTTCGTTCAATGTAGTTGTGTCAATAAGCATCAATTTGAAAATATGATCAATGCAGTTACTGTGTGCATTTTAGCAACACATACTTTAGTTTGTTTTATGTGACTGGCATCCAGCAGCAGATCCATACAAAATGTGCAACAGCTGCAAATGAAAATGTCAAATTACCAGCTTTGTTTTTGGCAAGTTTTTTACTGCTCGCAGTTCCTGTGCCGTAAGTGACTCCGTCTATAATGACCGAAGCACCAAAGGGTTCACTTGAGTTCTCTGTAGGGAACAAAAATAGTCTGCTGTGAGTATTCACACAAGTTATACAAAACAACAACACCAGAAAACTAAAAACTGAACTGCTATTTTACTTTTACATTTACATTTTAAGACAACAGCAGCTGCAACAAAATGCTGTAAAATCATTCAAAACATGAAAAAAAAAAAAGAATAGAGAATTAAACAGAACTAAATACTTCTGTAGTAACAAGGTAATACATTTCATGTACTTAAGACATGATAGTGTTAGCGCTAATGTGGAAAGGTCCACATTGGATGCAGCTAAAAGGTTTGTATTACAGGTTACTGAACCACAAAACAACAACCGTCAACTTCCTTCAGTAACTTCAGTCCGTACAAAAAAAACTTACCACAATCAAAAAAGTTGTAAACAGGCCGAACCTTCAGGACCCGCTGCATATATTCATGCAAGATGCAAACTTCAGACTTCCCATTAGGATTGATGACAAACTCTGGGGGAAAAAAAATGATATACATATTTTCAAGGATGAACGTCCTGACTGTGAGAACCCGCAGGAGCGCGTCGCATGACTCCGCGCTCTTTACCCTTCTTAGTGGGAGCGTCCTGGACCGACAGGGTGATTAGCTTCTGGTTGGCGGGAAGGATCGGCCTCTCCGACTCCGCCTGCTTCCTCTTCATGTCTCTGTTGAATTGGCGCCGCTCAGCCCAGGTGCGGAACTTCTTGACGGTGACTTGTTCAAAGTCGAAGCATTTTTCCAGGTACAGACGGAATTCTTCAAGTTCTGCGAGGGATTTTGTTCAAGGAGATATCCTGTTTCATATCTAAACAAGAGACCCACCGTAACCCGCCCGCTTAACGTCAAAACTCCTTACCTACGGATTCGTCCTTGCACACCTCCACCTTGGCCTTGACCTGCCCCAAGGCGCCTTGAGCCGTGTCATACGCCTGCGCCTCTTTGCTCTGTGTGCCGCTCTCGTCCACGCTCTCTCTGTCTTGGCCGCTTTCGCCGACGGTGGACGAAGGATGTTCCTCCTGGTCCTCCGCCGACTTGTCGTCCTTCTGCGTGTCGCTCGCCTTCGCAGCGGCCTCGTTCGAGCTTACCTCCCCGTTGAGCTCCCTCTCCTCCTGGTCCTTCATTTTCTTGTAGTGTAAGCAGGGGATGCTGCTAGTCGGCGGGTCGTGTTTCTGAACGAGAAGCCACGAGAGTTCAGAAACGTGCTTCGACACCCGGATTACGTCTCGGGTTTGTACATTAAATCTTCCAACCAAGAAGGTCGCCTTCGACATGCGTAGTGGCTGTGTTTCTATTGACCGTAAAAAACTGTGCAAATTGAAGTTACCAAAATAAATAGTACTTGTGGAAAAGACGAAGAAGACTGCAGGAAGTAGATGGAGGACGACGGTGTGGCATGTTTTTTTAATTAGTTACTGCGTGACCAAAGTTATCCATGTGTGATTTTAATTGTGTTTCTATTTACTGTAAATATGGCAAATTGTGTGGGTTTGTTTTTTTCAAAATTTGCAGAAAATCAACAAATTTTGTGGTAATTTGCAATGGAAACGCAGCTGTTGTTAAGACACGAGTCTTTGTTGCAGCTCACCCTGATGCTGCCCGTTCCCAGGAAGTAGGGCCTGGACCAGGTGACGACTCGGGTCTCTCTGTGCAGGTAGACTGGAATGCCTGAATTATGGAATGTCATGATCCAACCGTCGGGAAGAGGCTCGGTTGGTGGACGGCCTCGACCTGTTGCACACACACAAAAAAAAAAACATTAATACACGGTTGATGCTGCTGTGTGCCAGATGATAAGCAGATCATGAGCTGAAAACACTTAAATTAAACTTGTAGAAAGATCAGTTACAGAAAATTATTCTTTCTGTAACTTATGATTATTGGACCTAAAGAGAAACAATCCAGAGCCAGCACACAGCTTGAGTTATTAAAGATAAAAACTAGTGATCGGGTCTGAAATCTGGGTGGAGTGATGAACTCTGACCTGAACCTTCAGAGACACATAAAGACAATTACAAAGTCAGCCTTCTATCACCTGAAAAAACATTTTGAGGATTCAAGGATTGTCACAAAAACAAATTTTGCTGGACAATAAATTGTACTAGAAGTTATTGCGATGACAATATTGTTGTTTTGATATCATTTTTAGGTAATATGATACACTTCAAATCCAATGAACACTTAACATTGGAAATGGAAAAAATTTAAAATATCCAAAATAAAGAAACGATACAACAGAAACGACAAATAAAACGAATCATGAAGTCTCTGGAAACAAAATTTTACTTCCAAAAAAGGAACTAGTTGAGATCAAAGCACCAGCCAGAAAACCTTTGTCCTCCAGTTTTTAGCAGAAAGAAAGAGAGCGAGAGAGAGGCAGAGAGAGAGAGAGACAAAGAGAGAGAGAGACAGAGACAAAGAGAGAGAGGCAGAGA